>BSBM01000111.1:2400000-3000000 GCA_027924585.1 Larix kaempferi | reverse complement strand
AGTTCACCTTAGGACTAATGTCCAGGGATGATACAATCCAAACCACATCACGGAGACAAAAGTCTGCGGATCACTTTAGGACTAATGTCTAGGGATGATGCAATCCCAACCACATCATGGAGACAAAAGTCTACAGATTAATTTAGGACTAATGTCCAGGGATGATACAATCCCAACCACATCACAGAGACAAAAGTCTATGGATCAATGTAGGACTAATGTCCAGGGATGATACAATCCCAACCACATCACATAGAGAAAATTATGTGGATTACTTTAGGACTAATGTCCAGGGATTATACAATCCCACTGCAACATCACGGAGACAAAAGTCTTTGGATCACTTTAGGACTAATTTCAAGGGATGATACAATCCCACTGCAACATCGTCATCATTGCTCCCCCTTTCGAGGAAGGTCCTTTCGAACCACACCAAGCTATTCACGGAAGTACTCAAACTTCACTTGAGATAGAGGATTAGTCAACACATCAACAACTTGCTCATCAGTGCTCACATAGTGGAGGTTTATAACTCCCTTTTGTACCATATCCCGTATGTAAAAATACCATATTTCTATGTGCTTTGACTTGTCATAGAAAACTGGGTTCTTCGTCATCTTTATACAACTCCGGTTGTCACATAGAATCACCGTGGTATCCAAATCCAGGTCAAATAGACCTGGAATCAAATGATTTTCGAAGCCATATGGATTCACAACTAGCATAACAAGCTTCTATATACTCTGCCCCAGCAGTGCTGAGAGCAACACTGCACTCCTTCCTTCTAAACCATGAGATCATGGTGGATCCCACAGAATAACATCCACCTGAGGTGCTCTTCCCGTCTATGACACTTCCAACCCAATATGCATCTATATAACCATCCAATCTATAGTCATGACCTCCAACATAGTATATACCAAAGTCTAATGTACCTTTCAGGTACCTCATCACATGCTTTGCAACTACCAGGTGAACACATCTAGGCTCAACTAGATATCAAATCAGGGTGTTCACAACAAAGCATATATTTGGCCTGGTATTTGTCAGATACATCAATGACCCAATAATCTATCTATACTAGGTCAAATCCACTAACTCTGACCATTTATCAGCTAACAACTGCAGGTTGGTATCCATGGGTGTGGCCATTGCTTTACATTCCAAAATATCCTTTTTTTTAGGATTTCCACAACATACTTTCCCTGGTTGAGAAATATTCCTTCTGGGCTCTCCCATACTTCCAAACCCAAAAAATAGTGCATCAATCCAAGGTCGTTCATCTCAAATTATTCAGCGAGCTTCTTCTTGCACTCTACAATCCATTTCTCATTTCCATTCAGAAATAAATCATCTACATACAACAATAATATGACAGGTTCATCATCCATCAACTTAAAGTAAAGGTTAGGGTCATCTTTACTTTTGGTAAAGCCCAAGCTCATCAAAAATCTATCTATCCTTTTGTATCAAGCTCTAGGAGCTTGCTTCAATCCATACAGAGCCTTCTTCAACTTGCATACATGAGGCTGTATGTCTTGAACTTCAAATCCAAGTGGTTGTTCTATGTACACTTCTTCCTCAATCACACCATTCAGGAAAGTTGTCTTCACATCCATCTAGTGTAAACTCAACTTCATCATGGATGCAAGTGCAGGATGGTTCTAATGGAAGTGTACCTTGCTACTGGCGCAAATGTCTCTTCATAATCAATTCCCTCTTTCTGAGAGAATCCTCTAGCCACAAACCTTGCCTTGTATTTATCAATACTTCCATTAGTTGCATGCTTTATCTTGTAGATCCACTTGGAATATACCACACTTTTTCCTTCTGGTTTGGGAACTATATCCCAAACATCATTCTTCATTATTGATTGGTATTCTTCCTTCATTGCTTCTACCCATTCTTTCTTCTATATAGCTTCTTCATAACTGGTAGGTTCTTGATCTACAAGATCACGCATCAAAGCCACATAACTGAAAAAAGGCTTTGGCCTCTTGCTTACTCTTGTGGAGCCTTCTGGATATCCATACTTCTTTGCTTCTTGTATAATTTCTCTTTCCCAAGTAGGCTTTCTCTTTTGTGACATATTCATAGTTGGAGGTTCTTGAGGTTCTAGCATATCATGGTCTTCTGGTGTTTCATCTTCGGGTGAGGGTGTAGCTTCTACATTTATGGGAGGTACATCCTCTTCATATACTTCTTCATGTCGGCACTTTAGAGATCTCTTGAGAGCTGCCTCTTCGTCAAATGTTACATCTCTATTAATCTCCATGTGATGGAATCCTGGTGTTAGCACCTGATTTTCGTAGCATGGATATGGAGGTGGAATAAAGGGATAACCCTAAAATTTCTTGATAAAAACTAGAGATTTCCCTTGTTTTCCATAACCAGGTGCTAAAGGCATGAGAGAAATGGAGATGGGGGGTGTTAAATATGCTAAGAAGGAGCAAATATTGGGGAAGGAAGCATCAAAATGTGACCAAAATATCCCAAAAAGAGCCTAAGTCTATAGTCCGATGGAAATAGAGGAAAGGGTAGCTACCGCACCAATTTCCACTGTTAGATGGGTGCTAGAGGGAGATCAACGGTCCTCATGGATGGTTGCATGGATAAGGTGCACGAGGAATAGTCATAAGGGAAGTTGCGACGGTGAATGTCGTCAGATAGGTGGCAGTTGGAGGAGATGTTGCGAGGACGATAGGCGGTAAGAAGTATCGTTTCAATAAGCATGTGATACTCCCAAAGCATAAAGGTAGATCTCTGGCCACGTGGATGGCTCGGGAAGGTAGAGTAATATCCTACGGTCGAGGTTAACGGTCCCACAATGGTAGGTGCAATATGACAAAATAAACGGTGTAGATGTTCATGGGAGGATCGACGATCCACAGTGAACCTCGCATGGGGGATTTGCACGCCGGATAGACGAGAAGGTGGTCATGATGGGCAGACCCATTTTCCAGGTGTCACCACCAGAGATTGTCGTAAGGGGATGAGTAGTAAAGAAAAACTGGTTAGGGGAATGCGATCCCACTCTGTCAGGATATAGACGGTGGAGATTGGGACAACTGAAGTGATCCAATGACAGGGGAAAAAGGGGGTCAAATCAGTTAAAGGAGGGCAGACGAAGAATCCCAGAGGATAAGTGAACAAGTTTTATATATATAGCCATCGATGGGTAAAGGCAACATTTTTATTTTCCTGGGGCTTGTCTGCTTGGGGCGGTTTCTGGTCGCAGGTCGGTCGAACAAGGAAACATATTTTGTTGCCAAGAGGGCCGACGAGGAGCCAATCTACGACAAGATTCAGGGTTTGGGATTGTTCCAGGAGATAGGGTTTTCGTCCTGGTACAGAAATTCGGCTTCTTGTCGCCAAAATTAGCAGAAGTCTTAAGACCCTAAAGACCTATCCAGGCACGGAAGGTTCTGGTGGTCTTGTATGTTGTTCGGCCTAGACCATACCAGTCTATTCTGTATTTGTCTCCTGAAGCCCCAGAAATTTGAGTATGGAGGTCTCCCCGAAGATGTCGGTCGTCACCCTGTTTCGTCAAAGTCCATCTGAGAGTCGTCAGGCCTCCTTAACTGCCCGTTTTGGGCTTGACCTCAACATTGAGGATAGCTCCCCTGCCTTGTTGGTCATTCAAAATAGATGTTGGTCCATCCGAAGTCGAGAGTGGAGAAATACCAAGCCTCAGTTTGGGAGAGTTTATGACCAAAGGTATCCACCCCCAAGTGACAGGTTTCTCCATTACTAGTGACTTCAAGCCTTAGCCCCAGATGAGGAAAGAGGAGCAAGGCTAGTGCATGTGGGAGACATTGTTCCCAGCCATATGGGGGCGAAGGTAAATTTCTCAAGGAATTATAAACATATTAAGTCAGGACTCAAAAGTTAGTGGGGGCAGCCAACCAAGAGAGCATCTTCGGAGATCAATTATGGTTGTTATGTTTCAACGGCCAGCTGGGGCAGTTACCGTGCTTCCTTTTTCGTTCTTGCATGAGTCAAGTGCTCTTAGGTAAAAAAATGTTGGTAAATGTGAAAGGTTTGGAGCAGTAGGTGAAAGTTACTTGTGTGGACTGTTGGGTGGCCTAAGGATCTCCAAGGGTGATGTGACCCACATCATTTAGCTACGGAGGAGAAATGATGGGAATATTTGTGATGTAGGAAATACCAGGAGGAAAGGTGGCTTAAAGGCATCTCTATGGCCACCCAAATGATTGGTGATGCGATGGGGGCCACCTCAGCGTCGTCATCTGCTCTGCCGTCTATCTGGAGGTCTTCACCAAGCATGTTTCAGGTTAGCTCAGACCTTGGGCATCATTGTTACTTGATTAAGAGGTCTGATCAAGTTATCATGGGGATTATGCCACCCGTAGCTACTGTCATCGTCATAGCAGTTATGGATATAGATTTTTGTCTATTGTATGAGATCGGTATATAGAGAGGATGGTACACCTGGCAGCTTGGGGCATCTTTCAGTTAGAATTAGGTCATGGAGAAAGAGCAGGAATCTAGAGTGGTTTTCATGCCCGAATAGGCATGGTCTGAGGTGGAGGAAGAGCATGCTCCTTCGTCTCCTATGACGTTCGACCACGTGGAGTCCAGCTCCAGTAGTGACGAGGAGGATCCCAAAGGGAGAAAGGTGCACAAAAGAATTCGATGTTGAGGAAAAGAGAAGATTTTTCGGGAAGACGAAGACATCCAGCAACACAAGGGGATTGTCCATGACCTCATGCTCCCCACTGAGGATGTGGCACCTCCTCCTCTTGCTGAAAAATCACAGGCTGACAGCTCTCTAAAGGTGGAAGACTTCTTTGATTCACAAGGCCGATTGAGGACTTCGAAGTAAGGTGGCGCCCTACTCATAATATTTTGTTTCCCATCTAAATCAGTCTGTTTTGAACTTGACACATATGTAATATTCCAAATATGGGGCTCCCAAGGTGGCAATGTAATTTTGTCTGTTTCCTAAGGACCAATTCAAGGCCGAGAGCCTATAAAAGATTTGTAATAGAATAATTAAGGGTTGGAAAATCATTCGGCTAAGGACAGAGGGGCTAGCCTGGTTTTGAGATTTTCATGTTAATATAATGTGCAGTGCCTATGGTAGACTGTTTTGAAAAGATTCCTATGTCGTTCTCACTTATTGTCAGTTTTTTCCTTCTTCTCTATGTGCATGTGTTTCCTGTTATGCCTTTAGATTATGTTTTTCATTTCATGCCTGAGATTAGTGTCTAATAGTTTGGAATTCTTGGAAACAAGCTCCGGCTATTATCTCAGGTCTTCACAAAATATTGATACTAAAGTTGATATTGAATTCATCTTTGTTGGATGCTCATATCAATGGTCCGTTTTTGTTTTCTTCTTTTACCACCAGAAAATATTTTTACAACGACAAGTGAGCGGCTACCTTGCCTCTGTTGGAATAGTCCGTACTATGGCATTGTTATCTGATTTATATGATTCGACCCATCAGAAATCTAACCTTCTGTGTATGCTTTAATTGGATATTTTTGAGTAAGGAAGGCTGGTATGTTTGTTCACTATTGATGCCTTTGGATATTTCCAGTCTTTCATTGATTTTTACAGAGAGCCCTCTTCGACTATGCTGGGTCAGTAGCATTAGTCCAAATTTGGTTATTGGTTACCCTGACTTTCCCTCTCCCACAACTCAGGGAGTATGATTTTGGTGTTAACAAATTGGCGCCGTTGCAAGGTACAGGATTCTTTTACTGTCCCCGGTAAAACGACAAAGTTTTAGATCTGATTGTTGATGGTGGGCAGTAATCAGACACTAGAAGAGTTGCATATCATCCACCTGGTGACTCCACTCATTTGTTCACAGTTCAATCCACAGACTCCACTGGAGAATGAGCCTAGTTGCCTTAGACATGGAAGAATTAAGTTCCAGGTATCAAAGTATTAATATCTTCAAAGAATCCCTATTCTTCTGTGTTGGCATCCTTTTACCTTTGTGTATATATATCAAAAAATTCTTGTCTCACCGGAGAGCTCTAGGTCATGAGAGAGCCTCTTTTGTATATCCTTTAGTTGAATTTGAAAATGTACACTCTTCTTTTACACCTAGATTTGATCCCGTCCTTTCATTTGAACCCTGTATAAACCATAACCGGCCTCTTGAATTTTTCAAGAGTAAGGCCAATGATACCCCCCTGTATCTACTCCTTTTCCTTCCAGAGCCTAGCTAAGATACAACCCTCTAATGTTACCCCCTATCCTTCATGATTTCCTCCCGGAATACCATAAACACCTCCCTGTTTTTTACGGAGAGTCTGAGATGCTTATTGCAGAGAAACATGTTCAAAGTTTTGAGCATTTTCTGGATCTTTTCGAAATAGAACACGATGACCTCTGTATGAGGGATTTTGCAAAATCCAACCAAGGAAATGCGAAGAGGTGGTTTAGGCATTTGCAGCCTAAGTCTATTGATACATGGGGAGCATTGTATGAGGTTTTTCTAGGGTTTTGGTGTAGGAGAAGGTCGTGGGATTGGGTTCTTTCAGAGTTTCATTCCATAAGGAGGCGAAGGGGCGAAGCCCTATCTTTCTTCAACAGAAGGTATGCCAGTTTCTATTATAATATGCCAAAGGAAATTCAGCCCTCAGAGAACGCTGCAAAATTACACTATGTAGTTGTTTTTCCTCCTGATTTATCTTCATCTTTTAGAGAGAAGGTCTTCGGATCTACAACATATGTTTGTTGATGCAATGGAGGTGGAAGAAAATATTAGGATGTCTAGAAAGATATCAAACCAGGAGCACAATGAAAGGGTTAAAGAAGAATTAAGGTTTGAAGAAGGACATGAGCAAGGGGAACTTCCCTTACGGCCTAATTTTTCCAAGAATGAGCAGAGAATTGATCGGCTTGGTGAGGTACTAGAAGGAGGTAACTCCGTTTTCTTTCATGTAGATTTCAATCATGCTGCTGAGGCTCCTATTGATGAGGGTCATGATGAAGGTTTCAGTCTGCCGAAGTATGATGAATATGGAGAAGACCATTTAGGAAAATTCATAAGCTTCTTTGAAGTTGGGGATAAAGTTGAATCTTCGGGTAGACAGTTTCACCAGTCGGGAGAGCCAGCCAAAGGGGAAAACCCATTGGAGGGTCCTGGGCCCACCATTGAGACTCATCAAATTAGAGATTCTTATCAGGCGGATATATCATTTCGGATCAAAGCTGAAAGGGAGTACGCAGTCCTTGAAGAGGAGTATAGAACCCTCGAGGAAGAATATGTGAGCCTCGGAGAAAAATATGGGGTTCTCGAAGAAATTATTAGGTCCGACAAATACCTTAGGCAGGTTGACCAGATAGCTAAGAGGCTGGAGGGTGACCAGGGTGGCTCGCATGATTCCTATATAGAACCCATCTTCTCGACCGAAAATGATATTAGGCTCCTTGGAGAAGTATTCGGGCTTGGCCAATATATTCGGCCAGCCGACCAGATGATCGAGGCGTTTGAAGGATACCAAGTTGAGCAACCGAATTTTCATGTAGATATTTCAAGCTCGGAGTCCAACTTTCAGGAAGAATGGCCCCTCCTAGACCCTTTCAAGGGACAAGGTGGACTTGCTCTTGGGGTTCTGAAGCAGAACCGGGTTTTCAACCCAGGGATCATAAGCATCCTGGAAAAAGAGTTGTCTGGAGTCGATTTTTTAAGTCTTACCAAGTCATGTAGGGGTTTGGACATGCATGAGTTTCATGTTCGGATGGAGGTTTTCCAGAGGTACGCAACCCTAGGAACTGACCTGGACACCGGGGAGGATAAATGGCATATGTACAGCTTTTCTGAAATAAAGTCTTCTATGGTGCAAGAGGTATGTGGAGCGTACCATATTTTTTATGATCCAGTGGAAGAATATATGGAGAATTTCTACGGTGGAGTAAGGTTTATGGTTTCACTCGAAGGGTCCCCGTCCTTCGCCGTCACCTCGGGCCATGGACCTTCACTGTTTTGCAGTCCGTCGAGCAGGATGAGAAGATATACCTGGAGGGTTAGCTGCTGGACTGGTTACACTGGCACGTTTGCATTACCTAGAGCCATGGCCTCTCAAGTACACTAGTCTGTATATAAATAAGCCTCAAGTTTTGGCACTTCAAACTTCAGTAGTAAATTTCAATTTACAGCAATTTCCAGTCTGTTTTTAGAATGTACAGCTTCACTTTTTGGTTTTGATTTTAAGTAGTTTCCAATCTGCAGTAGGACATAACATTTGGTTGGTGTTCAGGTCGCCACAGGATACACCACACAGCCAAATCCCCATAGGTTTTGCCATGAAATTTTTTTAGGCGAACCCTCCCAAGCAGTCTACTGGGACAAATTCTCTTGCAGGAACCGCCCAATGGATCAGGAACCCAATCTACGAGGTTCTTTGCTACCTTGCAGGGAGGATAGCATCCGCAGTTGGAGATAGTTGTTAGCACCTGATTTTCTCAGCATGGATATGGAGGTGTAATAAAGGGATAATTCTAAAATTTCTTGATAAAAACCAGAGATTGCCCTTGTTTTCCATAACTAGGTGCTAAAGGCATGAGAGAAATGGAGATGGGGGGTGTTAAATATGCAAGGAAGGAGCAAATATTGGGGAAGGAAGCATTAAAATGTGAAAAAAATAGGCCAAAAAGAGCCTAAGTCTATAGTCCAAAGGAAATAGAGTAAAGGGTAACTACCGCGCCAGTTTCCATCGTTAGATGGGTGCTAGAGAGAGATCAATGATCCTCGTGGATGGTCGCATGGATAAGGCGCATGGGGAATAGACATAAGGGTGGTTGCGACAGTGAATGCCACCGGACAGGTGGTAGCTAGAGGAGATGTCGTGAGGACGATAGGCGGTAAGTAGTATCATTTCAATAAGCACGCGATACTGCCAAAGCATAAAGGTAGATCTCTGGCCACGTGGATGGCTCTGGGAGGCAGATTAATATCCTACGGTCGAGGTTAAGGGTCCCACAATGGTAAGTGCAATGTGACAAAATGAACGGTGTAGATGTTCTTTTGAGGATCGATGATCCACAGTGATCCTTGCATGGGGGAGTTGCATGCCAGATAGACAAGAAGGTGGTCACGATGGGAAAACCCATTTTCCAGGTGTCACCACCAGAGATGGTCATAAGGGGATGAGCAGTAAAGCAAAAGCAGTTAGGACAATGCGATCCCACTATGTTAAGATACGATGCTTAATAGCGAACGGTGGACACTGGGACACCTAGAGTGATCCAACGGCAGGGGCGAAAGGGAGTCAAATCAGTTAAAGGAGGGAAGATCTAGATGATCGAGAGCACCGCACATGAGAGATCAATGACTAAAATTGACAAGCAGCTAACGAAGAATCCCAGAGAATAAGTGAACAAGTTTTATATATATATCCATCGATGGGTAAAGCAGACATTTTTATTTTGCCTGGGACCTGTCTACTCTGGGCAGTTTCTAGTCACAGGTCAGCCAAAGAAGGCAACGTATTTTGTCACCACGAGGGCCGACGAGGAGCCAGTATTCAGAAAAATTCAGGGTTTGGGATTGTTCTGGGAGATAGGGTTTTCTTCCTGGTATAGAAATTCGGCTTCTTGTCGCCAAAATTAGCAGAAGTCTGAATGTCCTAAAGACATAGCCGGGCGCAGAAGGTTCCAGTGGTCCTGTATATTGTTCGGCGCAAACCATACCAGTATGTTCTATATTTGTCTCCCAAAGCCCCAGACTTTTGAGTCTGGAGGTCTCCCTGAAGATGTCGGTCGCCACTCTGTTTCGTCAAAGTCCACCTAAGAGTCGGTGGGCCTCCTTAACCACTCATTTTTGGCTTGGCCTTAACATTGAGGATAGCTCCCCCACCTTGTTGGTCATTCAAAATAGATGTTGGTCCATCCGAATTCGAGAGTGGGGAAATACCAAGCCTTGGTTTGGAAGAGTTTCTAACCAAAGGTATCCACCCCCAAGTGACAGGTTCCTCCAGTACTAGTGACTTCATGCCTCATCCCCAATGAGGAAGGAGGAGCAAGGCTAGTGCACGGGGGAGGCATCACTTCCAGCCATATGGGGGCGAAGGTAAAGTTCTCAAGGAGTTAAAAACATATTAAGGAAGGTCTCAAAAGTTAGTGGGGGTAGCCAGCTAAGAGAGCATCTCAGGAGATCAATTCTAGTTGTTATGTTTCAGCAGCCAGCTGGTGCACTTACTGTGCTGCCTTTTTCCTTCTTGCATGATTCAAGTGCTCTTAGGTAAAAAAATCTTGGTAAATGTGAAAGGGTCGAAGCAGCAAGTGATATAGGTGCGGGCAGGAGGAAAGTTACTTGTGCGGACTGTTGGGTGGCCTGAGGAGTTGCAAGGGTGATGTGACCCACATCATTCGGCGTACGGAGGATAAATGATGGGAATATATGTGACGTAGGCAATACCAGGAGGATAGGCAGCTTAAAGGCATCTCTATGGCCACCCAAATGATTGGCGATGCGATGGGGGCCACATCAGCATCGTCATCTGCTCCGCCGTCTATATGGAGTTCTTCACAAAGCATGTTTCAGGTCAGCTCAGATTTTGGGCATCATTGTTACTTGATTAAGAGGTCCAATCAAGTTATCATGGCGATTATGGCCGCCCGTAGCTGCTGTCATCATGACAACAGTTATGGATATGGTTTTTTTTCGGCTGTACGAGATTGGTATATAGAGAGGATGGTACACCTGGCAGCTTGGGGCATCCTTCAGTTAGAATTAGGTCATGGAGAAAGAGCAGGAATCCGGAGTGGTTTTCATGCCCGAATAGGCATGGTCTGAGGTGGAGGAAGAGCATGCTCCTTCGTCTCCTATGACGTTCGGCCATGTGGATTCCAACTCTAGTAGTGACGAGGAGTAGCCCGAAGGGCAACAGGTGCACAAAAGAATTCACCGTTGAGGAAAAGAGAAGATTCCTGGGGAAGACGAAGACGTCCTGCAAGACAAGGGGATTTTCCATTACCTCGTGCTCCCCACTGAGGAAGTGGCACCTCCTCCTCCCACTGAAAAATCATAGGCTGACTGTAATGTCCCCATTCAAATAAGTGCATAGTAAGACAATCCCATCAATCCTACTAGTTTCCTAGGTTGGATGGGCACATGTGGGATGGTAATAAGGAAACTAATAAATGATATTTAGACATTAGAAGGGTTCAAGCATTTAATAAATATGATGAATAAATAAATTCAAGAGAAATTCTAGGTGGCAAGTGGTTTTGGAGACATATGGAGGTGGTGGGACCCACACTAGCTTGATTTTTCAATGACACATGGCAGATCTCTCTTGCCAATTCGAATTCATGGGAAGGTGAACACTCTTGGGTGAGTTGGTAAGTCATAACACATGGAATTGAGCATATTAGGTCGAAATGGGAAGGAATAGTAACCTCCATGGGAGAGGAAGAGTCAAATTGGAGACTAGTGGACACATGGGCTAGATTCCCTAGTTTTATGACAACAATAATGAAGCATCTATGACATTTTATGACAAAATTCAGACCTGACTTCTTACACCTGACCATTATGACATGTCAGCCCCAAAAATAGGCTCAAGAAGGCGCTCATGGAGTTGGAGGAATCTAAAGAGACTCAAATTCGAATTTGGGAGAAGATGGAAGGTTGGAACTAGGAGACAAGTGGCAAATGAGGAATATTTTCTAAATGAAAAATTATTGAATCTATTGAGAGGATTTCGACCCCTTGAAGGCTAATGTTGGTTATAAAATGTATAAATCAAGTATGAGAATGGCTTTTGATGATTTGAGAAAAATTACATTTGTGAAGAGAGAGCTAGTGGATGACTAGTTTCTTGCCTTAGCCAATTTTGAGGGTGAAAGATTCCCATCCAAGTTGGTGTTTGGAGAGGCCACTCAGGTCTTTCATGGTGCTTTAATGGATTTTGTATTTGAAGGTAGCAGCTACAGGAAGTTTCATGGTTTGGTTTAGTGCAGCACTTTCTCTCCACCGTTTCTAGTTTTGAAGGCATATTCGTGCTCCTTGAGGGAGGGCGTTTTTGGTGAGCACTTGTGCTTCTTGAGAGAGATTATCATTATATATTTATGATTGTAATAGCTTCATATCCTCTTTTATTCATATTCAGAAAGTCTCAGGTCGAAATACCCACTGGTTGTATGCAAAACTATTGATTAATGAGCAAACAATGTCCATTTCCCCAATGCATTGATGTATGACACTATAATGTTGATTATTTCGAATGGATGGATGATTCTCTAATATATTTGTGATAAATATACTTCCATGGATGTCTTATACAAGTTTCATGTACTTTACTTGAGCATTTGAAGCATTTTTACTCAGTTTAGTTGTAATGGGAGGTGAAATAGTGCCATTTCCCCAAGGGTCGAATTGGGGGTTTTTGCTGTTGAATGTGAGAGAGTTAGAACACTATTAAAAATCAATTAATGGTGCATATGAGAACTTAATCACATACTTAACACATTATATACCTCTGTTCATAAATTTGTGGGAGTTTGGAGGCATTTGGAAGGCCATTTGCAGTGTTACCCGAGGGGGATTTGATGCACAAATTACTAGTCAAAATTACATATATTGATCAGAATACAAATCAAGTTTCAGCAGTATTTGGAGGGCCATAAAACATCCCTGAACCTTATATTCAAGTCTAAATACCATTCATACACTCCTACAGAATATTTGGGAGCATTTGGGTTGATTTGGAGGTCAAAACAGTAAAACTAGTCAAAGGTCGAAATTGGGAAAAAAAGTGGAAAATTGGGCATTTTAATAAAATTTGAAAAAGGGATATTACAAGTGGTATCAGAGCATGGTCGTGGAACCTGATGGTATTAACAAGAAGCCAAACAAATAAAACACCACCCTTTGAATCAGTAGTTGAAGAAGTTTTGGTTGAAGAAGAGATAGTAGCAGAAAAAGAGTTTTTTTCTAAAACAATGGGTAGAGAGGAGGAGGAAAAATTAAGACATAAGGAGGAATTTATTGAAGCCTTAAAACCATGTTTTGAAGGACTTACCATGTTTATGCTAGATATGAATAAACAAATGATGAAAGGTTTCGAATTGTTGGGTAGCCAACTTTCAGGCAAAGGGATGATAGGAGATAATAGTGGTTCACACTCAGGGGAAAAGATGAAAGGGAATGAGCATATTTTCTCAAGTACAGGACCTCATAATAGACCTGATGAATTTCAAAGCACACAAAGGCATACTGCACCTAAATTTCTCACACCCAAAGAAGAGCCCAATCTTGAATTAGATTACAAGAAACTAGTAAATGATTGGAATGATTTGAATGAAGAGTGTAAAAGAGGTGTACCACTCAGTGACTACATTGATGCTATGCAAAAGATTAAAATGAAGGGAGACAATAGGAGTCCATTCCAAAACAAATAATTGAATAGTGCTATTGGAAAAATGTCACTTCCTACTTTTGATGGTTCTTCTCAAAATTCTGCTAACACTTGGGTGCAAAAATTGGATGTATATTTTTCGCTGAATCCTATGTTGGAAGAGGATGCATTAAAAATGACCATTTTGCATTTGGAAGGAGATGCCAATGAATGGTGGTTTCATGGGCTGAAAACCTTGGGTCATAATCAGGTTAAAACATATGGAGAATTTGTTGACAGGGTACTAGAAAGATTTGAACAAAAAGATCCAGAACTTCCTTTCAAAGAACTAGCTCAATTGAAGCAAACTGGGTCCCCTACCGAATATATGTTGGACTTTCAAAAATTATCAGTCAAGGTGGCTGATGTATCTATGGGAAGATTAGTATTGCTGTTCACTGAAGGTTTGGATGAACCCTTAAGAGGTTTGGTCAAATCCCACAAGCCAACTACATTAAAAGATGCAATGAGCTTGACTAGGGATCTCCAAAATGTGCTTCCTAGAACGAGATTTCCTCCTAAGCCTAGCTATAAATTTGAAAAGAAACCTTGGCAAAGGGATGGATATGATAAGAAACCTTGGAAAAGAGAGTCATTTGAGAGGAATAAAAAAGAGGGACTAAACAGGGATGAACTTAGAAAAAAGAAACTATGCTTCACATGCTTCCAACCATGGACACCGGGGCACAAATGTACCAAAGGAAAGGCTCAATACATAGAAGTATTTTCTGATAATGAGGGGTATGATGGAGGCATGGATTAAGATGGACATATTTCAAATCAAGAAGAGGCATATGAGACAGCAGTAGAAGAGGAAAGTCAAGAAGAAAATCATCCTTCACCAGACAAAGCAAGAATGGCAATGCTTTCAGCAGTACCTCGCTATCATACTATCCGATGCAAAGGTGTGGTACAAGGACAAAGAACTTCAGTTTTGGTAGATGGAGGAGCCACTCATAACTTCATTGATGCAGATATGGTAGAGAAAAAAAAGATACATATTGAACCATTTGATGGCTTCACAGTTGTCATTCCCGGTCACAACACAATGCAATGCAAAACATGGGTTCCAAAGCTGCAAGTCACCGTAGGTAACTATACTTTTGTTGATAGTTTTTATGTGGTTGTTGTTGCTGATACTAATGTGGTTTTTGGAGTGCAATGATTGTATTCAATAGGAGAGCATACAGTAAATTATCAAATTTCCGAAATGAAATTCCAAGATTCAAAAGGAGTACAAAGAGTTGTGAGAGGGTAACACACTTATCCAAATCAAGTAGTGACTTGCAATAGCATGAGATCTATATTGAGGCATGGGGATATAGAATGGGCTACTGAATGTCATATTACATCTACCAATCCAACTATATATATTTTCAAACACCCAAAGGAGATAGAGAGACTTTTGCAAAAATATGAAAAGGTTTTTAGAGACCTTCCACATGGTAGGCCACCAGATAGGGGGGTTGAGCACAGTATTGTTTTGGAGGAGGGTACTTCACCCATTCAGATACCACCTTATAGAAATCCTAAAAGGTTTAGAGATGAGATTGAAAAATCTATCCAAGAACTCCTAGAGTTGGGGCTCATTAGACCAAGCTCTAGCCCTTATGCTTCTTCAGTAGTGCTAGTGAAGAAAAAAGATGGAACATTGAGAATGTGCATAGATTTTAGAGCCTTGAACAAAAAGACTATCAAGAATAGGTGTCCTATTCCTAGGATTGATGAGCTCATGGATGAGCTACATGGGGCCAAATACTTCTCAAAAATTGACCTTAGATCAGGGTATCACCAAATTCGAATGAAAGATGAAGATGCGCAAAAGACCGCTTTTCGATGTCATTTTGGCCACTTTGAATTTCTTGTCATGCCTTTTGGGTTTACTAATGCTCCAGCCACCTTTCAAGCATGTATGAATAGGATATTTTGCAAGCAACTAAGAAGGTTTGTTTTGGTTTTCTTTGATGATATTCTCATTTACAGTAAAACATGGGAAGAGCATTTGCAACAGTTAGAGATTGTGTTGAAAATCTTGCAAGAAGAGTCCTTATTTGCTAAATTATCAAAATGTTAGTTTGGGACGAAAGAACTACTGTATCTTGGGCACATTATTGGGAAAGAAGGAGTGAAGGTACACATGGAAAAAATCAGGGCTATCTTGGAATGGCCATCACCAAAAAATATTACCGAATTGAGAGGCTTTATTGGCATATGCACCTACTACAGAAAATTTGTGAAAGGGCTCTCCAAGTTGACTTCTCCACTCACTGATTTGATTAAGAAGGATGCTTTCAAGTGGGATGAAGAGGCTGAAAAAGCATTCCAAAAAATGAAAGAGGTAATGAGTAGTTGTCCCATACTTGCACTTCCTGATTTTACTAAACCTTTTGTTGTGGAATGTGATGCTTCAGGTGGAGGAACAGGGGCTATCCTAAAGCAAGGCCAACACCCCATAGCCTTTGAGAGTAGAAAGTTGCAGACTCATGAAAAACTTTACTCCATCTATGATAAAGAAATGCTGGCCATTATGCATGCATTGGCCAAATTCAGACAATACTTGGTGGGAAGCAAGTTTGTGGTGAAAACTGACCATAATAGTCTAAGACACTTTCTCACCCAAAAAGATCTAAATGAAAGGAAACAAAAGTGGGTAAGAAAGATTCAAGCTTATGATTTTGATATTGAATATGTCAAAGGAAAGAATAATATAGTAGCAGATGCTTTGTCAAGAAGGCCTTCCTTTTCTCTCATGGATATTGCCAAGGATTGGAAAAACATGCTACTAGTTGAATATGCCAAAGACAAATTTGCTTGTGATGTGTTGGATGGAATCAAAGGGGATGATAATTATAGGATTTTGAATGGGCTGATATATTATAAGGGAAGAATTTATTTAGTTCATAACTCCAAGCTCAAGTATCGAATTTTGCAAGAAGCACATGATTCCCCACTAGCGGGCCATCCGGGGATCTTCAAAACTTATAGACAGTTGAGGCAAAGATTTTTTTGGAAGGGGCTGAAGGAAGATGTTCAGAATTATGTGAATGAATGTAAAGCATGTCAACAAAACAAATCATAACTTACATGTTCAGCCGGCCTATTACAACCATTGCCAATTTCAGAGCAAAAATGGGACAGTATTTCCATGGATTTCATCACCGGATTGCCTAAATCCTTAGGTAAGGATTGAATCTATGTGGTAGTTGATAGGTTGACAAAATTTGCTCATTTCTTTGCTGTTACATCATCTTTTAGTGCTGCACAAGTGGCTGATATTTTTTTCAAAGAAATCTTCAGATTGCATGGGCTCCCCAAGAGCATTGTCAGTGATAGAGATAGTAGATTCATGGGTGCTTTTTGGAAAGAACTTTTTAGATTGGTAGGCACTCAATTGACTCCAAGTACCAACTATCATCCACAAACTGATGGAAAAATAGAGAGGGTAAACCAATGGTTGGAAGGATACCTAAAAAACTATGTGGGAGGGCAGCAAAAAGCATGGGCAAAATGGTTACACTTGGGTGAGTTTTGCTACAACACCACTTATCATATGTCAATAGGAATGTCTCATTTCAAAGAATTATATGGTTATGATGCACTTACATTTGCTAACATTATATTTGGTGATAGTAGAGCCCCAAAGGCTAAAGATTGGGTAGAAGAGAGCCAAGAAATTTTAAAGCTCTTGAAAGACAATTTGCAGGTTGCTCAAAATCAGCAAAAACAATATGCTGATAGACATAGAGAAGAGAGAACCTTTAAAGTCAATGATTTAGTATATTTAAGGTTGCATCCCTATAAACAAACATCTCTCAAAAAGAATGGAGCAGAAAAATTAAAACCAAGGTACTATGGGCCATACAAGGTAGTGCGGAAGGTTGGAGAAGTAGCATATGAACTAGAACTTCCGGAAGGGAGTAAAATCCACAATGTATTTCATGTTTCTTGTCTTAAGAAAGCTCTTGGTCAGCGAATCATCACTTCAGAAATACTTCCTCCTTTGGATGATGAAGGTCAGCTCACACTTGTTCCGGAAAAGATTTTGAAGACACGGGAAAGAAGGTTGAGGAGTAGAATCATCAAAGAATATTTAGTGCAATGGAAGGACTTACCAAATGAAGATGCCACATGGGAAGAGGAGAAGATTTTGCAGCATCCAAATTTGAAATTGCTTGAGGAAAAACAATCTTGGGTGGGGAGGACTGTAATGTCCCCATTCAAATAAGTGCATAGTAAGACAATCCCATCAATCCTACTAGTTTCCTAGGTTGGATGGGCACATGTGGGATGGTAATAAGGAAAATAATAAATGATATTTAGACATTAGAAGGGTTCAAGCATTTAATAAATATGATGAATAAATAAATTCAAGAGAAATTCTAGGTGGCAAGTGGTTTTGGAGACATATGGAGGTGGTGGGACCCACACTAGCTTGATTTTTCAATGACACATGGTAGCTCTCTCTTGCCAATTCGAATTCATGGGAAGGTGAACACTCTTGGGTGATTTGGTAATTCTAACACATGGCATTGAGCATATTAGGTCTAAATGGGAAGGAACAGTAACCTCCATGGGAGAGGAAGAGTCAAATTGGAGACTAGTGGACACATGGGCTAGATTCCCTAGTTTTATGACAACAATAATGAAGCATCTATGACATTTTATGACAAAATTCAGACCTGACTTCTTACACCTGACCATTATGACATGTCAGCCCCAAAAATAGGCTCAAGAAGGTGCTCATGGAGTTGGAGGAATCTAAAGAGACTCAAATTCGAATTTGGAAGAAGATGGAAGGTTGGAACTAGGAGACAAGTGGCAAACGAGGAATATTTTCTAAATGGAAAATTATTGAATCTATTGAGAGGATTTCAACTCCTTGAAGGCTAATGTTGGTTATAAAATGTAGAAATCAAGTATGAGAATGGCTTTTGATGATCTGAGAAAAATTGCATTTGTGAAGAGAGAGCTAGTGGATGACTAGTTTCTTGCCTTAGCCAATTTCGAGGGTGAAAGATTCCCATCCAAGTTGGTGTTTGGAGAGGCCACTCAGGTCTTTCATGGTGCTTTAATGAAGTTTTTATTTGCAGGTAGCAGTTACAGGAAGTTTCATTGTTTGGTTTAGTGCAGCACTTTCTCTCCACCGTTTCCAGTTTTGAAGGCATATTCGTGCTCCTTGAGGGAGGGCGTTTTTGGTGAGCACTTGTGCTTCTTGAGAGAGATTCTCATTATATATTTATGATTTTAATAGCTTCATATCCTCTGTTATTCATATTAAGAAAGTCTCAGGTCGAAATACCCACTGGTTGTATGCAAAACTATTGATTAATGAGCAAACAATGTCCATTTCCCCAATGCATTGATGTATGACACTATAATGTTGATTATTTCGAATGGATAGATGATTATTTGATATATTTGTGATAAATATACTTCCATGGATGTATTCTACAAGTTTCATGTACTGTACTTGAGCATTTGAAGCATTTTTACTCAGTTTAGTTGTACTGGGAGGTGAAATAGTGCCATTTCCCCAAGGGTCGAATTGGGGGTTTTTGCTGTTGAATGTGAGAGAGTTAGAACAGTATTAAAAATAAATTAATGGTGCATATGAGACCTTAATCACATACTTAACACATTATATACCTCTTTTCATAAATTTGTGGGAGTTTGGAGGCATTTGGAAGGCCATTTGCAGTGTTACCCAAGGGGGATTTGATGCACAAATTACTAGTCAAAATTACATATATTGATCAGAATACAAATCAAGTTTGCAGCAGTATTTGGAGGGCCATAAAACATCCCTGACCTTATATTCAAGTCTAAATACCATTCATACACTCCTACATAAGATTTGGGAGCATTTGAATTGATTTGGAGGTCAAAACAGTAAACATAGTCAAAGGTCGAAATTGGGAAAAAAAGTGGAAAATTGGGCATTTTAATAAAATTTGAGAAAGGGATATTACGCTGACAGCTCTCTGAAGGTGGAGAAATTTTTTGATTCGCAAGGCCTATTGAGGACTTCGGAGTAAGGTGGCACCCTGCTCATAATATTTTGTCTCCCATCTAAATCAGTTTGTTTTGAACTTGAAACATATGTAATATTCCAAATATGGGGCTGCCAAGGTTGCAGCGTAATTTTGTCTGTTTCCTAAGGACCAATTCAAGGCCGAGAGCCTATAAAAGCTTTGTAATAGAATAATTAAGGGTTGGAAGATCATTCAGCTAAGGCCAAAGGGGCGAGCCCGGTTTTGAGATTTTCATGTTAATATAATGTGCAGTTCCTATGGTAGACCAGTTTGCAGAGATTCCTGTGTCGTTCTAACGTGTAGTCAGTTTTTTCCTTCTTCTCTATGTGCATGTGTTTCCTATTATGCCTTTACATTATGTTTTTCATTTCATGCCTGAGATCAATGTATAATAGTTTGGAATTCTTGGAAACAAGCTCTGGCTATTATCTTAGGTGTTCAAAAAATATTGCTACTAAAGTTGATATTGAATTCATCTTTGCTGGATGCTCATATCAATGGTCTATTCTTGTTTTCTTCTTTTACCACCAGAAAATATCTTTACGACGGCAAGCGAGCGGCTACCTTGCCTCTATTGGATTAGTCCGTACTATGGCACTGTTATGTAATTTATATGTAATACCTTGAATCCATCACCCAATTGTTTTTGCTTGTGATTATCCCTCCAATATTTTCGCATGATTTGACCCATCAAAAATCTGACCTTCTGTGTATGCTTTAATTGGATATTTTTGAGTAAGGAAGGATAGTCTTTTTGTTCACTGTTGATGCCTTTGGATATTTCGAGTCTTTCATTGATTTGTAGAGAGATGCCTCTCCAACTATGCTGGGTCAGTAGCATTAGTCCAAAGTTGGTTAGTGGTTACCCCGACTTGCCCGCTCTCGCAACTCAGGGGGTACAATTTGGGTGTTAACACCTAGAATGTATATTCTAACGGCTTTGGAGACTTCACAATATCCAACAAATATTCCCTTCTTTCCGGAAGGGTCCAACTTGGTTCTCTTTTCTTTTGATATGTGAACATATACTGGGAAACCAAATATCTTGAGGTGGCTCACTTTAGGATTCTTTCCTGTGAAAATTTCTTCTAGAGTCTTGAATCCAAGGGCACTATGGGATAATCTATTCTGTACATAAATTTCCGTCATTGCTACTTCATCCCATATATGCATTGGAAGATCTTGATCATGTATCATTGTCATCACTACTTCCATAATAGTCATATTCTTTCTTTCCACAACGCCATTCTGTTGAGGATTGTAGGGAGTAGTTAGTTCCCTCTTGATTCCATCTTCTTTACAAAAGGCTTCAAAATATTTTGAAGTATATTCTCCACCATTGTCTGTTCTGAGTGTCTTGATTCTTCTTTCTGAATGATTCTCTATCAAGGCTTTGAACTCCTTGAATTTTCCAAATAATTCATCCTTTGCTTTCAAGAAATATATCCATGTCTTTCTTGAATATTCATCAATAAATATAGCATAATATTCATAACCACTAAAAGATGTGGACGGATTTGGACCACATACATCTGAATGAATTAATTCCAACGTACCTTTAGTCTTTGTCTCACTCTTCGGAAATGGATTCTTGATATTCTTTCCTTTTGCACATCCATTGCAAATTCCTTCATGATCGATCTTCAAATCTGGTAATCCAGTCACTACTTTTCTCACATGGAGTAGTGCTTTGTAGTTTATGTGAGAAAGATTCCTATGCCATAATTCACTTGGACTAGTGGTCTCATGAACAAGGGTTGTTTTTTAATGTCCCTTGAGTTTATATAAGCCTCCTTCTTCTTCACCAATGACAACTCCATCTTCAATTGATTTTCCTTTGGGCCACATAAGTACTTGTCGATCAATGAATGCAACCCTATATCCTTTCTTATTTAATGTTGAGATAGAAAGTAAGTTCTTCTTCAAACCTAGTGCGTATAATATTTCTTTCATCTTCATGGGGGTTCCAGAATCAAGCTTGTAGCTTGCTTCACCAATTCCTTTGATAGGATTTGATAGTCATCTCCTAATGATACCTTCTGAGGAGATTTCTACTCTTCAAGTTTTGACAATTTTTTATTTTGTCCCATCATGTGCTTTGAAGAACCACTATCAATAAGTCATGTATCTTGTGCAAGTGTCAGAGACCCAGAGAGTGCAGAGAATAATACATACTCTTCTACATCTGCTTCTTTCCCTTGTTTTCTTCGAGGTCCTTCTTCTTCTTCTTCATCTTCATCTTCAGCTAGATGTGAACGATGTATTTTTTTGTTGTTCCTCTTCTTGCATTCTTCTTTACTCAATGGACAATTTCTTGCAATGTGTCTTAGCTTGTCACAATGGAAACATTGAAAGTTGGAGTGGTTTCTTCTTGAATTGTTTCCTCTTGTCCTTTGGAGCTTCTTGGGAGGTTGAGACTCCTCGTGGATTTCCTTCTTTAATTTAGATTGACTTCTTCCTCTCTTGGTATGGGTGGCTAGGGATTGATCATCTTCTTTAATTAGAGATTCTCTATTGGGTACTCTAGCCTCCTCTTGGATGCAATCTTCTCATACAATGTCGAATTTCATGTTTTCCTTTCTAGCACACATAGTCCAGATGAATGAATCCCAAGGTCTAGTGAGACCATTGAGAGTATTCATAACTAGCTCATCTTCATCGACAAGGGAGTGTCCAATGGATTCTAGTTTCTCCTTGAACTGGGAGACCCTTGTGAAGTAGTCTTGGATGGATTCTCCTTGGCTCATCTTGGTACTCTTTAATTGATCTCTCAAATTCATCTTCCTGTTGATGTTCCTTCCTTCATACATTTTGTCTACGGAATCATACATCTCCTTTGGGGTCTTCTTGGATGACACTTGAGGAATGAAGTGGTCTTTGATATAATCAACAATGATCCTCTTTGCCCTAATCAGGTCCTTCTTGTGCTTCTCCTCATCTTCATCCTCTTCAGGTTCTGCAACTTAATCCTTGATGTATTTGGAAAGATCATTCTCTTCAAGAATGAGGACAATCCTATATTTCCATGCTCGTAAATTCTCTATGACTTCTAGATTAGCCTCAAGCTTAGTGCTTGGGCCATCTTATCCAGGAGGTCACAAAAAAAAATGAAATTTCTCAAAATGAAAAACTGACCTTACCAGGAGATGCGCTTGACTGAGGGGAATCGACTGGTACACTTGGTTTCTGGAGATTCCAAATTTTCACCTCTCAAAATTGAGTTGTGAAATTCCAATCTATAGTTTCTGCAGTTTTATGGTTTTCTAGTTTTCTGTAGTTTTCTGGTCCAAAGTCAAACTAGGGTTTGACTTTCCCGAATATCTACCCACTCAAACATTTCTATCTAGGGCTCAATAGATGCACCCTAGTAAGGCGCAATTTTCTATGCAATTAGATTTCCAAAATTCCAACCTTGACAGAAACCCTAATTTCTTACCAAAGGGAGAAGAGAGAGAGTTTCACCTTGTGAAATCTGTCCTATTCAGGCTAGCTCTGATACCATGTTAAGATTCAATATGCCAAGATAGATAACATCATTATTCAATTCAATTTCTCAATAATAGCATATACATTATCACTGAAAGAAATGCAATCACAAGATAGACATAGATTTATCCTGGGAGACCCTCTAGGGGAAGAAAACCCAGCAAAACTTCCTCAATACAGATGATCAAAAGTACAAAGACAAAACCTCAAACAAGTGCTCCTTCTCCTTGCATATATATATATCTCTCTCCTATGTGAATTACACAAGTGAGTGTTTGTGTCCAAATGAGGAGCACATCACTCCTATTTATACTTTATCTTTCACTTGACCTTTTCACTTAACATGTCAGCCCCAACTAAACATGATTGGGCCGACTCCTCTAGGAGACTCAATAAACCTAATACAAATGACTATAGGGGGATCTAATTCCCCGAATTACAAGGGAGGATTTACCTCAATGAATTTACATGACCAAATACAATTAAAACATCCCGACGGAGGAATAAAACATCTCCTAATAAATTACAATAGAATATTCTTTGAAGTTACACTATTTCAACAAAAATCACCAATCCAGGTTGCCAACCATTCAACAACATTAATTTACAAAAAATATTAAATAAAATCCTCTCAAGGACGTGTACCTAAGGTAGATAGACAATTGAAGTTATGTACAGACATTAACATATATGGTGTGATGAAAATATCATCAAGGCCTACCTATAGGCCTTGTTTATTCAATGACTTGTTGACATCCACAATAATAATAAGGCTTGTGGTGCCTATTATTGTCACATAAAAAACAAGAGTTCGCAAATTTGTTTATGAAATTGAATTATTATCAGTAGGTAAGTTATATGAAGATTAATTAGTGTCATACCATTTGAGTGCAGTGCAGCATATTGCAACATATTATCGCTTCACACTTTATTATCATATGCCATCTTCATGACATATCTTCCCCAATATCGAGCACAAATTTTCAACCATGGAAAGCATTAACTAAGCTTCTTTAAATTGTTTTAGAGCTATCAAACTGCTAGGAACTAAATCACACAGAAACTGCATGAAATTATCCACAATATATATATATATATATATATATAACCCCTTTGAATTTGAGTGACATTAAATATTCAAGTTCAATGCATGCCCTATGTCTCATCTCAATATTGAAGAATGATGAAGTTGCCATGTTAATTACCCAAATTAAAACCTTGTTGGGCTTTAATTCCCACATTATAAATAGGAGCTTTGACCAGAGTCATATGAAGCATTAATTCTTTCCCTATATAAAATTATATAAAATTATAATAGAGTATGAGGTAACATATTCATGTGGTGTATGATAGAAAACAAAGTGTTGACCTAGGACTTGACGAAACGAAGGAAGAAGGATCGTGTGCGTTCTGTAAAGCCGATGACGGAACTGTAAAGCAAATTTTGAAGGAATGTTAAGATAAATTGGGGCTAGAATGAAAGTGGCAGGGTCCCGCAGTGGAAGTCGCTCGGAGAGATTGGGTTTCAACATCCTCAAATCATTGGATAAAAGCATTACCTCTTATTGTTTGATGGGGAGTGTGGATGGCTAGGAATGCAACCATATTCCAGTAGAAGGTATTGATCTCATAAATAATTGTTGCCTCAAGGCTATAGTATCCTTTCACATTTTCCACAAGAAAAAGGATATGTTCCAATTTGGGGTATTCATAAAGAACAAGTGGACCAGGCAAGGGCCTTTTTTTGACGGGGATTCCCAAATCAATTTTCTTACTTGCAGGGTAGGGTAGGGCGCGGTGGGGTGCGAAACTCTTTTTCTCAAAATCCTAATTATGTACAAATAATTATGCCTAGTTTATGTTGTTAAAATTATTGTTGCTCTTTTGTAGGAAAAGAAATGTAAAATTATTTCATATTTTTCAAGATTCAAAGACAATAATAAATTGGTCTAGAAAAACACAAAAAGTGTTACAATTTATAATAATAATAATAATCTATTTTCAAGGTCACCATCAAGCGAGACACCAATTTGGTGTATGAGACCTCCATTGTTTGTGGGACAAGGGACCCCCCTCTACGCAGTCATTTAACTGCTAAAGTCTACAGAGGTGTACATACCCTACCCCCCTCTGGATTTGAACCTATGACCTCCTAGGAGGGAGCACATGTTCTTAACTATTCTTAATTGTTGGGCCCATGTTCTTAACCTCCTAGGAGGGAGTACATGTTATTAACTAATTTAATATTGCTTTTTATGCTTGAAGAGGTTTACAGAATATTGAACGCTTTTTATTTTTTATTAATTCGACATGTTTACAAGGAGCGGAACACGGAGGCCGATATGATTTCTAAGGAAAGCATTTAGTTGGGTCACGGGAAATGGACGATTTCAGAGTTCAATTATGGAGATCATTTTGAATATTATCATAGGCCTTTCGTAGAGAGTTTCCTATTCAAAATTTTAGCTATGTTATATGCTTACTCTTCAGAGTATATATTCATAGACTTTACATGCTATTATATGTAGGCATCTAATGTATGAAAACAATTCACATTTTGTTATCTGATAGTATATTCATGGGAATAGTGTATGTGCATCCAAAAGAGACTATGTTTCATATCATTTTCTTTTTGAACATTATTTGGAGAGTCAAGCATTTTTATGGGTGATGAAATATATGGAAACATGTATTCTATAGAATGTAAATTTCTTTTCTGTACGAATGAAATAAAATTCGCACTTTTTCCAAGGAAAACAATACAGTAGGATCTAAATAATTTAATACCTTGAGAGAGAGAAAGTATAAATAATTTTTCTCAAACCAATAAAGTTAGCAATTAATCAATATCAAGAGTCGAGGTAGGAATTTTTCTAAATATGTTGAAAACAAACCAATCAGTTGATAACTTTGGGAGATTTGTATCATCATAAATTTCATATGAAGGAAATGGCTTCATAATATAATCTTTTTAACCTTTTAACTACAAATCTAAATCAAAATAGTATATTTGAAATGCAAAGCATTTTTTCTAGGTGGGAAACACAACAAAAAAAGTAGATGCTAACGAAAATTCATTAGTATAAATTATGATAAAATCTTAAAATTATAATCCTCTAAACCACTGGTGCATATAAATGTAGTCTCTCTCCACATGTTTTCATAAGGAGCTAAAGTAAATCTCACTGCATGGTTATCTCTCATCAATTTGGGAGATGCTTGAGAATAAACTAAGAATGAAATTTCATGAGATGAATATATATAACCTTTTAACGAGTTCATTAATCTTAGAATGAATGAGCCAATATTAAAAAGCATTAAGACAAATCAAGATTGTAAATTTTATTAAAATATAATGTTGCAAAAACATCTACGTTTCGTATTGAAAATGATTGCTTAAATAATATATTAAAATAAAATCGCTTCAAAAATGAATAATAATATAAATACTCTCCCATTGAAAGTGAAAGAGTAGTAGCAAGATCAAACTCTTTTGTAGTTATAATTTTTTGAAACTAAAATGTGGAACTTTGGTCATTTGATGCAACAGCATTATGCATTTTTGCACTTGTACTAGTAAGCAAAGAGGATATCACGGGGGGTTCACTAGAGAGGCAATATCATATCACGTCCATTCATATTGGGGGTTTGAATACTCCTAAAAATCTCAAAATTATATTGCCTTGTATTAAGGGGTCAAGGGGGGGGTTTTTAATTTGAAATAGTAATATAAATATTGGGGGTTATTTTATTTGGGTGGGTTGAGGAATAACCTCCAAATCATGGGATTTATTCATACCTCCAAATCCCGGGCTCAATTCATACCTCCAAATTGTGGGTTGGATTTATACCAATCATATTTTTTGCTAAGGAATAACCTCCAAATTGTGGGTTGGATTGATACCAATCATATTTTTTGCTAAGGAATAACCTCCAAATCATGGGCTGGATTGATACCTCCCAATCATTGAACTTATAAAGTCTTTTTTTTTTAGAATAATTTTCTTCATGAATGGGATTTATCTAAGCTTTCATTGGCCCCATGGCCATGAAAATGGGTAATAAAAAATAAAATAAAAAAATTCATAAATGTTATCTTCCCCTTGATGAGATATGCTCTTAAATTCCTAGTCAACTATGCCTCCATCCATAAATGTGATATGTCCTAAGTTTCTAGTGTTGTTTGAATAATTTAATGTGATATGTGCCTCCATTGTTCACATTTTTATGATGCAAGCAATTTTCCCATCCATATTTTTCCAATCATTGAATTCCTTCTGGGGCCTTCATAGTTTGCTATTTATTTTATACCACTTGCAGTCCAATTGGGAAGAAAATGTTCAGGAAACTCCCATTTCCATAGTTGTTGTTTTTTTTGTTTTTTTGTTTTTTTTTTTTTTTTTTTTTTTTTTTTTTTTTATCGAATTATGGTGCTCCTCCATGCATTTACCATGTAAATGCATAAATCAACCTATACAAATTTTCAGTGGGTTTAAATTTTCTACTCAGTTGCATTGAACTCAACAATTGAACTTATTTTTTCATTTTTACATGAAGCCTGATTTACATTTCCGTGGCTGTTACCAAAAAAAAAAAAAAAAATCATCCTCTAAAAGCATGTCTCCACCCAAAAAGATTTTTTTTATGCAAATAAGGGCCAATTCATGTAAATCAAAAAAAGAAGAAAAAAACATATTCCATCTCTTCAATATATGAATACCTTCCTTTGCATTTGCTCTTAAACATTTTTATATACTTTTCTTTTGCATAAAAAAAAAGCAAAAGAGCATTGGGAGAACTCCAATGCTTAATGGTTGTTTCAATCAAACCTTGCTCCACGAAAACCAAGAAAAGTGAGATCAATATTTTTTGGCTCACTGGAACTAAGAAAATTTAGATCAATCTCTCTTGAATAATTATTTCTTTCAACATTTTGTATTCTTCTTTAACATTTTCACATTTCCAGTTAGGAATAGTTGTTAGATTGAGTTATATTCAACACATTCATAATTGTAATTTTAAGTCTTATATACAAGGAATCCATCTTAATATTGTATTGGAACTAACATGAACATAGGTGAAAATGTAAATTCTTATTTACATATGCTATGTGTTATCATTACCATGAAATGGTATCATATAAGTTTCACCGTCTCTATGTCTTTATAACTATTGCATGCTTGAAACTTAACAATGGATATTCTTCACTATCGTATAAAGATAAAAAAAACCAGATATAACCCAAGAAAATATAACTAAATGTTGTTAATTTCTTTGCTTGCAAGAATAAATGTAAAGGAAGTGGAGGAAATTCATTGCATCTTGTGAATGACCCAAATCCAAGCTATGCATATGATCATATGGCGTTATTGGAAACTTGCAAGAGAAAGTTTTCTATGTTCATTTGGGTTCAAACATCAATGATGTTTTTTTTATAGGAAGGTAGGGAAGTCCATCCATGAAAGGGTTTCGATTTTTCATTTTTATGGAGTTTAATTTATTAAGATTATAGAAAGCATGAGCTCTCTATGTCTATACTTGTATTTACATGATATAAAATTGGTAGATTGGTAGGCTACGGTGTGAAACACCTACAATTCTCATCTTTTCTAAGCATTGCACTAACTATTGGACTATCAGTCTTTTACATTCTTTGTTACATTGATCTCTTGAGTGGGTTTCCTTTTACGCATTTTTCCTTCCCCATTACTATTTCATTCGATCTTCTACTATCCAATGCTACAAATTGATTAGTCGCCCTTGCAATCCCGGTGGGATCATTATTAACACTATACTATTATTTTATTTAGCATCATGTTTTCGTATAATAAGATGCATTAGGGATCCCTTTTGTTACAACTTGATAATACAATATAAAGGGGGTATTAAAAAATGGGTTGATAAAAATGGATACCTACAATATCTGGTAAAACTAGGGGTTTTCTTAATTGGAAAGGCATATTAGGAGGGGGGTCCAACAATACAATTTTAGGAGGCATTTTCCAATATTTAGTGAAATTATGGATATTCTTTAATATCTTGTGAACGATTGTGCTATGTAACAAGTTCATTGAGTGAACCCCCCGTGGAGGATATGCTTCGCCTTAATCTCCATGGAGAAACTGTATTTTCCACCAAATTCTTGCTAGGACTTTCCAACATTGTTGACACTTCTCTCATAATTGGTCATTCTTTAGGAGAATATTTTGAACAAAGAAAACCAATATGCAACAACGCATGTAGGAATTTGTATACATCATTTTATTCAGATTGATCTCCATCCACTTCACTCAAGAGACCACTTTCAATTACCTCTTTCACTCTATTTGGAAAAGATAAATCCACCCACTTGTGCAAATTCAACTCTCCAATGAACAAGTCACTACTCGGCCTCTTCCTAGTAAAAATTTCAAACAATAGAATACCATAACTATAAACATATCCTTGGGTGGAAACCCTTTCATCTAATCCACACTCTGCATTTAAGACAATCTCAATTAGATTTTAATCAACCAATCCATTTATTTTTTTTATGAAGGAAATCAAAGTAAAAGTAATGTTTTAAAAAAACTATACCTAGGGCAATGTAACCCATGGTTTTTTTTAAAGCAAGTGTTGAAGTAGGTGAATCATTAGAAGGTTAACCAATTAATCTTGCAATCCAAACATATCTTAGATGACCAACCATGTCTTCATCCAAAAGCACATTGCTTGGTTTTATATCAAAAAACACTACTTGCACAAAAGAATCTTGATGGAGATATTCCAAGGCATGAGACACATCTATGAAATGCCTAATCATGTTTTTAATCCCATTTCACACACATTCTCAAATGATTTTTTTCATCTCTATCATGATATAAATCATTATCTAAACCTCCATTACACATAAACTCAAACACTAAATCTTTGATATGGAAGTTGGAACATGAAGTTATGGTTCTCATGAGATTTTGATGTTGAACCTTTTGCAAGATGTTACATTATGCTTTAAAACTCTTCTCAAACTGGACAATTTGCAAATTGGAAAGCTTCAAAGCGACAAGTGTGCCATCATTCTAAACTCCTTTTTACATTGATCCAAAGGTGTCATTTCCCAACAAGTTGGACTCATCAAAACCATTAGTTGCTTCAAAACGTTATTGATATGATATCACTTGATGCTCTAACTTCTGAAAAATAATAGGTAGAAAATCCAAGTTTTGTATATGCAAATTCCCTCTCCAAAATTAAGGTGAGGAAGAGTGACAACTTCTCATGGTATGCTTCTAGTGAGTCTATTTTGAGACAAGTTAGGCAATGCTAAATTTTTCTTTATAACATGTTTCCACTAATGCTTAGGAGACCATGAGACCATGATGTTTCAGTTGTTTAAAATAATTGAGGATGTTCCCTTCTAATTTAATATAATTTAAGTATAATATTTATCATTTAAGAGATTTAAACTTAAATAAGTTAAGCTAGTAATATTGTTGATATCTAAAGGGATTTTTTTTCAATATGATTGTGCTTTAAGTTGAAGAGAGATAGCTGACTAAAAATTCTACCCATACCCAAGGGAAAAGCACCACTTAGCATATTAACTCAACGTTAATATTACTAAATGAGAACAATTATTCAGTTGTGCCAAAAAAAGGCATGTTTGGAGAGTTGCCACTCTCAAGTTGATTAGTGTGTAAGTATAATATTGCAAGGAGTAATAACTTGCGTAACTCTAAAGGCACACTACCACTCAAATTGTTCTCATTTAAAGAGAGTACTTTTAATTTAGAACAATTTCCGATTGAATTTGGCATATTTCTTGTCAGTTGATTTTCCTATAAGAATATTTGTCTCAAATTAGGAATATTTGACAAATACTCTATGATACTACCTGACAATTAATTTGTATGAATATAGAGTGTTTGCAGACTAGTGAGAAAACATAATTGCGGTGGAAGGGCACCATGGATATGGTTTTCTGCAATTCCCAATGTAATCAAAGCTGACAGGTTTACTAGAGAAGAGGGAATTGTACATGTGAAGTTATTTGCTCCTAAGTAAAGGAAATGTAGATGCGTGAGATAACCCAACTCCACGAGAATGCTTCCCTCCAATTGATTCAGACGCAAAGAGAGAAATGGTGCCATGCAAATCCATGGTAGTGAGGTTGAGGGAAACAACTCTGTCTAGATGAAAACAACTGCAGATAACAATAGTTCAATTGTAGAAGGGCACAACTGGATTCCAATAATTGAATTTATTAGTTTGAGTTAGCTAAACTTCAAATTTATATATTTATTTCAATTTTATTAAAATTTATTTTGCCAAATTTCAAAAACAATTCCCATTTATATATTTCTTTTTTTTTCTTTTGGTAAATTATTTCAAATCATAGCAACATAATTGGAATATGAAGAGTATGAATACCTATGCAAATCATTTAATTTCACTAAAAAATATTTTTTTAATTCAACTAAAATTGGCTTTGCCAAACTCCTATAAAATGTTTAAAAAACAGGTTCCTAATTCACACTTTTTTTTTGGATTTTGACACTTAATTTTCAAAATATTTAGCTAATTATTACAATTCAACTAAAATTCACTTTGTCAAATTCTCATAAAATCTTAACAAAGAGTAAGTTCAATTCAACTCAAATTCACTTTTCCAAATTCCAATAAAGAGCTAAAAAAAGTGTTATCCCACTCATACTTATTTTAATTCCAATTCAAGTTGTTTGTGCTATTGCATGACTTAATTTTTTGAATTTCTAATAAATAATTTCAATTCAACTAAACTTAACTAATTTTTAAAATTTCAATTCGAGCATTACTTAATTTTTTGAATTTCTAATAAATCATTTCAATTCAAGTAAAATTAAATTCCTATAAAAAAATAAAAAATGTAGGTTCCTATCCCACTCACATTTTTCTAGCAAATCATTTCAATTCTATTCAAAATTACTTTTCCGTATTATCAAAAAATATTTAGCAAATCATTTCAATTCTATTAAAAATTACTTTTCCATATTCTCATAAAACCCCCAAAAATATGTTCCTATCCCAATTACACTTACTTTTATGAATTTCTAGCCAATCATTTCAATTCAACTAAAATTTACTTTGCCAAAATCCCATAGAAGGTATATTCTGATCACACTCAAAATTATTTTTTCTAAATTTCTAACAAATCATTTCAATTCCATTAAATTTGTTTTTGCTACATTCTTAGAAAGAAAATAAAGAATTTGTCACACTTTCTTTTCCTAATTTCTAACAAATCATTTCAATTCAACTACTTTGCCAAATTCCCATAAAACTTAAAAAAAACACATCTCACTCACATTTATTTTTTCCTAATTTCTAGCAAAGCATTTCAATTCAACTAATTTCAATTTACCAAATTCCCATAAATCTTATAAAAAAAATCATGACTCACTCACATTTATTTTTTTCTAAATTTATAGCAAATCATTTCAATTTCACTAAAACTAACTTTGACATATTCGGAAAAAACCAAAAATAAGCTACCATATTAGTCACAAACACTTACGTTTTTTCCCAAATTTTTAGCAAATCATTTCAATTCAACTAAACTTCACTTTGCCAAATTCCCATAAAAAAATCCAAATCAAAGTAGGTTCATGTCCCACTCCAATTCTAGCAGATTATTTCAATTCAACTAAAATTCACTTTACCAAACTCCCATAAAGGGTTTAAAAAAAGGTAGATTCCTAGCCCACCATACAATTTATGGCAAATCATTTCAATTCCACTAAAAAATACTTCACTTTTCCAAATCCCCCCTCCCCAAAAAAAAACCAAAAAAAACAAAAACAATAATTTCCTTTCCAATCACACTTACTTTTCTAAAATTCTAGCAAATCATTTCAATTCAACTAATATACTTTTCCCCTTCCCAATCAATCAATTTTATGACTTTGAGAAATTCCCAAGAATGACAAAACAAGTAGGTCCATATCTCAATCATTCCCCCAAAAAGCAAAAAAATAGGTTCAGTCACACTTACTTTTCTTAACTTTTAACAAATCATTTCAATTCAATTAAAATTAACTTTATGAAATTCCAATAAAAGGTTAAAAAAGATTCCTATCCTGATCATTTTTTTTAATTTGGAAAATAATTTCAATTCCACTAAAATGCATTGCTAAATAATTCTCATAAAAGGCAAAAAATGGTAGGTTCCTCTCATAGTCATAAAAAAAAAGTAGGTTCTATCTCACTTACATTTATTTTTCTAAATTTCTAGAATTTCACTAATTGTTTTTTTTTTTAATGTCTTAGTCATGTATACTTTTTCAAAGTTCTATACTTTTCCAAAGTTCTAGCAAATCACCTGAATTCAAGTAAAATTCACTTTTCCCAATTTCTAACAAAATCATTTCAATTCAACTAAAACTAAATTCTCATAAAAGGTCACACAAAAATAGGTTCGTGTTTTAAATTCTCAGAAAATGTCACACAAAAATAGGTTCATGTCATAGGCACACTTACTTTTCAAAATTTCTATCAAATAATTTCAATTCAATTAAAATTTACTTTGCCAAATTTCAATAAAAGATAAAAGAAAGGTAGGTTTGCTCACACTTATTTTTCTAAATTTATAATAAATTATTTCTATTTTACTAAACTTTGTCGAAAAAAAGACCCCAAAAGCTAGGTTACTATCCTAATGACACTTACTTTTCTAAATTTCTAGCTAATCATTTCAATTCAACTAAAATTCACTTTGTTGAATTCCCATAAAGAGTAAAAAAAACTAGGTTCCTATATGACTCTTACTTATTTTTACGAATTTAAAGCAAATCATTTCAATTTCACGACAAAAAAATCCTAAAAAATGAAAAATTTAAGTTTATCCTAGTCATACTTACTTTGATGAATTTCTAACCAATCATTTAAAAAGTAAAAAACAAGTATGTTCCTATACCACCCACTTTCAATTTTCTGATTTTCCAAATCTTTTCAAATTCCATTCAAAATATATGAATGCATGATTCCCAAAAATACAAAAAACAAGAGCTATGTACATGTTAGTCCCTGCCTTATATAATATATTATTGAAATAATTAAATATAAGTAAGAATCAATAAAATTAAATAAAATAATTCAAAAATTCAATATAATTTAGTCATAACAACCTTCGTAAGCACATTTGACATCATAATAGTCTCATATCACCCATAAACATATATATTAAAATAATACTATTTATTAATAAAAATCGAATGTTAATGGCACTATTTCAATATAAACAGATAGATTTAAGTTGTACAAGTTTTTGAAATAGATAGAAAATATGATTCTCTCTCTCTCTCTCTCTCTATATATATATATATATATGAAAATATATTAGAATAATAATAGTATTATTTAAATTTAAATATATAAATGTAAGTTGTATACTTTTTTGGAATGGGTATATCTATTTATCTATCTATCTATCTATCTATCTATATATATATGAAGTGACAATACTGCAACACTCACATAAATACTTCACGATGATGTATGTAATTTTTTTTTCTTATTTTTATCTAATCTCATTAATGATAAAATTAGTCTTATCAAAACCTATAGGCCAATTAAATTCAACATATATGAAAATATATTAAATAAATAAAAACAAATTAATATTATTTTCACAAACTTTAAAGATACCTTTGGTCTCTTTGTATCATTATCAATAATACTCTTATTTTGCAAAATAATTTAGTAAACTATAGGATTTTGTGGACCAATTTTGTAAAATAAGAGTAAATTATAGCATAATAACATAATTTTGTGTACTCTTTGTTGAATGGATAAATGTAGGTAGGTTTGGGTTGAAATGATAGTTGAGGCCTCATAAACAAAATAACCATTTTGACATAGAGGGTAGTGACATGGTAAGAGATGGTGGGTTCAATATACATATTGTGTGCGGTGGGTTAAACTTTCGACCAATGCTTGGGCCATTTGATTGATCTTTGGTTGGCCCAAAGATATTTAATGGCGGTCATCCATCTAGGAGGGGAACTTTTAGCAACGAAACTTAGCTCATGGTTTAATTTTTTACATTTTTCAAAAAGTGATTCTTTAATTTCCATTATTTTCTAAGTTGGTTTGCCAATATTACATGGGATAACACTTTTTAACTCTAAAAATCACCAAAATTGTCCACAAACTATATAAAATCCTTATAAATTTGGATTTTTTACAAAAATACCACCCAACATTTTATGATTGAAAATTAAGAATTAGCTAGACTTTATGAAAATTATAGATGCATAAAATTTTCCTTGCCTCTAGCTTACATTTAAGTAGCTTGAGAAAAGTAAGGTTGTTCAAACAATATTTATCCAAGTTGGGTTTTGTTTATTCACATAATTTTTTGTTTATTTGAGTTGGTCTATACAATTTGTGATTTGGGATCCAAGGATTGTTGTGATAGCACTATATTTCGTAATAATATGGGATTGAAGGTGGAATTCTATGGTAGCTCTTTTTCTAAATATATTTTGATTGATTTTCACAATTTGAGAGGGTTGAGGTGTTGGTTGAATGATAGACTTTATTGGAAAAAGTTTGGGTTTAGATTCAATTTTGTTTTTATTTGTTGGTATATCAATGTAGATTTCATTAATTGTTGCTTGTGATTGCCAATAATCTATCTAGTCTTAAATGTATTTCAACTTGGAGGCACAATAAATTGGTTTTGGGCTATTGCCTAGTGACTATAAGTACAATTGCAAAGTAATAATGACAGAGAGATAGAGCATGGTTTGGATATCAATCCACACTCTAAATAAGCTTTCCCATTAAATGAACATGGAACACAATGATAGAGCAAGAAATCCATGCCTAACACATTATGGGAAAGCTTGTTTAGAGCATGGGTGATTTTAAAAAGTTGTGATTGAGAAACCCATATAATAGGACAACTATGGTTTAATTTGTCTTAAAATACTTTATAACTAGTGTTTCTTTCTCTCCATCTCTAGGTTCAATAATATCATAAAGTATTGTTGTGATATATTGCTAGTGTTTTGCATCATAATGAGCTTTTCTAACCCTTAGTGATGACTATAATTAATGTAATTGCATTTAAGTATTCTCAAACATGGTTTTCATAGGATTATCATTTGTTCATTTATTGTAGGTTTGGTTTGTGACATCATTGAGTCCAACTAATTATTTCTTGCTACATCTTTTCATTTGAAAAAAATTGTAGAATGTTTTCAACAGTCACAACTAGTAGTCCTAGATTTGATATATCCATTAAAGACAATGCACAAAGAAATGCATAAGGATTGCAAATGTAACATTGACGATGCAAAATGAGGTCATGGAAATTACAACAAAGGCTGTGTAATTACACTTTTATAATTTTTACACCTAACATCATGTAGAAATTTCATGAAAAATAAGTGATCCATATGCTTGAAGCAATGAAAAAAATGTAAAACCATGATTTATATCAATAAGATTTAATGGAAATGAAACTCATTGAATATTGACTTGCCTAACTATGAATCCAACTAAGATGAAGATAAACCAATTAAGGAAAAGAAGTCTTTGATACCTTGATTTATGTGTAAATAAATAGAAAGGATAGAAATCCAATTCTTATATTCCCAACATGATAAGAACTAACCATATTGAAGTAAACCTTCCGTGAAAATCTAGAAGTCTATTGAGGGAAGCTAAAATTGTTGGAAACATATCATCCCACCTTGAAGTCAAGAATTTGAACTTTCTAGATCAGATTAATTTGTATATTTGGAAATATATTGTCCCATATTCAAGGGAGAGTGAAATTGTTTGTATCTTGCAATCCCCAATAGGCCCACAAGAAGCAAACCATTAGTAATTTTATGGTCTAAAATTGGCCTCCTAAAGAAAATAATAAAATAATAGTTAAATTATAAAATAGGATTTATATGAATTTTCGAGGAAAAGAGAAAAAAACTATATTTTTTTTCATATCTTCAACTTATCTTCTTGTCATTTTAATCAAGTTTTGAGCAAAAGTACTCTTTTGATGCAGAATTCTAATTCTGCATCCAACGAGTACCCACATTGCATACTTTTGATGGACTCCACCCCACAAAAAATGAGAAATACATAATAAAAAATGTGTTACTTTAAATTAATACATTTTTTTTATGTATTTACCATATGTCATGGAGTCGGGTCTATCAAAAGTATGCAGTGTGGGTAATCATTGGATGTGAAATTGAATTCTGCATCCAACAAGTTCTCTTGCTCAAAATTTTATGATAAATATGCCAACTCAATAATTGTCGTTGACTCATTTTGTTGAAATTCTATTGGTTATTGAATTTTATCTCATCAATAGCTCTTTTTTATATACAAATAATAACTTCTCCTCTTAACCACCCAAAAATTGAAAATTGAAAAAGAAAAAATTAAAAGAGAAAATGAAATTGTTTGTATCTTGCCATTCCCGATATGCTCACAAAAATAAAATTAAGACTTATTCTCTTAAGCATCCAAAACCCATTAGGTTCACAAAAGACTACCAAATCCTCTTAACTAGCCACCTATTGAAAATTGAAAAGAAAAGGAACCCATAAAAAAATGGAAAAGGAAAAGGTAAAGGTAGTTGCATCATCATCCAATAGAGAGGTGATAGAGAAGTGAGGAATGAAAAAGGAAATGGTAGCTTAATATTAATCCAATAGAGAGGTGACATGTATCTTACCACCCCCAAAAGGTGTCCCAAATAAGAAATGGATTAAAAATTAATTAAAATTTAATTAACATCACTAGTCAAGTATTTAGTCAAACCCCTATTTCCCCCTAAAAAATTTTCCGGTTGCATAAGAAACAATGTGTATTTTGGCACACGATACGATGTGGGTTTAATTCAAAATTTTTGAAAGTGTGTATCAATGGAAAAATCCCTCCTATTTCGTATTTTTTTATTTTCCCCAAAATATTCGGTTTACCTAGACCCAAAATATGTTTTGAAACCAAATATGTGTTTGTATTGAATCTACCCTACTTGAACAAAATCTATGAGCGTGTCAACACACTAGTTCTATGATCAAACCAAATCGGATCGTGTTGAAATCCTCTAAATAAAATCGGCGCTATCATGATCGATTGGTAAGAATATATTTTTTCCAGTTTTATGTGCCCTAGCTTGTATATTTTCAAAGATGTTTTTTTTTCAGAGCTGATTGTAAGTAAAGAGGAACATTCTTTGCTTACAAAATATGCATTGTATAGGAACCCTCTATTTCTTAAAAAAATACATATTTTGTTTTATATCTTACCTAAACAAAATATTCAAACTCATGTCTTGTTTTAGATCTAACCCTTCTCGAACCGTCAACACACCAGCTCTCTAATCAAACCAAATTGTACCACATTGATATCCTGTGAGCAAAATTGATGGTGTGGTGATACGATTGGTAAGTATTTTTTTTTCATTTTTTTTGTGCTTAAATTTTTTTACATTCTTACCTTACTTGAGCAAAATCTACTAACCCATCAATAGGTCTATGATCAAACCAAAATTGATTGCATTGAAATATGATGAAACAATTGATGGTTTAGTGACCAACTACCAATATTTTCTTTTACTTTTTCTGTTAATCGACTTCTGTAGTTATGGATTGTTTATCAGCCAATTAATTCAACCCATCAACTCTCTGATCAAACCAAATCGGACCATGCTGAAATACACTAAGAAAATTTGATGGTGTAGTAATACGATTGGGAAGATTTGTTTTTCAGTTTTTTGTGCTTAAAAAAATTTACTTTATTACCTTGCAATTTTTGTATTTAAGCAGTCTATAGAATTATTTATGAGATATTGTATATGTAGAGTAATTAAATTTACTATTTATTGTAAAATTAGTCACAGTAGATCTATTGAACAAGTAAATCAATCACAATGATGTAAGACAAATTGCAGTAAAAACTGTGCAAGAGAGATGCATCAATGCTCTATAACTCAGAATAGTGAGAATACAATACAATACTATAATAATGAATGAGCAAATTCGAATTAAGCAAGGAGGTCATTCGAATATACTGCATGGAATAAATTGACTCCAACTAGGAGTCATCATCATGAGATCAGTGGAGTCATCAATGCACAAGTAACTATCAACCAGGTGTCAACTTGAGTCTAACTGAGTGTGGTAGGTGTAACTGGCACATGGAGGCACTAATTGAATGAAGGAGGCTCAATGGAGGGCCCATGGGAGGCTAACTAGAGTCAGAATATGAAATCTAGTCTCACTGGGGGTCCAACGGAGTGATACAATCAGTTGCAGAGTAAATCTATCCTCAAATCAAGGAGAGAAGTCAACTAACTGAAGTGAACTAAGTGGTAGGTGAAGAAGTGCGCCTTTCTCAAGTGGTAGGTGAGAAGTGGGCGCCTTCCTGACTTGGAGGGCTAAAACTGCAAGGAAAGAAGCTCCCGGGTGCTGGAAAACTGGGGACAAGGTGTTGGAGGCATCAAACTAGTGACTGGGATGCATGCAAATAGATGGGATGCATGCATGCAAAAATGTATGCAAAGTACAAAACTGAATGATGAGATATCCTAACATTTATTATTTGATGTAGATATCAGTTTGGACCATCTGTGTTAGAATATATTATATTCCTTGGAAGGTAATAATGTCTTTGTATTATGTCGCAAGTTATCCACAAACTTATGTAAACGAGTAATACATTATATCCCATATTCATTATGGAAAAGTATTCTCTTTATATCCATCATGATATAAAGAGATGTTATTATGGAGGATTATATTATCCCACATGCAATACGTGAGAGTAATTTCTCCACATCTCTTGGTATATAATAGGGTTAAGGGAGTCACATCACTAAGTTCGATCTATCATGTCGTATTGTGCTCACAAGATCCTTGCTATATTGTATTGGGGTTATTTGTAGTTGCTCTCTTGTAAGATTGAAGGAGATTTTTGGAGATAATAGAAGACAACCTTCCCATGGACATAGCCCAATTGGGTGAACCATGTATATTTGATATGTTATCGATAGCTGAGATAGGTAAGCTACTTTAGCTAGATCTATAAAATCTGACATGGTACTATAGATGGTTGCTATGATCTAGCACCTTCTATAGCTTTCAATCAATAACTATTATCATCTAGGCATTTTTATTTCTTGTAGATTTTATTTCTATCTAGTATCCATTAGGATTCTTTTCAGATCTGGGTATGTTTCTACAATTTTTTACTTCTAACCCTAACTTTCTTGTGTAGATTTTCGTAGAAATTTTTCAAGCGCTTCTTGATGTTTTTTTGTAGATCTATATGATTTTTGGATTCTCCTCAAGGAGATCTATCTTTCGGTTGTCAAATCGATAGTTTTTGTCCAAGTTTGGAATACTTTGTGTAGGTTTCCATTAGCGGCTTAATTAACACTATTTTCAACCTAAAACTGGACATTTGCGACTTTTCTTTCCATGAAAGGGCGAGTAACAATGACTTTCCCTACCACGAACCCGCGAGTATACTGCAGACCCACAGCTTTCAGTGTACACACCCGCGTGTGCTATGACATACTTTTCATGTCCCAAATTTGGCATTGGGTCACAATGGCCTAAGCCCAATGGCCATATTCATGAGAGTTTGTCAAATTGATGTTAAGGGTCAAATAATTGACAAGGAGGAAAATTACTAATTTCCTAGGTTGGGGGTGGAAGGATTGGGATTTCAAATAAGAGGGATAATAAAGGATGTGTGAACATTAGAATAGCATAAATATTTAATAAAGGAGCTAAATAAATGTATACAAGGGAAAATCAAAGTTGAATCATGAAGACACATGGAGGAAGTAAGACCCACACAAGCTAGATTTTATATGCCACATGGCATCCTACTCTTGTCATTTCGAATCCATAAGAAGCCCAATGTTCTTGCGATGAGTTGAAAGGTCAATATACTTGGCATGAGTCATGTAAGGTCGAATTGGAGTGAAATAATAACTCCCATGGAAGAGAAAGAGGCAATTTGGAGCTAGTGAGACACTTGGACTAGATTCCCTAGCACTATGACAACAATGATGAAGATGCTATGACACCTATGATACAAATCAGACCTGAAGGATGACATATGACATATATGACATGTCAGGGATAAAAATAGCCTCCAAGAGGGTGCTCAAGTGATTTAGGGCAGCCAAAGAGACACCAATTCGAATTTGGAGAAGGAGAGAGATAGAATTGGAATGACAATTGGCATACTTGTGAATCTCTTCCCAAATTGAGTTGGCATGAATCTCTTGGAAGGAATTCGACCCATGGAGGACATCAGAAGTTTATAAAAGTCACGAACAAATAAGAATAGCATCTTTTGGTCTTTTTTAGACTTTGCAATTGCATTTGTGAAGAGGGAGAGCTAGTGGATGACTAGTTTCTTGCCTTAGCCAATTTCGAGGGTGAAAGATTCCCATCCAAGTTGGTAATTGGAAATGCCATTCAGACATTTCATTTGGATATTTAATGGATTCATTTGTTTTAGGTGTAAGCTACAAGGCATATCATGGTTTCCTCTATTGCAGCTCATTCCTTTAACCATTTCCAGTTTTCATTGCATATTCTTGATCCTTGAGGGAGAGCGTTTTTGGTGAGCTATTGTACTCTTTGGGGGAGCTTCTAATGCCCCATTTATTTTATAGTATGAATTAAATACTCTGTTCTTAATATCCATAAATTTTCAGGTCTAAATATCAAGTGGTTGTATGTAAAATTGATGATTATTCAGCAAACACTGACCATTCCCCCACTAGATTGATGTATGCCAATGTATTGATGATGATTTCGAATGGAAGAATGTTTCTATGATATATTTATGATGTATGGAATTCCATTTATGATTATTACAAGTTTCATGTTCAACACTTAAGCATTTGGAGCCATCTTGCTCAGTTTTATTTCATTTGAAGAAGATTTAATGTTATTTCCCCCAAGGTCGAAACTAGTCTTCTTGCATCTGATTTAAGGGAGTTATAGCAGACATTAAAAGTTTAATGGTGATTCATATGAGTTAATTTTTATGTCCCATTATTCCATTCATAAATTCGAGTTGGATTGAGTGCATTTGGAAAGTCATTTTCATCATCTACCTTTAGGGGATTTGAACCACAATTTACTTGTAAAACTCCATAAATTGATAAGATTTCCAAAGTGAGTTGCAGAAGTCATTTGAGAGCATTTGGAGCTATCTAGAGCCATCTACCATTGGGGTTTTGAGCCTTGAAATTACTAGTAAATTCCCTGAGTTCTCTTGGATACCTATTCGACCACAAAACCACATCTAATGCTGAAAATATACTTTAATCAATTTCTTATATCAAATACAAGTCTCATACCAACCCTTAGTGGCAGTTGTACAGTGTTTTGAAGAGATTTGTTCCAAGACCCAAGGGTATTTCCACTTCCCAAATTGACTAGTCTTGTCCTGAAACTTCTTCCCTTGCAAATTGAAGACCATGGTTGGGTATATCAGTTCATTATATGTATGATATATGTGTTAATGTGTCCCATCACCCCTCATGACCTTCCTCACCAAGTTTGAAAGTAATTGGAGGAGTTTGGAATCAGTTGTATCCATATACCTAGAGTTGAAATTTGGTGAATTTGAGCACATTGGGAATTTTATTATAAAGGGACATTACAGTGGTATCATAGCATGGTACTTTGACCTATGAATTAATATCATACATTGAAGAATAAGTTGCAGCCATGTATTACTATTATGATGAATCCTATGAGTACAATTCTTATGAGGAATATGCAGATGATTGTGAACAATATGAAGGAGAATGTGAATGGTATGAGGAAGAGGTGCCATCATGCAACACTTCTTACAATTTCAAGAGGAATGAACATTATTATCATGATCATATGTATGATAAATATGAGTGTGTCACACCACCAAAGGATAATTCTATGGATGAGTTACAAAGATGGAGAGCAACATATAAAACATTTCCCCAACAATATCAAAGATATCAAGCATATCTTGATTCGAAGGAAGATACACAAAATGCCATGCCTTTTGAAGACTATGCTGATTTGTTGTTTGCAAATAGTCCAAAAAATGAAGATGTGGAGTTACTGAAGAAAGGTTTATGCCCTTCTTGTAAAAGACCTTGGAGTGAGTTTCATATTTGTGTGAGTGAAAAGATCAATGAAATATTTGAAGCTTCAGCGAAGGCATGTATGTCCTACTTGAGGAGATTTTTTGGATTTTCTTCAAAAGGAGATTACAAAGATATTAAACCTAAGGAAAACAAGGGGAAAAATGCTTCAGCTTGCTTGAAGGAGAAAAAGGAAGAGACATCACAAGAGCATGAAGAAGATCCTATTGAAAATATTGAAAATCAATTCGAGACACATTCTACCTTGGACATGAATCAAGGAGAATCTATTGATGGATGCTTGAACTATGAAGGATTTCCTACTGATGGGTGCTCACACCTCTATATTGGTGACATAGAGATCACTTTTGACAGTATTTATGCAAGAAAAAATTCCCCTAAGCATGAAAATGAAGACCTTGTAGCAGTTGAATAAGAAACAAGATCAACTTCCCCATCACCACTTGAGCTTCATGAAGTTGTGTAAGAAGGAAGAAGATGAGGAGGTTAATTTGCAAGAAAATCATTTTCTTTAAGGGTCCTTAAACATGAATGAAAAGAAGATCCAAGAGTTCCTCAACATTCTCCATGACACTCAAGCATTGATTTCAAATTCTTTTTGGAGAGCTACTTCATTAGAGGAAACATCCTTCCTTGAAGACATGGAGAAGATTCAAAGAGCAATGTGCCTCATCAAAGGTAATTTCATGTCTTTTCTTTTTTATAGAAACCATTTGTTTGAGCTTAATTAATTGTGACATGATGCATACTTGAAGAATAAGGAGGATAATCATAAGCTCACAATTCAAAATGAGCAACTTCTCGAAAAGTTGCAAGATACTTGTTTTTCCTCCTATGTTTCAAATTGTCAAATGGTATATTGTTTGGAGGATTCTCATGACATGGTGGATCATCAGAAATGTGGAAATTTGAATGTGCTTGATGTGTTTGAAGATAAACTTGAAGATATCCAAACACTTGATGTGGTGGAAGAGGAACTTGAATTGTCTCTTGACGAAGGTTATGTAATTTTTAAAGAAGAGCACGATTCCTCTACATTGGAACCAATCTATAACAAAGGTTTCACACTTTTGAAGGAGCTGCATGACACTACCCATATGAATCCTTCCCATGATGAAACTTCTGCACTTTTTGATCATTTTGGTGAGTTAGTTCATTCTCCTACATCCTACAATTCCATGTTTTGCAGCATTAGTCTCAATGAAGTATGGGTGAAAGGGTTTTTTTTTATGGTGCCACATGGGGAGTATGGAACTCCTAGATTTACCTTTTATGATGACATGGTTGGAGCAAATTTTTACTCAAATTTGCATCAGCATAATTTGTTACTTTATGATGATGCACATCTACATGGATGCACCTATGATATGCATTTGAGTCACTTGAAGACTCATGGTTTTTCTTGCTCAACACTTGGTTCATTTGATGTTGGAGGAACTTCATCCAACACTTGGGGGAATAGATTTATGATTAGAGAATTTTTTTTTGGAATCCACATACCTTGTTATATCTTTATGATTCTCACATTCATGGATGTATGGGTGAGACTTCTTTGAGTCATTTGAAGTCTCCTTGGTTTTTCTGCTCATTATTTGGTTTAGATTTTAGTGGAGATTCTTTATTCACTTATTGGATGAAAGAATACATGGATGAATATTTTGATGCATATCATATCCTTTTGGAGCAGAATTATAGGAAATGGGATCCTCACATATGTCATTGGATCAGATTTGATTGGTTACTTGTTGATTGTATGCACTTGGAAAATGGTGGTCTACTTACTTGGAGGTATAAGCACTTTCATGACTCTTTGATGAAGCATCTTCTTGATGTACATTTTCATTATGTTGTTATGTACTTTGATGATATATATTTTGTACTCATTTTGTTTGGAAGAATGCACACAATAAAATGGGATCAAGGAATGCTCTTATCTGATGGTATGGGTTGGAGAGCACTCTTAATTGTTGGGATGGAATACAAGCAATAGGACCCTAGAATAATTTTTGTTTCATTAGTTTTATTTTTTTGGGGGGAACAAGCAGTATGGGAGATGGATTTCCCACTTAATAAAGTTATTTTTATCATATTAGTGCAGCAGTAAGAATAGTGGTTCCTCTATAAAATATTCATGGAATCTCGAAGACACAAAGTTGGGCAACTTAGTGGCAACTTCAAGGAATTAGACAGAATGCAAGTTCTTCAACAGCCATGTTTGAAATCACTTAAGGACAAGCAATATTGGGAAGGGAGGATTTTTCATGTCCCAAATTTGGCATTGGGTCACAATGGCCTAAGCCCAATGGCCATATTCATGGGATTTTGTCAAATTGATGTTAAGGGTCAAATAATTGCCAAGGAGGAAAATTACTAGTTTCCTAAGTTGGGGGTGGAAGCATTGGGATTTGAAATAAGAGGGATAATAAATGATGTGTGGACATTAGAATAGCATAAATATTTAATAAAGGAGCTAAATAAATATATACAAGGGAAAATCAAAGTGGCATTTGATCATGAAGACACATGGAGGAAGTGGGACCCACACAAGCTAGATTTTCTATGCCACATGGCATCCTACTCTTGTCATTTCGAATCCATAAGAAGACAAATGTTCTTGGGATGAGTTGGAAGGTCAATATACTTGGAATGAGTCATTTAAGGTCAAATTGGAGTGGAATAATAACTCCCATGGAAGAGGAAGAGGCAATTTGGAGATAGTGAGACACTTGGACTAGATTCCCTAGCACTATGACAACAATGATGAAGATGCTATGACACCTATGACACAAATCAGAACTGAAAGCTGACATCTAACATATATGACATTCCAAGGATAAAAATAGACTCCAAGAGGGTGCTCAAGTGAGTTAGGGCAGCCAAAGAGACACCAATTCGAATTTGGAGAAGGAGAGAGCTAGAATTGGAAGGACAAGTGGCATACTTGGGAATCTCTTCCCAAATTGAGTTGGAATGAATCTCTTGGAAGGAATTTGACCCATGGAGTACATTAGAATTTTATAAAAGTCATGAAAAAATAATAATAGCAGCTTTTGATCATTTTTAGAATTTGCAATTGCATTTGTGAAGAGGGGGAGCTAGTGGATGACTAGTTTGTTGCCTTAGCCAATTTCGAGGGTGAAAGATTCCCATCCAAGTTGGTGATTGGAAAGGAAATTCAAACCTTTAATTTGGATCTTTAATGGATTCATTTTTTGCATGTGTAAGCTACATGGCATATCATGTTTTCTTCTATTGCAGCTCATTCCTTCAACCATTTCTAGTTTTCATTGCATATTCTTGATCCTTGAGGGAGGGCATTTTTGGTGAGCTATTGTACTCTTTTGGGGAGCTTATAATGCCCAATTTATTTTATAATGTGAATTAAATACTCTTTTCTACATCTCCATAAATTTTCAGGTCGAAATATCAAGTGGTTGTATGTAAAATTGATGATTATTGAGCAAACAGTGACCATTCCCCCACTAGATTGATGTATGCCAATGCATTGATGATGATTTTAAATGGAAGAATGTTTATATGATATATTTATGATGTATGGACTGAAATTTATGATTATTACAAGTTTCATGTTCATCACTTAAACATTTGGAGCCATATTGCTCAATTTTATTTCATTTGAAGAAGATTTAATGCTATTTCCCCCAAGGTCGAAACTAGTCTTCTTGCATTTGATTTAAGGGAGTTATAGAAGACCTTAAAATTTGAATGGTTAAAAGACACATATAAACACCATTTTTATGTATTAGCATCATTCATACACCTACTGGTACATTTTGAGAGCATTTGGAGCTATCTAGAGCCATCTACCATTGGGGGTTTGAGCCTAGAAATTACTAGTAAATTCCCTGAGTTCTCTTGGATACCTATTCGACCACAAAACCAAATATAGTGCTGAAAATATACTTTAATTAATGGATTTTAATAGAGGCAAGTCTCATACCAACCATTAGTGGTGGTTGTACAGTGTTTGGAAGAGATTTGTTCGAAGACCGAGGGGGAATTTCCACATCCCAAATTGACTAGTCTTGTCCCAAAACTTCTTCCCTTGCAAATTGTATACCATGGTTGGGTATATTAGTTGATTATATGTCTGATAGATGTGTTAATGTACCCCATAACCCCTCATGACCTTCCTCACCAAGTTTGAAAGTAATTGGAGGAGTTTGGAATCAGTTGTATCCATATACCTAGAGTTGAAATTTGGTGAATTTGAGCACATTGGGAATTTTATTATAAAGGGGCATTCCAATAATTGTGCCCGCTCTACAATTAAATTTTCACTTTTTTCAGTATACCTGCTACCCTCTTGTGCAAAGACCCGCGAGTGCTTCGGCATAACCGTGACTTCACTGTACAAAAACCTACGAGTAACCGCGACTGCACTATACAAAAACACGCGAGTAACCGTGACTGCACTATACAAAAACCCATGAGTAACCACGACTGCACTATATAGAAACCCACGAGTAACCACGACTATTGTCGTGAAGAACCCGCGAGTATCAATTTTATTCACAAGTTTATTGTGGCAGACCCGCGAGTGACTTTTCTTGGAACTTTTCAAAAGGGTTATAAGTAAAGTTTTTGTTTTTACTGATTTTAAGTCAGAACGGTAAATGTGTTTCAGTTTTCTATTATTCACCTTTTTTTCTCTTGTCATTTTTTGCATTTTGCTTTTTCTTATAATCATGTTTTTTAAGAGATTATTTCTTGTTCTTTGTATATATATTTCTCACATTCCTATATGGAAGCATTGGCATTTTTTAAGGGCATGGATCTCTAGTATTTTGTCATGATGATAACTATAAACCATCTAATGCTTAATATTTTTAACAAGATGATTAATAACTAAATTGTTCTTTTCTTTGTTGATCATGTTTAATCATGTTGATTTATAATCATGTCATGTTTATTTTGTTCATATGTTGCTCATATTTTTTTAAGATTTTCATAAAAGAAATCGCATAGAAGCATTCCTATATTATTTTTAACATGATATATGAGTTGCTACTCTTGTTGTAACATGTAATTAGAGCACTCTTCATGGAGTAATTTTTTATGGTCTTGCATAGAAGCATTATCATAAAACCAATCTATATATTCTTGAGCAATGTTACAAGAGCAATCTCATATTTGTAAATCTTGTGTGAACGTTTTTTATTGCTCACTATTTATATGTTGTGGCTGACGCGTAATGTGTAAAAGTAACTTCATTGTGAGTAAGTCAAGTTAATATTTTATTTGATCATATTATGTTTCCATCTTTTTATATGATGTTGTTTAACCTTTGGTGTATAAGCATTTTCATTTATGTATGAGCAATTTTGTTTAATGATCTTTGTATGCTTTAATCTTGGAAGTTCTTATGTGCAGATAAGTTCTCTATTTATGTGAAACGTTGTGAGAAGCCTGTTTCTATACTTCCTTCTTGATCATATTAATCTATGATATTTTTTATCACCTTATTCCAGAAATAATGAAGCACCATCTTCTACTGTTAAAGTCATGATGTTCATCTGTATGATATCATTTTCGATGTATAGACCATTGGGGTCTTGTTTCTTCGATGTTTGAGGTCTTCTACAAATATTTCTATTGCACCTTGATTGGAAGAATGTCTATTATCCGCATGTGTATTGGCCATATGGATATTTTGTACATGTTTGTGGTGTTCTTATCCACATGTTTAGTTGCATCAGTCGTCAGAAGGTGTTTGTACACTGGTGTGGATGTTATATCAGACTTCTTCAGCTATCCATTATGGTTATGATTATTCTTGTGGTGATCTGGGCACCTTGTTGTTGGATTGCATCACATGTTCTCGGCATTTTACTGTTGGATCTAGTAGCCATAAAGGATTCTCTTTAGAACTGGGCATCTTCTTGTTGGTATTTCATCGTACAACCTGGTTCATGTACAATTTCATGATTCAGTGAGAAGCGGTTGTTCTTCATGAAATTCCATTCGTCGAAGTGTTATTCTTATTTGTAGCTTATGGATATTCTGGAAGTTGCCATCAAGGGGGAGCAGTATTGACTCCTTCCTTCCTTAGTGTTAGTGAGGGATTTTCTCCCAGCCATTATTAAGGGGGAGTGTTGGAATATATTATATTCCTTGGAAGGTAATAATGTCTTTGTATTATGTTGGAATTTATCCACAATCTTAGATGTAAAAGAGTAATACATTATATCCCATATTCATTATGGTAAAGTATTCTCTTGATATCCATCATTATATAAAGAGATGTTATTATGGAGAATTATATTATCCCACATGCAATATGTGAGAGTAATTCCTCCACATCTCTTGGTATATCATAGGGTTAAGGGAGTCACATCACTAAGTTTGATCTATCATGGTGTATTGTGCTCACAATCTCTTTGTTATATTGTATTGGGGTTATTTGTAGTTTCTCTCTCGTAATATTGAAGGAGATTTCTGGAGATAATAGAAGACAACATTCCTATGGACGTAGCCCAATTGGGTGAACCAAGTATATTTGGTTTATTTTTTCCTTGTTCTCTTTTTGTTCTTATTTATGTTGATATTGATAGCTTAGATAGGTAAGCTAGTATAGATAGATGTATAAACTCTGACAATCTAGATGCGAATCTAAAATATTGGTTGGAATTTATGTAGTATTTGTATTATGCCTTTATAAATACTCTATTTGTTCACTCTTGCTTTCCAATTAAGAGATCATGTGTAACCTATGTAGCCATTTTGGATTCCTATCGCGATTGCATAATTTTACTTCTTATAAATTTGATCATGTTCAATACAGACCTTGATCCGTTGCCACAAAAATAACGAAATTCATTGCCTCCATAGGCCGTGGAAGAATATTTTTAATACTTTCTTAAGAGGATGCTAAATATGGAAAGAGACGAAAAATGAAGCAACAATGGTCTATACAATGACAAAAGTCCCGAAAATTATATAGACTTGAAAATACTGATTTTTGGAGTGACGATGATGTATCCAATGGTAATGATGTTGAGAACCAACCTAATGATAGGTATATACCTTATCAACTCCGCAGTATGTCAAGGGAAAGGCTAAAAACTTTGATACATATTTTGTTATTAAAGGAGAAAATGTTTTAGAAGAAATCATTATCTGCAAAGTTATAGATGAGTCACATACAAGAAATGTAGAGGTGACAATGTTGGATCCTTGTGGTGATGATCCAATTATTTACACTATTAGTACCAATGACACATGGACACATACTATGTATGATGTTTTGCATGTTCAAATGGCGTATGCATATGAAAGTGACAAGCTTATGTTGCAACATCCTTCACTTTCTAAAATAAAATCACAATTATTTTCCAGTGGGCCAAATATATTGGAGTATTGAAGCCCAATGGAGTACATTGTCACAATATTCATCTTCTTTCCTACAAAGTTTTCAATCACATAAGGTCTCGAAACATTATACGCAATGAATGTTATGTGGAAATTCCTTTTTCATATGAAAATTTCATGGTTACTTTTAAACTAATTGCAATGCATTCTATACATCCCAGGATTGTAAAGACGAATAATTTAGTAGAGTTCAGGAAAGAAGAATATGAGAATCTTAAGAAGGTAGTTTTCTATACATTGCCGACCTTTTGTTTCTTGAGGCTCAAGTGATCAAACTCAACCTCTTGGTAAATGGAGAGTGGGACCAAAATTTAGATTTTTCTATTTGTATAATAGCCTACAACCTCGTGTACAAGTGCATTTTTCATGGGATTCACACCAATGGGATCCTATCCATCACTATTATGGATTAGGGATTATGAATGGTGTACCTCATTTGGATTTGTAAACATTTTTCCTTTCATTAATAAATTTGTATACTGTTTGGTGTAATATGTATGGTGAATTATATTATTTAGTATATATGAATTATTTATTTCTTGCATTAAATTGTTTTTGGTATTTAACTATTATGTTATAAATGGTTTTTCTTTTCCATGAAAATTTTCTTTATATATGAAATTTGAATGTTTGAAACGATAATATACATTTTGTACCCTGTGGGATATTGATAAGATGGTTCTATATATATATATATATATATATATTGTCCTAAAAGCTACTTATTTCAGTCTTATATAATCATCAAAACATGCCCTGTGAGGATCTGCACTTACAGAAACCATAGAGTAGAACTTTCCAAAAACAAAAACTTACAAAAGTAGAATTTTCTTCATCTTTGTGGGGAAAACCATCTAAAATTAACTCTAGACTGATCTAAATAGTCTTTCTCCCTTCTTATTTTTTAGTTCTGTAGATAATATTTATTTATGACAATTACATGAAGTGAAATTTATATTTACATGCACTCTGGTTCTATAGTAGTTGCTCCAGGGTTAATGTGTTGATCATTTTGGACTTTCAACCTGTTGAAGAAGCTTGGGGTATTTTGATAGACCAATTTACAGATTGTTGAAGAGTTTATTATATTTCTACTTGAAATATAATATGATTCTTTCTGAGGAAAAAATGAGTGGTTTTTTACCTTTTTTATCCAATGACTAAATTCAGATTATTTAATATAACACAGAAATAAAAACATTCTTCATGTGCTAGGAAGAACGTTACATAGTCAATTTGAATGATAGAAGTTGAACATGATGTATCTTAACAGTCACCACTACTCCACTATTCAATATTTTCAATGTTATCCTAAAAATTGTTATTTTGTGAAAATACTGAAAATCTTCCCTAGTTCACCAAAATTCACACATAGGGTTCAATTTTTGGCTTGTTTGAGTCATTCAAATTGGAAAATGTGAGTTTTATTATTCTCTATTTTTTCGCATTTTCATATTTTCATTTCATATTTGCAAATAACAAGAAATTTGGTTGAGTTATTGTCATTGACAATAATGGCTAAGTACTGAAAAACTGGCTCAAGTGGCTATGATAAAATGACCGTCATTTCCTTAATGAGAGAGAGAAAATTATTCTAAGGGAACCATCATGTAGGTGGATGACTAATGCACTTGAATATAGTATTAGTTTTGGAAAAAAAATTATGGTCAAGAATATATCGGTTCGCCTAAATAGTCGCTCAGTCTTTTTTGCACCTAAAACTGGCCTAAATGGCCTTAGGAAAATGCCCACCATTTCTCACCAGTGAGGGATTAAATTATTCTGACAACATAAGCTTTCAGGTGGAGGATTTGTGCACTTGATCATTGATTCATTCTTGATAAAATTCTATGGGAAAGAAGATAATGGCCTACCAAAACAACCAATCAACCAGTTTTGCACCATTCTAGAAAATGCTCTCCATTGCCAAAAATGGCCAAGTACTGAAAACATTTCTCAAGTGGCTATGGGAAAAGAGCTGTCGATTTCTCACAGAGAGAGATACATTTCTTATGAAGGAACCATCATGTAGGTGGATGACTAATGCACTTGAATATAGTCTCAGTCTTGGAAAAAATTCTCTGGTCAAGAATATATTGGCCTGCCAAAACAACCACTCAACATTTTGTGCACCTAAAAGCCTAAATGGCCTTAGGAAAATGCCCACCATTTCTCATCAGTGAGGGATTAAATTATTCTTACAACATAAGATTTCAGGTGGAGGACTTACACACTTGACCATTGACTCATTCTCGATAAAAATTATATGTCCAAGAAGATAATAGCCTTCCAAAACATCCAATTAACCTCTTTTGCACCATTCTAGAAAATGCTCACCATTGGAAAAAATGGCTAAGTACTGAAAAGTTGGCTCAAGTGGCTATGGGAAAATGACTGCCATTTTCTCACACATAGAGAGAAAATTATTCTAAGGGCACCATCTTGTAGGTGGATGACTAATGCACCTGAATATAGTCTCAGTCTTGGAAACGTTTTCTGGTCAAGAATATATTGGCCTGCCAAAATAGCCACTGATCCTTTTTTGCACCTAAAACTGGCCTTCATGGCTTTAGGAAAATGCCCACCATTTCACCAGTGAGGGATTAAATTATTCTGACAACATAAGCCTACAAGTGGATGATTTATGCACTTAAACATCTACTCATTATAGATAAAAATTCTATGGAAAATAATATAATGGCCTTCCAAAACAGCCAATATACCTCTTTTGCACCCTACCAGAAAATGCTCGCCATTGGCAAAAATGGCTAAGTACTGAAAAACTGGCTCAAGTGGCTTTCGAAAAATGACCTCCATTAACTCAATGAGAGAGAGACATTTATTCTAAAGGCATCATACTGTAGGTGGATGACCAATGCACCTGAATACAGTCCCAGTCTTAGAAAATAGGCTCTGGTCAACAATATATTGGCATGCCAAAACAACCACTTATCCAATTTTGCACCTAAAACTGGCCCAGAAGGCCTTAGGAAAATGCCATCCATTTCTCACCAGTGAGGGATTAAATTATTCTCACAACATAAAATTTTAGGTGGATGATTTATTCACTTGAACATTGACTCATTCTTAATAAAACGTATATGGTAAAGAATATAATGGCTGCCAAAACAGCCAATCAACCTGTTTTGTGCCCTGCCAGAAAATGCTCGCCATTAGCAAAAATGGCTAAGTATTGAAAAAATGGTTCAAGTGGCTTTGGGAAAATGACCGCCATTTCCTCAATGAGAGAGAGAAAATTATTCTTAAGGCATCATCCTATAGATGGATGGCCAATGCACCTGAATATAGTCCCAGTCTTGGAAAATAGGCTCTGGTCAAGAATATATTGGCATGCCAAAACAACCACTCAACCAATTTTGCACCTAAAACTAGCCTAAAAGGCCTTAGGAAAATGCCCTCCATTTCTCACTAGTGAGGGATTAAATTATTCTCACAACATAAAATTGCAGGTGGATGATTTATTCACTTTAACATTGAATCATTCTTAATAAAATGTATATGGAAAAGAATATAATGGCCTTCCAAAACAACCAATCAACCTATTTTGCACCTTGCAAGAAAATGCTCACTATTGGCAAAAATGGCTAAGTATTGAAAAATTGGCTCAAATAGCTTTGGGAAAATGATTGCCATTTCTCTCTCTCTCTCTCTCTCTCTCTCTCTCTCTCACACACACACACACACACACAGAAAATTATTCTTAAGGAACCATCCTATATTTGGATGACCAATGCACCTGAATGTAGTCTCAGTATTGGAAAAAAGTCTCTTGTCAAGAATATATTGGGTTTCCAAAACAGCCACTCAACCAGTTTTGCACCTAAAACTAGCCTAAATGGCGTTAGGAAAATGCCCACCATTTCTCACCAGTGAGGGATTAAATTATTCTGAAAACATAACCTTTTAGGTGGATGATTTATTCACTTGACCATTGACTCATTCTTGATAAAAATTCTATGGAAAAGAAGGTAAGTGCCTGCAAAAACAACCAATCAACCTGTTTTGCACCCTACCAGAAAATGCTCCCCTTTGGAAAAAATGGCTAAGTACTGAAAAGCTGGCTCAAGTGGATTTGGGAAAATGACTGCCATTTCCTAAATGAGAGAGAGAGAGAGAGAGAGAGAGAGAGAGAGAGAGAGAGAGAGAGAATTATTCTGAAGGCACCATCCTGCAGGTGGTTGACCAATGCACATGAATATAGTCTTATTCTTGGAAAATAGGCTCTGGACAAGAATATATTCGTCTGCCAAAACAACCACTCATCTAGTGTTGCACCTAAAACTGGCCTAAATGGCCACAAGAAAATGCCCACCATTTCCCACCTTTGAGGGATAAATTTTTTTTGAGAGCATAAGATTTCAGGTGGATGATTTATGCACTAGACCATCGACTCATTCTTGATAAAACTTCTATGGCCAAGAAGATAATGGCCTTCCAAAACAACCAATAAATCTCTTTTGCACCATGCCAGAAAATGCTCGCCTTTGTAAAAAATTGCTAAGTACTGAAAAGCTGGCTCAAGTGGGTATGGGAAAATGACCACCATTTTCTCACTGAGAGAGAGAAAATTATTATGAAGGCACCATCCCATAGGCGGATGACTAATGCACTTGAATATAGTCTCAGTTTTAGAAAAAAGTCTCTATTCAAGAATATATTGGCCTGCCAAAACAACCACTCATTCAATTTTGCACCTAAAACTGGCCTAAATGGCCTTAGGAAAATGCCCGCCATTTCTCACCTTTAAGAGATAAAAAAATTCATAGAGAATAAGCTTTTAGGTGGATGATTTATGTCCTCGAGCATAGTTTTTCGGCTCTGTTATGCAGCCTGCAACTCAGATCGTTAGCCTGCAACAGCAGCCTGCAACGCAACTTTGCTACCCCTTGCCATGGAACCCACGCGTAGCCTTCTACTTCTTGCATGCGGCCCTGACCCCTACCTTCTGCTACCTAAATGTGACCGTGACTGCATATCCCAACATCAATCTCGTGGCCCCAGCCCCGTCCTACTGCCACCTCCCTTCCGCCCCTACCTCTGCACTCGACTTGCAGCTCAGTGTCGCTGCTCGCAACCGCAACCCCTGCTGCACATCCCCCTACTACCTTCGTAGGCCCAACCGTGAACACTGTCCCAACAACTGTGCTGCAAACACAGCTTTCATCCTGACCTGCGCGTTGCAAAATGTAGCTGGAAACCCTTAATCTGCTCCTGCACACCGCGCCCTTCATCCTGCATCTTGCACCTCCGGCCGCACTTTCCAACCCGCATCCTGCACTCCACATCGCTCAGTCCGGTGTGCCAGTCGCGCTCCATGTCGCTTTTACCAGCCCGAAACCCGCGCTCTAAGCCACGTAGTCCAGTCGTACAATGGCACTCAGATTTACCCTTTTTCCATTTTATTTTTTGCAACCTTCCAACAGCCATCGTTTCTAGAAGCACCTATCGCTGTTGAGCTGTCTTTCCTTATTAGTTGCTTGTTTTTTTTAATATTAAAAAAAAAAAGTTTTTTTCCAGCAAGTTAAAGAAAGTTTTGCATAGCAGATTAGTTTCAACATTTTTATTTTCCAGCATTTAAATTTCAGCTTTTACATTTCTAGTTAGTTTCCAACATCACCTATGAACACACTCAGTCACATTAACTCAAGTGAGCCACAAAATTTACCTAACTCAACCAACATTTAACCCCATTTGGGGAACACAAAAGAATATTGTAGTTAGGTAGACATTGGGGATAGGCATACAAACAACACCCCTCACTCATTTACACTTAATGAGACATAATTGTTGTCATCTAGGGATCAAAAATTCCCTATTATATTTTGGTACGGTTAAAATCGATTTGTCGGAGGGCCTCTCCCCTAGGAGGGAAAGTAGCAAGATTGGTTCTCGAGGTCTGAGTGGAATACCGCACTCCATTCAGTAACCGAAGGCTACCCGCTCGTTGTTCTCATTGTACTAGCCAGTTGGGAGTACAGCGGTGATAGAAGTGGAGCTGTGGATTTACCTTTCTGGATGTACCATTAACGGGGTATCTTAGTGGCCATTCTTCTAGGATTCTTTACCCAGAGTCCCTCCTGGTAGGGGGATATTCTTATCCATTTGGTTATGCTTCTCATATTGTCTGACTTGGATTTCATCACCTCGCAGAGGTTACTATTTGTTCAAGCCATCATACCTTTTTAGATAGGTGTTTGCATGCTCCTATACCTCCCCTAAGATTAGTGAGTATACATTTTTTACTTTTTTAGGAGCCTTTTCTTGTTGGTATTCTGACCACTTTTCTTATCTCTTTATTTGTTGTAGCACAGCTATTACAACAAGCATTTTGAGCTTGGTCTTGGCCTAAGTGCCATATTTTTTACGCTCTCCTTTTCCACACATGGCTGGACCAAGATTTTTGAGTTTCTCACTGGCCACAACTTACCTTTTTTACTTTCACTATCACCATTGAGTCTTCAAGACAATCTCGGGGACTAGGGGGCCAGCCCCCGCAGCACGGTCTACTTGGCACCGCTCGCCACAGACGTAGAGCCTCATCACCTGATCTCGACGCCCCTTATACCGCATCTGATTCTGAACTGAAATACACTACGTTCATAACTCCATATAGCCCAATGGACGGTATGAATTTCAACCCCTTTTTCGGCGGGATGGTTGGTGATGGATCCACCACTAACCCAGCTACCACATCGACATCCATCCCCTTTATACCATCTGTAGGCCCTATGCCTAGAATTCCTACCACTACATCCATCCCTATGGTTAGTGGATTGGTTACCAATACAATCCCATTAGCGACTAGTAACATACTTGGGGGCACATGCCCTTCCTATACAATTCTCCCGCTAGCGACTGGAGGACCTACGATCCGTATCATGGCTCACATTATTGTTCCACACATTGGGGCCAGTGGCCCCACCATTTCCTCCAAGGCTAAGACACTTGCCCCGACACCCATGCCACATCTTTCTGCTTGTTCTCCATTCATGGCTAGTCTCAACCTTCTTGATCTGGCCAGATTGACCAACGACCCCATCCGACATGATCCTACATGGCCTCCCATGCCCACCAAACTCCCATCAGACATACCCAAATTCGGAGGGAAGGGAGAAGAATACCCCCAAAACCATATCATGTCTTTCCACTTATGGTGTTCCTCTAACTCCATCATGGATGATTCCATCCATCTGTGATTATTGCAGCGAACCCTCACTGGTGCTGCAACTAAGTGGTATATTGACCAACCCCATGGGTCTTATTTCACATTAATGCCCCTTGCCTCCACTTTCCTGCAATTCTTCCAATTACCCATTCGTTACGATGCTGGTGTTGAGATCCTCCTATCTTGCAGACAAAATACGGCCACCGATATCATGGACCACACCCATCAATGGTGCAAATGGTGTAGTTTGTGTAAGATTAAGTTAGACGACCGCATCTTTTTAGATTGGTTCCTCAAATCTCTCATACCAACCATCGCTAAGGATGTGGCATCCGAACAAACTCAATCTGAGGAAGAGGCTATCCTGAAATCCCAACAGTTCGATCTCATCTATGCCCAATCTGGCTATTTATACTCATTTACCTGATGATCCCTGTGCCGACTCCTCCCAGAGCGATGCACTAGGGGAATCCCATGCTCCCAACAGCATCATTAGGCACGTGGAGTCTCATAGTCAACCTTACACGGCTATGCCTACTACTAGTGGCCCCAACCTTTCACGTGCCACGTCCCACTCAGGAGTGACAACATCATATACCCCCACGGCTTGACCTCCTCACATCCATGGACCGTCGTGTCCACCGCAGTGGTATGGCTATGCACCTCCAACTTAAAACCCTCCTATGATACCTGCCAATTATTATCATCAACAAGATCCACTCACAAACACACAACCCCAAGCTCCGTCGGCTTATTATCCCCTGCAGGCTCCGCTTGCACAACCACAAGCTCCTCCAGCTTACCATCCATCGCATGCCCCACCAGCACCGGCTCAACCTCAATCCCCTCCCTCTCAATATCCTCAGTAGGAAGCACCAGTACCTTCTCAACAACAAAACCCTCCTAACCCCCAGGGGCAATTTTGTGCCCAACAAAACCCACAACAAAATGATCCTACTCAACGAAACCAACAAGGCTAGCAAAACAGGGGGAGAGGACATAACCATGGGAACAACCAGCCCTAGGAAAAAGGAGGTCAACAACCAAACCCCCCAAATAACAACAATGTTTCCCCAGCCAACCAAAAACCTGACAGAGCACCTGGTCCAGGGAAGAATCCCAATCTATGAACGAACCATCCTTGTTCTATTTGTGGGGTCTACGGAAACAACACACACACATGTTCTCATTTGGAGTGCACTCCTCAACTTTGGACAGATGACACCCAATGCCAAGGATAGGCTGTTCCACCTACACAACCCAATCCCTAGACACCTCCCATGGTGTTGCAAAATCCCTATCCCACACAAGGGTGGTGAATACTTAATCGTTGGTTTCCCCTCAAGGAATCGCACCCTCACAATAGTAGATTACATATACTACACACACTAGTCAATTGATGGATTCAAGCACCCATCATCTCCTTATGATGTCATCGACCGATGTCAACCTCCAAATGCAACAAAACCAATATGGTCCCACCCTCAAAACCATCCCCCCCCCTAATACACCTGCCGCTCTTCCCACCGATCAGTTGTTACGCATACCCCCAACACATGGTGATGGGGCCACTAAAGCTCCTCGCTTCCCCGGATGGTGCATCAACAATAATCCCAATGCACGCGTCGCTTCCAATTATAATATCGTGGATGATATTGCCGAATCCCCTGCTGCTATGTCAACTCTTGAGGTTTTAAAGAAATGTCCTACCCAATGCAAGACTCTGTTATCCACCATTGGTGCTATTGACCCTTCTGACTCACAAATGATGGCATTTGACCTGGATCAATCCGAGCCTCGCATGACATCCACATTAGCTTTTCAAGTTTCAGTCTCAATCCAAAATATTGTTATTCATCAATGCATCATCGATGAAGGTGCCTCCACCTGCATCATGTCTACATTCGTATGGAAAAAGTTTGGATCACCTACATTACAACCATCCACAACCACCCTACGAGCCTATGACGGCTACTCTGCTCAACCTTAGGGCATCTTGGCTAATGTCCCAGTTCCATTAGCTGGGAAAACCATACTCATAGACATTGAGGTGATCAATGCACAACTTGACTACAATCTCCTACTCGGACGTAGTTATATGTATGCCATGAAATATGTTGCTTCGTTGGTTTTCCGCATTATGATGTTCCCCCATGAGGGACGAATTATTAAGGTTGACCAGCTTACGTACTATGACCTGAATGCCCCTGCCGCACCGGAAAATGTTCTCCCCATGGTTGAACAACCCGTTCTGAGTATACCCTCTTTACCACTATCTTTGGTTGGACCTAGAATATACTACAAAATTCCAATGACATCTACTTTTAGGCCCATTCAACCACCGGAAATAGAGGTATCTGATCTATGCACCATTTCATCCAATCAAACAGTGCCCAACCCACGGCCACCTATGATGCTACAACCTCCAACTATCCCTAACTACGTTGGGGCAACGACTATTCATAAGATTCCTTTCTTATTCCCACCTTCTGGAGTAATAAGTTCCCTAGTTATGGCCACTCTAAACCTCCTCGGGTTAACCCTAGGTCTACCCGTGTGGTATTTACCCACCCCCACTCCTCCCCCAACGCCACAGGTTGTTCTACAACCTATCCAACCTATCAACACCTCTAACCTCCCACCCCACATTGTTGCGAACATACCTAACCACCCACCTCGCGATAGGGCATCCACCTTTGCAACGAACCCTGCCCCTCCATCACCTAGAAACGTTGGGGGTAGAGGCTCGCAAACCTATACATACCCACCAACAAGAAAACCCATGGCACCTCAACCACCACCACGCGCACCCCCTAAGTGCTCCCTATGTGATGATTTGGGCCACACTACACATAACTACCCATAGTTACCCAATCTTCAACAACACATGAAGACTCTAGATGACGATCCCAACATTCCAGTAGTTGAGCTAAATCCCCTAGCCCATTAGGACAACAAAGCACTACTTACCAACCACTCTTGCACTATATGTGGAATATACGGTCATTACTCACACCAATTCCCGAACCTCCGGGAATATAGATTGGTTCTCCATGAATTGTCTCAATCACCTTTAGAATCATCCATAACCACCATTGAGGACATTCATCCCCTAACACCTTCCTCCCCTGAAGATATTAACACCATCTACATGATCTCCAAGGAAGGTGGACACATGTCATCCCCCACACATGGGCCCCCTCGACCGATTCGGCCACACACTACTTTCGGAGCGACGAAGAGATACTTGAAGCACTTACTGCACCCAATTAACCCTGGGATGACATGCATCATCGGTCCTATTTTATTCCTGAGGAGGCCTCGACTTCAATGGTCACTCAGTTCTCAATCGAAACAAAGGACTTTCTCCCCGAGAAGGTCGACTGGTTCAACAACCCGATTTCCTCCCCTGATGCTTTCAAGGAAGGCAACATGGCCAATATATAACCTACCATGCAGGTTGATATTTCCGTCACACCTCTTATTTTTTCATCATCTAATTCAATATGATCTAGGATCTTAACTTAGAGAACAACATGTACAGTATATCAAACACGAGAGACAAGAGAGACAAAGCATTTCACCAGGGAAAACCATAAAGGTGAAAAACCCCACAACTTCCTCAGAGATAGAATAAGCACCAATACAAGGATCACAAAGATCAAACCCAAGAGATAGATGTATCCAGAATCATACTCCTCCTCCACTTGTTCGCATTCCTCCTCTCTCTCACTAATGCGAAGTGAGTGAGTGTGTGAATATATCAAATGAGAGAGTCACACTCTCTATCTATACTTTTACTTTCACTTGACCTTTACTCAACTAGGTTGACCCAACTTAACCACTTAAAATAATGCTGACTGGGCCGACCCCACTAGGGTGGTCTAATAACCCTATACCCACATGACTCATACAGGGCTGACCCCACCAAGGTGATCTAATAACCCATCAAATATAAGTCACGACACTTACAATATAACTTGTGACACTTGCAAGTACAAATGATGACACTTCTAATCGGAGGAATAATACACCTCCGTTGGGGATACAATAAAGTACAAATGTAATACATGCAATATACAAGTGAATATCTTCCGAAGTTACAAATACATCAACACTCCCTCTTAACTATGAAGGTATTCTCTTGACACAGGTCATCAATACATATCGGCACAAGTCTTCAAATCTGGAGATGGATCATCATCACTGGATCAAGGAGTATCATCGTCGCTGCTGTTGTACTCGTCATCTCAATCACTGGTGCTATCTCTCAATTCTTCTCGTCATAGGAAGTTCTACAGAGCCAACCCTTTTTCATGTTGGATGTAGGCCTAGCCTCCTGTAGGTCTTCATCATCTCTACGAGCAGGCCATCCTGTGGAATCCTCAAGACTAATTACGTGCATCACAAAACCTTGAAAGAGTATCCCAGGTTCCTTTATGTGCCTAAGCACGACCGACAAGATATCCCAGGGAGCTATTACATGTGACCCCACCACAAAACCTTAAAAGAGTTTCCCCGAAATGTTTATGTGCATAGCACGACCGGTAAGAACTCTAAAGAGCATCCCAGGACTTTTACGTGCCTAGCACAACCTATCGGATCTCCAGGGCTGATTACATGTGGTATGGAAAAACCTCAAAAGAGCATCCCAGGACTGATTACGAGCATACTGCTCAACCTGTCGGATCTCCAAGGGTGCTATTACATGCCACAAACAAAACCTCGAAAGAGAATTTTCCAGATATCCCAGGGCACTATTATATGCCATCGAAAAAACCTCGAAAGAGTATCTGAAAATCTCCCAGGGCGCTATTATATGTCCTTCCAAGCAAAACCTCGAAAGAGCATTTTCCAGATATCCCAGGGCGCTATTATATGCCATAGGAAAAACCTCGAAAGAGTATCTGCAAATATCCTAGGGTGCTATTATATGATTACTAAACAACCTGCCCACGGCCACGGAGTATCATCTTGATACTCATGATCCACCTGATCATCCTCGCACGGAGCATCCTCCTAATGCTCATTATCATAGTGATCATCATCATACAGTACATCATCCTGATGCACATCATCATCACATGATCATCCTAATCATCGTCATAGAATCGTCTTGATCCATACCATCATCCCATGATCATCCTGATCATTGTCACAACATTTTCCTAATGCATATCAACTGGAGCATCATCCTGATTCTCATCACACAATGCTTACATCCACAGCCATGGGAAGGATCCTCCTATCACCATGCTTGGAATGGCTCCTGCAAATGTGTCCCATCACTTCTTCCTCGAAGTATCTTCCATATGAGGAACACCAAGCCTCTCTCTGAAGTACTTGAATTTCACTCTCACTAGTGGTTTGGTCAACACATCTACAATTTGTTCGTCCATCGCAAGATACAAGAGCTTCACTGCTCATCTCTGCACCATATCCCTGATATAGTGATATTTGATCTCGATGTGCTTTGACCTGTCATGGAACACCGGGTTCTCTAACAACTTCACACAAGTTTGGTTGTCACAAAAGATACAGGTAGCATCCAACTGGAGATCAAATAACTCAGACAATAGCTTCCTAAGCCATACTGCCTCACAACTAGCCAAGCAAGATGCGACATACTTTGCTTTGTCTATACTCAGTGCTACACAGGACTGCTTCCTGCTAAACCAAGAGATCACACCTGATCACATACTAAAGCAACACCCCGAAGTGCTCTTCCTATCTATAGCACCACCTGCCCAATCTGAATCAACATAACCCTCCAGGTTAAACTTTTGATTCGCATCATACTTGACCCCATAATCAACCGTACCCTTCAGGTACCTCAGAATATGCTTTACAACAATCAGGTGAACATGTCTAGGATCCGTCAGGAACTGGCTCAATGTGTTCACCGCAAAGAAAATATCTGGTCTCGTGTTCGTTAGGTACATCAAGGACCCAATCATCTGACGATACATCGTGGCCTCAACCAGCTCAAATGAAGCATCGCACATAAACTTTAGGTTCGATGCCATAGGTATGGCCATGGCCTTGCAGTCCATCATCCTGAACCTCTTCAGGATCTCTACTGCATACTTCCCTTGTCGAAGGAAGATTCCATCTGCACTCTGCCACACCTCCATACCTAGAAAGTAATGCATCATACCCAAGTCCTTCATCTCAAACTCGACAGCAAGATTCCTCTTCGTGTTAGAAATCAATCTATCCCTTCTTTCTGAGAGAAGCCATGAGCCATAAACCTTGCCTTGTATTTCTCTATGCTACCATATGCAGCATGCTTGATCTTGTAGATCCACTTGGAAGTCACGATAGAATTCCCTTCTGGTCTTGGGACCACATCCCAGACATTATTCTTCATGATTGACTGGTATTCCTTGATCATGCAATCCTTCCATTACTACATACCTGATCCTGGGAACTTCAGATTCTTCAATATCTTCAATAGGTAGTTTTCTTGAACTTCGTCGCTAGAACAAATATTGTTGTCCTTCTTTTGTAGGTGATTGTACACGATCTTTCCTACAAGTCAAATTCAATTGCATGATTAGAAACTTCTCATAGTTTTCAAAAACAAATTCTGATGCATAAAGACATATGTCATACAGTCATGCAATTATCTTAGCCAGTGCTTCAATATAACATTCATCCATATCCCGTATTCACACGGTAACTTTCTAGATGCCTTCCATCTCTACCAGAACATTTGTTAAGAGTGTGCACAACTCCCAACATGTTAGCAAAGAGGTTTCATTCTAAATAAGTAGCAATGGAATGTTGTACAATACCATACGCCACTTACACATTACCTACATATTAGTAGTATCTTGTTTATTAATGCAACTTTTCTAATATGCATAATATACATCCTAAATCTAGGAACATAAGTATGTACATGATTGGACAACATAATTTAAGTAATCATAAATGACAATTCAAATACTTATCTTTGTTTGGTTGTCGGGTGGACTCCCTCTCAATCTTTGCTTCCTTGCAGGAACTATTGGAGTGTGCTCCCTCTTAATATTTGCTTCCTTGCAGGAGCTACTGGAGTGTGCTCCTTCTTGATCTTTGTTTCTTGGATTATCTGTCCTTGAACTTATATCCATCCAGGACCACTATGCATGCTTAAGTATGCACTTGTGTCATCATAGTGTCATCCTCAAGATCTCATACATAATCATACATTCATTAGTATAATCTCAATACTATAAAAACATTATGATTCTAAATAATCTTAAACATGTATGGTCATGATCATTTCATACACAAGTAATTTATCACAAGCGTTAGTATTCAAGGTTTTAGGGAGTACTTCTTTTACTCATGCATATTCTTGTTTGACCATAGGACTCTTCTAGTTTTCCATATCATCAATCAAAGTAAGAAGCATAATATGCATAAACCCATGATTACTCAAACTTATAACTTCATGAATAATCATGATCAATCATACAAAAGTATACTTATATGAGATCCTAACACAAGGTAGGATTCTAACTTGATATAGAAAAAAACATACCTAGATTATCATGCTTGCTAATTATGTCTAACATACCCACATAATGTCTTCTTGTTCTTTTCAATGACTTGTGCTAGTAACCTACATATCTGATAAGTTAACCATTGTAGAACCAAATTATACATACCTCGTAAGTAGAACTTCTATGTGATCAATGGATATGGATGATCCTTTGTCTTCATGTCACCATGGTCATATGTTCTTGATCTAGAACTTGATTTGTCTTTCTTGATGTACCTTTCATGTTAGACGACAACATCAACCTCATACAACACCATAGTGCATTAGTAAAATGATAAGTGTCATAACCCTAATCAATGAATGTCCTCTATCTTTCACATGCATTCATACTTTTACTAAGGTGATAAGACAAGTCTAAAATTAAACAAGATTGTACTAACCTCAATAATATGAAGAGAAACATATCATAAACTTAATCATGAACATATTTCAAAACATACCTATATCTCCTCAAGTCATACCTGTCGAGATTGCTTGTAGTCTTCTTATGTAAGGCCTTAGCCTCATCTCCCTTCGGAACTGGAACTTCTTCACTTATGCAAGTGTCCAATTCATTTTCTTCTAGGATTAACCCAATCCACTTTGATTTGCTAAAATTTGGATTAGGGTAACTTTAAAAATTAAAACTTTGAATTCCAAACTTCTGAATGGATGGAAAGATGCACCTTGTTGAGCTGATCAAGTTAGTATACTTCAATTTTGAAAAACTGCAAAATTTGACCCCTCAAAATTGCCTTTGAAACTTCCGGATCTTCTGGATAGGATCCTGAACTAGGGTTAGATAAAGCCTGGCCTTCTACCCAACCAAAAAATTTGATCTTGTGCTCTAAAATTCGATTTTCTTGAGGAGCATCCAATAGTGGTGACAGATTTGAAAAATTCCAACTTTTGCAGAAACCCTAATTTTCCACCTTTCCAATCAAAATCCCGAACTAGGGTTTGATGGAGCCCAGGGTTCTGCCCAACCAAAAAATTCGATCTTGGTCTCTAAATTTCGATTTTATTGAGGAGAGAAATCCTATGCTGAGATCACTCCAAAATTCCACTCTTGTCAAAATCCCTAATTTCCCACAGCAGTGGCAAGCCAAAAATGAGAATGCTCAAAATCCGATTCTATTTCACAAAAATATGTGCCTTATTGTTTCTGGTTCATCTCTGAAGTTTCGGATCCACAGGGTCTCAAACTTTGGCCTATCTTATCTTGAATTGTCATCTTTCCAACCCCATAGGTCTGACCTCAAATGGATTCTCTAAGAGAGATATATTCCAAATGTCGCAACGTGACATGTTTATGGGATAAAACAAGACATCGAACTTGTACGGAGTTCCACGTGTCACTGGTTCAACTTCGGCCTTTGAAAAGTGGACCTGTGAAACTACAGTCCATTCCCTTAGTGCCACCTTTTATAGAATATCATTTGGAGCTTCCTAGCCCAAGTTGTGACTTTTTTTCCTAGGCCACTTGTTTATGACTGAGATCTAGAGAGAGGCAGAAACCCTAGATTGTATGGATCATAAAACATAAATTAAAACGAATTAGATGTTGTGCTTCAGGAACAAGGTACATGGGGATGTTATCTTCGACCTGTAGAAGTTTTAGAACCTGAAACTTGGCCAAAATGTATTTATAGCGAAAGTGCCACAATGAATGGGTTTTGATATATCAAGCCCTAGCTCCCAATTTGTCGCAAGTGCAACAAGTGTCATAAATGACATACAATGCCTTCCTTTAGGCTAGCTTTGATACCATGTTAGTTTTTCATCATTTAATTCAATATGATCTAGGATCTTAATTGAGAGAACAACATGTACATCATATCAAATACAAGAGACAATAGACACAAAGCATTTCACTGGGGAAAACCATAAAGGTGAAAAACCCCGCAACTTCCTCGGAGATAGAATAAACACCAATACGAGGATCACAAAGATCAAACCCAAGATATAGATGTCTCCAGAAGCATACTCCTCCTGCACTTATGCGCTTTCCTCCTCTCTCTCACTAATGCGAAGTGAGCGAGTGTGTGAATATATCAAATGAGGGAGTCACACTCTCTATTTATACTTTTACTTTCACTTGACCTTTACTCAACTAGGTCGACCCCAACTTAACCACTTAACATAATGCTGACTGGGCCGACCCCACTAGGGTGGTCTAATAATCCTTTAACCCACATGAATCATATAGGGCCGACCCCACCAAGGTGGTCTAATAACCCATCAAATATAAGTCACGACACTTACAATATAACTTGTGACACTTGCAAGTACAAATGATGACACTTCCAATTGGAGGAATAATAAATCTCAGTTGGGGATAAAATAAAGTACAAATGTAATACATACAATATACAAGTGAATATCTTCCGAAGTTACAAATACATCAACAATATCTGGTACACCTGACCTCATCACATTAGGTTCCTCTTGTACGGAATACAAAATCGGGGAGTACAAGAAGCTCTTCCAGGAGTTTCATCATGTCTTTGCTTGGTCTTACACCGAGATGCCCTGTTTAGACTCTACCAGTGTCGAAAACGACATTGATACATGGTTGGAGGTCCCACCCATCTGCCAGAAGCAAAGACCCATTCACCTGTCCAAACTCCCCGCACCCAAAATCGAAATTGAGAAGCTGCAAAAATATAGGTTTATCTATCCCATCGCTTATACTACTTGGGTTTCCAACCCTTTACCCGTCGATAAAAAACAATTTCCCCGTGTTTGTACAAATTTTTGCGATCTTAATCACGCTTGTCCCAAAGACAATTTCCCAACACCCTTCATCGACCAACTCGTTGATGCTTGTGCAGGGCATGAAGTCCTCTCCTTCATGGATGGCTTCTCTGGATACAACCAAATACACATCCATAAAGAATACCAATACAAAACCACATTCAATACCCCATGGGGCACCTTTTCCTATCAGTTCATGCTGTTTGGTCTTAAAAACGCAGGCGCCACCTTCCAATGGGCCATGACATATTGTTTCCACGACTTGGCGCACATTATCCTAATTTACCTGGATGACCTTACGACACGATCAAAGAAATGGTCTAACCACCTAAATGACCTCCGGCAAGTCTTCCTGCGTTGTCACAAGTATAAGATCTGCTTGAACCCACTCAAGTGTGTCTTTTGCATTCTTGCGGACCAGTTGTTAGGATTCATCATTTCACAGAAAGGGATAACCATTGAACCTTTAAAATTTCAATCCATCTTGGACCTCCCTTCCCCCTGTACCATACGTCAATTACAAAGTTTGCAAGGGAGAGCCAACTTTCTCTGTCGCTTTGTCCCTAAATACACCACGACGGTTCACGATTTTCTTTGCTTATTTTGTACCAGCATCCCGTTTGTTTGGGACAAACAAGCACAAGCAACCTTTTTAGCCCTTAAAATAGCCTTAACTAATGCCCCACTAATCTCCCCCTGAACTTCTCAAAGGATTTTATCCTATACTTTTCGGCATCCGAATACGCCGTCTCAGGGGTACTTGTTCAAGATGATAGTGCATGGAAAGAACACGTAATCTACTATGTGAGTCAGACCCTATATGGCCCACAGCTATGTTACCCTCAAGAAGAGAAGTTGGCCCTCACTGTCGTCTTCTCCATGCAAAAGGTCCGCCACTATATCTTACTTAGCCAGATGACCGTTGTGGCCTACTCCAATCCTATGGTTTACCTTTTGAGTCGCCGCCTCCTACAGGGCCGCGTGGAAAGTGGGTCATCATACTCCAAGAGTATGACCTCAGATTTACAACACCCAAGAGCGTCAAATCCCTTGCATTGGTGCAACTCATGTTGGACTTACCATCATCGTCCAATTCAACCCCTATCAATACCAATCTTCTCGATGATCATTTATTTATCATCTCATCGGATGACCTTTGGTACGGTGATATCCTTATATAGCTCCGCACTCAAAAGTTCTGACCCATACTTGACCGCAACGGGCGACGGCACATACGCCATCATGCCTCACGTTATCTTCTCCTTGGTGATCTGTTATACCGTCGCGGTATTGACACCATTCTATGTCACTCCCTTACCTGAGATGAGGCTGAACAAGTCTTTAATGATTGTCACAGTGGAGCCTCTGGCAGACACTTCTTAGGGATGGCCACCTCCCAAAAATTTATCCACACCAAATATTTCTTGCCATCCCTCTTCACTGATTTCATAACCACAGTTAAGCATTGTCGTAACTGCCAGCTCTTTGCCCCTAAATATAGGACCCCCCCCATCCCCCTCCATCCAGTTGTCACCGTTGGCCCTTTTTGTAAGTGGGCCATTGATTTCATGGAATGTAACCCTCCCTCAGCAGGCGGCCATAAATACATCATCGTAGTTGTAGACTATTTTACTAAGTGGGTCGAGGCCATGCCCACATTCAACTGCAAAGCTCACACTGCAACTCATTTCTTTTTCAATCACATAATAACCTGTTTCAGGGTCCCACAACAACTAGTTTTTTACCACGGAAAACACTTTGAAGATTTTGTCTGGAAGGAGTTGTCTATCTTTCTAAAATTCAAACATCAATATGCCTCCTCCTATTACCCTCAAGGGAATGGCCCAGTAGAGGCTATCAACAAAATACTGAAGACCATTCTTCAACATATCGTAGATCATCATAAGTCCAACTCGCATCACATGTTATTTCTAGCACTTTGGGCTTACCGCACATCCACTAAGACTACTACAAGTTTACCCTGTTTTATTTGGTCCATGGCGTTGAATCTGTCCTTCCCATTGAGTGTCAGATTCCCGCCCTCCATATCGCTTTCGAACTCCTTCCAAATACCTCCCCACTCGAACAATGCCTAATCCTTTTGGAACAGGCCAATGAGGATCGCCGAACAACCCTCCAGATCATTGAGGCTGCCAAGAATCCCTCCAAATCCATCTACGATAAGCATGCCCACCCGTGCAATTTACGAAAAGGGGACCTTGTCCTAGTATACGACCAAGTACAAGATAAGACTGGGAGAGGAAAGTTTGAATCCATGTGGAAAGGTCCATATATTGTCCACACCTGTCTAGGACATGGGGCATACATCCTCACTGATTTTGAAGGAAACCCCCTACGTAACCCTCAAAGAGGGTTGTACCTCAAACGCTTCTACCCATAACACTTTTTGGGACCCACTAGTCCCTGTTGTACAGTTTTATTCCTTTTTTATCTTTACATTTTTTGTAAGACCTCACATTTTGTTCCCCCTACATGATCACAGATGGATCTTGTTCTACCACTGTATGTCGGTTTTGCCGACTGTGTAAGTCGCTGGTCCCCGAAACCTCACCTCCACAGCTTGGGTACTTTATTCCCCCTCACACAAGTTGATCCACCTCGATGGAGTCTGCATAGGTGCTACTACAAATAACCAGGATGAGTATGATGTTGTGGTTGGTCTGTTAACCGCTGCATGTCTCCCAACTCAACAACTATTACCAGGTACGGGATACTTGCTTTTTTAGAAAGATCCTATGCACTAAACAAATGATCAGACAGTTTGAATCCATTACATTCACTCATGTCCCACGAAATCAAAACAGTGTAGCAGACTAGATGGCTAACAATATTCTAGATTGGCATGTGAATCACAATATGTAGGGCGTAAACCATAAAAATACATCACCATACCACCCACATCTACCTAACAACATCATATAGGCATTTAAAAACCATAAAAATAACAAAAAGAAAACATCATCACAACTGCATCCACGTGCATCCTCATCACAACTGCATCCACGTGCATATAATACAATCATCATGGCATGTGCATCCACGTGCATAAAGAGAAATCATCATCACAAAAGGCATCCACATGCTGATAAATATATATATCATGAAAATTTCATAAGTACCCATCGTACCCAAATATACATATAAACACATCGAGGAGCCCCAACAACATCCTTAGTATAACACAAGCCATATATACAAAATATCCCACATTCTCATCACAGTGGGGGCAGTTCTATTAATCGCCTAGTCAGACTCATCTCCCCAGTAATCATTATCACCATTTCCCTCCTCCTCCCCTGACCCCTCCACCTCTGCTACTGACTCCTCCTCGAGCTCACCATCTACCTCTGCTGCTAAATCCTCCTCTCCTCGCTCCTCCTCAAGCTCAACAATGGCATCTGCAGCTAGTTCATCCTCTCCCTTCTCCTCCTTAGACTCATCCGCTTCCTCCACATCCTCATCATCATCTCCTAGATAAGGAACATCCCCTAAGGCATACGCTCGCATCATCTCTGTGGCCATTGCAATACGCTGCATAATTGGTATCCACTCCTGTGGAGCATCGTAGCATATATTGATCAACTCCTGATCCAGATGTTTCCAACCATCGCTCACTATCCCCTCCAGGAGCCGATCAGTAGCAAGTCGCAGAACATCCAGTGTAACTGTGTCACTCCAATGACACCCCTGCCCCCGACCTATTGGGTCTACTCCCTCCACATGGACTCTCCGTGACTGATGCCCCGGTGGTGGTAGCGGTCACACATCTGCAAGAAACAACATCAAGACGTCAATGTAACAAAATCGTTTAGCTACCAACTAGATAAAACATAATACTGTAAACAAAACCAGACTAAAAATAGATGTACCATCTGGTGCCCAAGCCTGACTAGGAGGCCTCGGTAGCTGCGAGTCCCCTCGATAATCCATACGATTGTATGGGTAGTCCTCAATGACTTCCGGTATCTGCATCCACTCTCTAAATAACGCCTCTATAAAAAATAGGCCTACAATCCCACCACCTACGTGAGTCATCATGTCACCCCAGCACCGCATCTGTGGCTCTATCGGTAACCCATCTCACACTGCTATATGAGGCCACGGTGTAGGGACCCGCTCAAAGAAAAACAAGCATAAAAACGAGGGGAAACAAAACTCCTTCCCCAAGTGCCTAACCTTGCTCATCTCCCACTAAACAACTGACAAATACATCTGACCCCAACCGTAATACGTCCCGGTCAGGACACACTCTACCAGCATCATCTACCCTCCCGAGATCCGGTGAGGACCATGCGAACCCAGAATGCGCACCACCAGTGCCTAAATCACCTGATTCGTCGGCATCTCCAAATCACAAACCAATAGTGCAGAACCATGCACAACCGCTGTAGGAAAACAATACCTATCTAACAAAGCCTGCATCGATACATTCCTCGGCCTCTTCGGCAGGGTATCAGCAACCATGCCCAACCTAGAAAATCCAGTCAAAAAGTAAACATTGGCCAGGATAATATCCAACCGCTCCCCCTGAATCATGAATGCCTCAATGTCCGAGTCCCAAAACTCAACCAACTTGTTCAGCAACAGTGGTGCTGAACGAATCAACGGAACCTATGAAAACTTCAACAGCCCACGGTCTGCTAGGGCCTCCTGAACAACCACGTCTATCTGGATGCTACGCAATATCATATCCGACACCTCCCGCTCTCTCCAAGTAACCTCTGAAATCTTGCCAATCATGCCAGCAAAATTCCATTAGAACCAGGTAAACATCCCATATGACCCCCTCCCAGGTCGACGCACAGGTCCCAGCACGTTATCTGGCCCCACAAGTGCGCACTGGAGCGCATTTTTCTCCTCAAAAAATGTGCTCCTAGAGTGCATCTGTTGGGAATGTAGTTTCGCTCTCAAGCGCGCTTTCCTCCCAGAAATCCACGCTTCAGAGCACAACTACGCCCCCCAAAGTTGTGCCCTGAAGTGCGCTTTCCCCTCGGAAAGCTACGCTTCAGAGTGCAACTAAGTAGGCCATAACATTGCTCTGCGAGCGCAGCTCTGAGGGCCCCCAGTTCACTCTGGAGCGCAACTGTGGGAGGCACTGCTATGCTCGACGAGCGCGGATACCTCTCCCAACATCGTGCTCCAGAGCGCGCATGTCCCCTTTGAAGCCGCGCTTTGCTGCCTTGGCCTCAAACAAATCCCAAGACGCTTTCCTAAAGGACCAAATCCCAGCAAAAACACATGAAATATAAGGCTAAGGACATGAAGGATTACATGCAACTCTCAGAACGGAAATCCACTAGTCAAATATATCACAATTTCAGTCTTCACCTCTAGGATCCTCTAATCTCTTGTCAAACTCAACTATAACAAATGACACATGTCATATGGGTCCATTTACTATTTATAGACATTTGACCAATTCTTCTTTTTGGCATTTCAGGATCATCCGAACTCCGTTTTCGAACCGTTGACACCTCTGGATTTAGTTCGACGAACCCTTGAGAATGTTTGAGACCATTTTCTGTTTTTTTTTCTGAAAAACAATTAGACAATTTTTCAGGCCCTTGCTGCCTCGATTTGCATGTCGAACTCTGTTTTTCAAACTGTTGACACCTCTGGATTCATTTGGATGAGACCTTGATAATGGTCGAGACCACTTGTCATTTTATATTTTAAAAAGTTTTAGGGACTTTTCCATGCCCTGCAGCCTCGATTTACGTGTCAAACTCTATTTTTCGAATCGTTGACACTTCTGGATTTAGTTCGACGAGACCTTGATAATGGTCGAGACCACTTATCATTTTCTCTAAAAAAAATTTAGGCGTTTTTTTCGTACCCCCAGCCACCTCTTTTTCCATGCCACTCGGCCGCAACATGATCATCACTTGCTTTGGTATAATTTTATCCCTTTTTCGGGCCGAGCAATTCCTTTACGAAGAAGGCACTTAGGGAGCTTCTGTTAAGCTCTGTTTTGACTCCTAAAACAATCAAAATATTGTCGAGCAATCTTGCTTCCTTTCACGCTTGATAAACGTATCTGAAAGGGCGTCTACCTCGTATAAGTTTATGTAACATCCCGAAAATACCCAAAAAAAAATAAAATTATAATAACAATGATTATCAGAATTATTTAATGTGGAACATATAAACTAAATCGAAATCATCACTAAGATAATATAATGACGATGACACGTCATCATCCTCAGATAACATGGTTGTAATTTCTCCTTCAGGTATAAACAAATGTTAATCCTCTTTAACGAAAGACCTTTGTATGCTTACGTAAACAAGTATAGTTCACAAATTTGTTTAAGTTATTGGTTAATATTACATGTTAATACAGTTGTACTGCTTTAATATTCTTGAAGGATTGCTGACAGTTTGTTTGTTTGTTAAAACGGGGTCATATGAGGCACCTTGGAGCTTACTTAGCTATGTTTAGCTAAGGCATTTGAAACTTGTTTCCATGTGCAGACCGCAGGTAAGAGATCTACCAGACATCATAATATTTAGAGTACTTGTGTTTTTCAATTGATCGTCAAAGTAAAATGTTAAGTGCTTCTTTGCGACATTAAAAACTGAAGGTAAGGATACAAGGATTCTACTCCTTACTTAAGTATTGTTTTACAAAGCTCCTTAATATTATCAATCCATGTCATCCATGCTTTCTGTTATGATGTTACATTTATCGTCATGAGACTACTGTCAGTGATATAAATACAACAATACTATTATCTATTAAGTATGAAATTACGAGATTTGTAGGATTGTACACCTTCGTACTATAATTATAGTTGGTGTCTTACAAAATCTTAGACTATAGATTATAGAAATGAAGTAACTATGTATGTTATAGCTACCTTTTATTTATATAATGCATGGCGTAATAATCAATTATTTCGATATCAAATTAAACTTTGGAATTATATAAATCATACACTACATGTTACTATAAACATGATATGGTTTTGACTATACCAAGCTATGAAAACAAAAGCAATATTATGCATTTCCAAAGTAATCCTAGTTATTGTTTTAACAAACAAAAAAACAAAGGATAATATCCTATGCAGACCACTAACACGACCTTAGAAAGGTTTTTGGCTTGATGGTAGCTTGAACTATGTTGTATGTATAAGCTCTTATCCTAAGTATTATTATCATATTAATGTAATTGCCGAAGCCTCAACTTAAAGTGGTGAAATGAAGGGTATTAACTTCTCGTTGCAGGTTGATAGAATTATGTTTGTGAATTAAATGCACTTCATAGTGGAATGGGTGATTATATTACCACGTAGTCTATCCACATGAACTTTGATTGATATTGTAGTTGGGAGTTCCAGCTGGAAATGATGCCCTGTAGCCTCTCCTCCACGCTATGCACTGTATCGTTCCTTGGCATGCGAGGTTCGAAACTTTGTGGTTGTTGGAATTTAATGGGATATTAATGTGAGGTTGCTCGGCTTTCAATGTAGCACTGTTGGCTCTTTTCTATCCATTGGTCTCTCCAGATCTTAGTCGTTGGTTCGTGTAACCCTAACTCGTGTTGTTTGTATCGATGGCAAGTTTCTTCACCCTTCATTGTTTTGTTGTAATGAGGCCGACAAGCTGCCAAATTTTTAGGGTTAGAGGGAGTGTTCTTCCAGGGTTTCGAGCCTGTGACTTATGAGAGCAAAGGTTTAATTGTTGCAAGATTGGCTTCGTGCCATAGAGCCTTTTTGTCGTAGTATGAAGGGTAGATAATCATCAGCCGTCGAGAGTAGTTGGTAGTTTGTCCTTTGGTTCTTTCGAATGGTAGTAATGCCTTCTAGTTCTTCCCTTCATGTAAGAAAGATTCCAGTCGACCTATGGTTTCGTCATTGATATTTGGAATAACACTCTACAAGTAAGTAAATAAGTAAATGCACAAATGTTGATACGTAGATTTTGTATTCTTAAATATGTCAAAAGTTTTTAACCACTCGCTTGGGTGCTTTGGCAGGTGCTTGCTTCATTGGAGGATTTATGTGCCATGATTTTGGAAAGGAAAGCTACTACGGCTTCTTGGTAAGATCCAGTGGTTCTTACATGCCTTGTAGTTACCTTGATGTGTTTTCTCTGTACCGAAAAATGGAAATCTTTGACTTGTAACAGTGATGGTTGTAAGCAAGGTTTTAAGCTTGTCTTGTTTCATTTAAATTTGTACAGGGGTAACCTCTCAGTAAATTAAGTTACCTATTGTCTATTTGATGCCTGGTTATGTTATCTATAGAGACTCTGACTCTTCGTTTATTTTGCTAGATGTGTTAAGGGTAAAAACCCTGTACAGTCTTCAATATTTTGTGATTCTGTATTATGTTTTTAGTTGATGAGTGTAAGTCCCATGTACTGTAAAACCTTGATAGGTTCAAAGTGTAATTTTCGGTTATAGTTTTAGATGGAAGTCAAGAACCAAGGGTTCTCTTTGTATTAAAAAACTATGGTTCGTTTTTCTTGAAATAAAATAATATATTTTTGAAAATGTTGTTGAGAACACTGTGTAAATGAATATTAAGTTTTGCCGAGCCACGATGGTTGTCTTCTGGCCAAGGGTTTGTAGTTGCAAAACTGTATGCATAAACTTCATTCTCGTTGTTGGTCAAATGTTTGGAAAAACGATATAGTAGCTTGACTGTTAGAAATGTTGAGAGGATTTTGCCTCCGTGTTCTAGTTTCCTTTGATGGATACCCTACCTATAATAATCAATTGCTATTGGGTTTATGCTAGGGTTTGTATCCAAGGTTTAATCGTTGTAATAAAATCTCAAGAATGTGCTTGTTTAAATGTTAGGATGTGGATTAATGTTTAAACATGAACATGTAAACGTGCCTTCGACTAACTGTTATATAAATTTTTAGATAGTAAAATTACCGTAAATAAAGGATAGTGTGGTTCTGGAAAGTAATGTTTAGGGTTTAATAAGTCATAAGAGTTATCATTATGTGAACAATGTCAACTACTTGTTTTTGAGATAGAAATATAATATATGAGTATAGAACTAGGGTTTGCAATGTATTAGGTTTTGATACTACTGAAATAAATAATTGATACATGAAATCAATCAGGAAATCGATGAAGAAATAAAGTATGTTTAAAGATAAGAAAACTATATTTTAATTAGTTCTTGCAGCTGTTAAAATCTTTAGAAATACTATTACTTGGAAAACATGATATGTATGATTTTAATTGCATTTTCTTGCTATGTTGATTGAATAGAGATAAGAGAAAAATATATAACTATACATAAGTTAGACTATATTTATATTTGATGAAATAGCAAAAGAATCCTATAACATTGTCGATACTATGCAGTAAATTTTTACTATGTTTAGATATAGGACAGAATTGTAATCATATCACTTACTGTAATTATTTGTCTAATTAATGGCAATTTTCCTATCTCTCATCTATCATTTAATTTGCTTCTCTATACTAGAGTACGATGCAAATAACAACATGTGGAAAAATATAGAGATGATTATCTAATCAGATTTTTAACAAAGCTTTATCATTTAGACTTAAACAAAGATCAGAATAAATTACATTTACAAAACAGAGTTTGATAATTCCACTAAAACAGAAATATTAAACTGTAAACAAAATAAGAAACAACAAAACTTGGTTAATCTGTAGGGAAACAAACATCCCAAGGAGCCTGTTCCACCCAACCAATTCCTAAAGATAGCCAAGTACTTGCCTTAGGACCCCCAAGCCTATTCACTGAACCACTAGGAGGAAGAAACGTAGAAGCTTAGGCTCTCCACTTGCAGTAGCAATAGTTATCCAGTCTTAAAGAATTAGTAGTCAAAGGGACCTACACCAGCACCTCTGGTTCTCCTTCTCAGAATAATTTGCAGACTTACAGTTGCACTCTCCCAAAGCCTCCCTATTCGAATCTCTCAATGATCGCCTGATGCACATGAGGAATATTTCTGCAGAAAATATTGTGTAAGATCTACCTGCTCAATTCGAATTTGCCTTATGTAGGATACCTAGTCCTTTCAGTTGTTAACTGGTCATTAAATGAGCTACATGCTCACTCCCTCCACCTGGGGTATAATTCCACATTTGTAGGGGTAGTTGTCCCATAACCAACAACTAGTGGTGAAGTGCAATTGCTTCCATCTGTCCCATACCTTCTAACAGTTTCCATTCCTCCTAGTGGGTCAGTGAACACTCATTTAACAATTTCCTTGGGTGTTTGTCTCCTACTTTAATTTATTAAATAATAATAATTCAGTAATTACATTCATCCTTAACCAACTTGGTCGTAATTACAAAACTTTGTAATTAAAAATTAACATAAAGTATTTTTCCAATAATAATAATATTTTCAAAATTTGGGTAGGTGACATACACCCCCCCCTTAAGTCTCAACATCGTCCTCGATGTTGGTTAATCACTCTCTGAGTGTTCCTGAAATAGAGTTGGGTATGCTGCCTGCATACTACTCTCCAACTCCTAGGTTGCCTCTTCTGGGATAAGGTGCTTCCATTGCACCTTCACTTTCCCAATGGTGCGATTCCGAAGCAAAGTTTCTCTCCTTTCGAGGATACAGTCTGGTTCCACCTGAAAATCTCTGTCTTGTCCCACCTGTACATCATTCCAGTTTACAACATGAGTAGCATCGTGTACATACTTTTTTAAAAATGATATATGAAAAACATTATGTATTTTTAAATTTGGTGGCAAAGCCAGTTGGTATGCCACTGGTCCAACCTTGGACAATATTTCGAAAGGACCACAATACCTGGATGCCAACTTGGCACAACTTCCCAATTTCAAATGAACTCTTTTTCAGTCTTACCTTGAGGAACACATGTTCACCAAACTGGAACTCTTTATGAGGCCTTTTTAGATCTGCTTGGCTCTTTTGCCTATCTTGGGCAGCTTTTAAATTTCCTTGTACCTGTTTCACAATTAGTTCTAACTCCTGCAATAATTCAGGTCCTAAAACAACTCTATTTACTGGGTCATTCCACGAAACAGGTGTATCACAATTCCTACCATAAAGAACTTCAAATGGGCTAAGTCTGGATGATGCATGATAATGGTTATTATATGCAAATTCTGCTAAGTGCAAGTAGTCTTCCCACTTACCAGGCTGATCCTTAACATACATTCTCAGTAAGTCTTCCAAAACTTGATTCACCCTTTCCGTCTGTCCATCCGTTTGTGGATGAAATGCTGTGCTGAAATTTAAGGTTGTATTCAACCCTTTAAACAAATATTTCCAAAAGTTTCTAGTAAATTTAGAGTCATGATCTGAAATTATCACTTACGGTATACCATGTAGTCGAAAAATCTATTTCATGAAGATTTTTGCAATGTTTGTAGCCTTATGAGTAGTCTTAACAGGTATAAATTGTGTTGATTTGCTCAGTTTGTCTACTACCACCATGATAGAGTCATTTTGTTTTTTATTTTTGGGTAGTCCAGTAATAAAGTCTATGCTTATCACTTCCCATTTCCAACTCGGTATAGGTAATGGATGTAACAATCCGGTGGGATGTTGGTGTTCAACTTTCACTTTTTGACAATCCAAACATTTAGCTATGTACTATGCCACTTCATCTTTCATTTTGGGCCAATAGTATTCTTTCCTTAGCATAGTAATGGTCTTCTGATAACCTGGATGGCCAGAGTAATGGCTTTTGTTCATCTCATTTAAAATTATAATTTTTACCTCTGGTATGTTAGGTACATATAATCTATTTTTGTATAGCAATAGTCCATTTTCCTTCATTCTGAAATTTGCAATAGAATTTTCAGAACTGTTATTTGCTGTCTTTTCCTTTAATTTTCTGTATTCTTCATCCGCTTCACTCCTTTCGAGTATTTGAGTTTCTAAGTCTGTTGAGTAAGCACTGATGGCTGAAATAAAATTTAGTTTTTCCTTACGACTTAATGCATCTGCAACCTTGTTCTCTTTCCCTTTAATATGATGAATTTCGAAATCATACTCACTTAGGAAAGTTAACCATCTAGCTTGTCTAGCATTCACATTTGTCTGATCTAATAAATATTTCAGACCCATATTATCTGTCAACAAGGTAAATTTTCTGCCAATAAGGTGGTGATGCCACATTTTTAAATCATGAATTATTGCTAGTAACTCTAAATCATAAGTAGAGTAGTTCTTCTCATGTATTTTCATCTTTCTTGATTCGTATGCCACAACATACCCTTCTTGTGTTAGAACTCCACCGAGTCCGTCATTACAATCATCTGTGCAAACTATAAAATCCTTATTAGGATCTGCTATTCTTAGAATAGATGCTATAGTCAACAATTCCTTTAACTTCTTAAAACTGTTTGAACATTTCTGATCCCACACAAATTTCTTCCCTTTCTTCTATTAGGAGGTTATGGGGTTTGCAATCTTTGAAAAACCCTCTATAAATTTTCTGTAATATCCAGTAATACCCATAAATGATCTTACATCCGACACATCCTTAGGAACCGGCCAATCATTCAATGGCTTTTATCTTGTCCGGGTGAATCGAGATTCCTTCTTTAGAAATTATGTGTCCTAAATACTGAATTTTGTCCTTGTGGAAGTCACACTTACTAAACTTAGCGTATAGTTGATGATCTCTCAAAACTTGTAAGATAATCCATAGATATTCATCATGCTCTTCTTTGCTTCTAGAATACACTAAAATGTCATCTATAAACACAACAACAAACTTATCTAAGTATTTGTGCAGAATATTGTTCATCAAACACATAAATACAGTCGGGGCATTAGTCAAGCCAAATGACATGACTACGAACTCGTAATGTTCATATCGAGTTCTAAAAGTTGTTTTGAAAATATCTTCATCCTTAACCCATACTTGATGATATCCTAACCTTAGATCAATTTTTGAAAATATCGTTGCTCCTCGCAGCTGATCAAATAGATCGTCTATGTGGGGTAATGGATATCGATTTTTTATTGTCATCTTATTAAGTTGGCGATAATCTATGCATAGTCTTAGGGTTCCATCTTTCTTCTTAACAAATATAATAGGTGCTCCCCAAGGAGACATGCTAGGTCTTATATAATTCTTATCAATCAGTTCCTTCAACTATGATTTCAATTTGTTTAATTCCAGTATATTCATTATATATGGAGCTTTAGAATTTGGTACTGCTCCTAGCATTAACTCGATGGTAAAACCTAAATCTCTTTTAGGAGGTAATCCTGGAATCTCCTCAGGAAATACATCCTTGAAATCCTTTAGGATAGGTATGTCTTCTAATTTCAGTTTGTCCTCTTTGCAAATAAACTCATCATTTACTATATTTACTGACAACAATTAACATCCTTTCCTAACTTCCCTCTTAACTTGCATGGCTGAAATCTGTCTAAGGGTTACCTTTCTTGGGATACCTTTTACTTCTACAATTTTTCCTTCTTCATTTAAACACGTAAAACGTTTTCCATAACAGTTTAGAATGACATGATGGGCTTCTAACCAGTCCATTCCGATTATAATATCATAGGATCCTAAAGGTAAAACATTTAACTTTATTTGTGTCTTTAACTGATTTATGGATAAAGCACAACTTTCTATAAAATCTTATACTTTCCTCTTTGTTCCAGTTGCTAGTCTAACTAACCAAGATTTACTGAACTTTTATGTTTTTAATTTAAGACTTTCCACAATATTTGGTGATATATAACTTAAGCTAGCACCTGGGTCAATTAAAACAGTAATAGGATGATTTTGTAGCATACCTTAAATCTCTACCATAGAGATTTGATGATCTACTTGCCTATTTTCGAGTGTTGCATTGATTCTGGGCATCTCCCTCGCCACATCTCCAACAGTAGGTTCAGTCTGAATAGAGTGAATGTTGTTAGCTGTCCGCTTCCTCTTGGGACATTTTGATGCTTAGTAAGGACCTTGACACTCGAAACATTTGATAGGTGCCTTTTGTTCATTGTTCCTAGTATTATTGGGAGCATTTCTGGGTGCTGTAGAATTCTGCTGTTGACTGTTTCTGAAATTATTTCCTTGAAAATTCCGATTCTGAAATTTTTTCTTTTGGAACCCAGAATTGCCACTGAACCTAAAAAAAAAAAATTTCAACTCAAAATTGCTGGGCTTATGACTTTTACAGTTTGACATTCCTTCTCTTTTCCGATTAGTGTCATAATAGAAAACTGCCTTTCTCATAGCCTCTTCCAAAGTTTTTGGACTGTCATAATCGATTCTGTCCTTAATATTGAAAGGTAGACAACTGAAGTATCTTTGAATCTTCTGTTTTTCTTCCATGAGATATGGCACATATCTCAATAAGTTCATAAATTTACTGTTCATTTCCTTCATGTTCATACTTCCCATCTTTAAATCGTAGAATTCTTTGGATTTTTCTTCATAGTACTGTTCAGATAAAAATTTCTTCTTGAAGTATTGTTTAAAAGTACTCCAGTTTACATCCTTATCCTTGATACCCTTTACTCTTTTGATGTCTTGCCACCAAATATCTGCTTTTCCAGTCAAGTTATATATAGCCATTTTTGCTTTCAAGGATTCTGAATAGTTATAAATCTGAAAATATTTCTTCATGCCGGAAAGCCATGCTTCAGCTGTCTTGCCCTTCTTAGTTTCTCCATTGAAAATTGGAGGTCTAATCTTTTTGAACTTCCCAGAAATATGTTCATACTCGTTATGGCTTTTCTTTCTGGGTTTGTAATCTCCTTTACTACTATCGCTTGAATAGTTACATTTCTTTTTACGTGCTTCAATAACATCTCCTGATGATGTTGAACTACTATTAACATCATCGATTTTCATTTTCTTACTTTTTTTACCATGAGGCAAATCCTCAACCTTGGAGATATCTTCATTATCTCTCTCATGCTCATCAATTGGGCACTGTTCAAACAACACTTGGTTTAACTATTCTTGTGCCTTCAGAATTCTTTCATTGTCTTGTTTCATAGATCTGATTTTTTCCTTTAATTCCTGAAACGCACGTAACAATTCTGATGAATTGTCATTCAATTCACCATGGCCTTCTTCTCCATAGTGTTGTCCCGAGCTATGGTTTCTTTGGTTGAAATCTGTCTTCTACATGTTCAGCTGAGTTCTCCATGCCTGTAACTTAAAATAATTTCTGTATAACACAATAGTTTAAATTTTAATTAGTAAGATTTTCTGTTGTAATAAAATTTTCTGTTGCGTGTTCTTGGACCTTTTTCAAGCCTAGAGTTCAAAAATGAGCTCTGATACCACATGTAACATCCCGAAAATACCAAAAAATAAATAAAATTATAATAACAATAATTATCAGAATTATTTAATGCGGAACATATAAACTAAATCGAAATCATCACTAAGATAATTTAATGACGATGACACGTCATCATCCTCATAAAACATGGTTGTAATTTCTACTTCAGGTATAAACGGATGTCAATCCTCTTTAACGAAAGATCTTTGTATGCTTACGTAAACAAGTACAGTTTACAAATTTGTTTAAGTTCTTGGTTAATATTACATGTTAATACAGTTGTAGTGCTTTAATATTCTTGAAGGATTGCTTACAGTTTTGTTTGTTAAAAAGGGGTCTTATGAGGCACCCTGGAGCTTACTTAGCTATGTTTAGCTAAGGCATTTGAAACTTGTTTCCATGTGCAGACTGTAGGTAAGAGATCTACCATACAGCATAATATTTAGAGTACTTGTGTTTTTCAATTGATCGTCAAAGTAAAATGTTAAGTTCTTCTTTGCGACATTAAAGTCTGAAGGTAAGGATACAAGGATTCTACTCCTCGCTTAAGTACTGTTTTACAAAGCTCCTTAATATTATCAATTCATGTCGTCCATGCTTTCTGTTATGATGTTACATTTATCATCATGAGACTACTGTCAGTGATATAAATACAACAATACTATTATCTATTAAGTATACAATTACGAGATTTGTAGGACTTTACACCTTCCTACTATCATTATAGTCAGTGTCTTACAAAATCTTAGACTATTCTATGTCCTGTATTTAGCATTTCAGTACTATACAGACTATAGAAATGAAGTAACTATGTATGTTATAGCTACCTTTTATTTATATAATGCATGGCGTAATACTCAATTATTGTGATATCAAATTAAACTTTGGAATTATATAAATCATACACTACATGTTACTATAAACATGATATGTTTTTACTAGACCAAGCTATGAAAACAAAAGCAATATTATGCATTTCCAAAGTAATCCTAGTTATTGTAATAACAAACAAAAAACGTAGGATAATATCCTATGCAGACCACTAACACAACCTTAGAAAGGTTTTTGGTTTGATGGTAGCTTGAACAATGTTGTATGTAAAAGCTCTTATCCTAAGTATTATTATCATATTAATGTAATCTCCCAAGCCTCGACTTAAAGTGGTGAAATGATGGGTATTAACTTCTCGTTGCAGGTTGACAGAATTACTTTTGTGAATTAAATGCACTTCATAGTGGAATGGGTGACTGTATTACCATGTAGTCTATCCACGTGAACTTTGATTGATATTGTAGTTGGGATTTCTAGCTGGCAATGATGCCCTATAGCCTCTCCTCCATGATGTGCAGCGTATCGTTCCTTGGCATGCGAGGTTGGAAACTCTGTGGTTGTTGGAATTTAATGGGATATTAATGTGAGGTTGCTAAGCTTTCAACGTAGCACTATTGGCTCTTTTCTATCCGTTGATCTGTCTAGATCTTAGTCGTTGGTTTGTGTAACCCTAACTTGTGTTGTTTGTATCAATGGCAAGTTTCTTCACCCTTCATTGTTTTGTTGTAATGAGGCCGATAAGATGCCAAATTTTTAGAGTTAGAGGGAGTGTTCTTCTAGGGTTTCGACCCTGTGACTTATGAGAGCAAAGGTTTAAGTGTTGCAGGCTTGGCTTCATGCCATAGAGTCTTGTTGTCATAGTATGAAGGGTAGATAATCATCAGCTGTTGAGAGTATTTGGTAGTTTGTCCTTTAGTTCTTTTGAATGGTAGTAACACCTTCTGGTTCTTCCCTGCGTGTAAGAAAGATTCCAGCCGACCTCTAGTTTTGTCATTGATATTTGGAATAACACTCTACAGGTAAGTAAATAAGTAAATGCACAAATGTTGATACGTAGATTTTGTATTCTGAAATATGTCAATAGGTTTTAACCACTCGCTTGGGTGCTTTGGCAGGTGCTCGCTTCGTTGAAGGATTTATGTACCATGATTTTGGAAAGGAAAGCTACTACGTCTTCCTGGTAAGATCCGGTGGTTCTTACATGCCTCGTAGGTATCTTGATGTGTTTTCTATGTACCAAAAAATGGAAATCTTCGACTTGTAACAGTGATGGCCGTATGCAAGGTTTTAAGCTTGTCTTATTTCGTTTAAATTTGTACAGGGGGTAACCTCTCAGTAAATTAAGTTACCTATTGACTATTTGTTGTCTGGTTATGTTATCTATAGATACTTCGACTCTTCATTTATTTTGCTAGATGTGTTAAGGGTAAAAACCCTATACAGTCTTTGTTATTTCACGATGTTGTATTATGTTTTTAGTTGACGAGGGTAAGTCCCATGTACTGTGAAACCTTGATAGGTTCAAAGTGTAATTTTCGGCTATAGTTTTAGATGGAAGTCAAAAACCACAAGTTCTCTTTGTATTAAAAAACTATGGTTCGTTTTTCTTGAAATGAAATAATATATTTTTGAAAATGTTGTTGAGAACACTGTGTAAATGAATGTTAAGTTTTGTCGAGCCACGATGGTTGTATTCTGGCCAAGGGTTTGTAGTTGCAAAATTGTATGCATAAACTTCATTCTCGTTGTTGGTAAAACGTTTGGAAAAACACTTTAGTAGCTTGACTGTTAAAAATGTTGAGAGTATTTTTCCTCCGTGTTCTAGTTTCGTTTGATGGATACCCTATCCGTAATAATCAATTTCTATCTGGTTTATGCTAGGGTTTGTATCCAAGGTTTAATCGTTGTAATAAAAATCTCAATAATGTGCTTGTTTAAATGTTAGGATGTGGATTAATGTTTAAACATGATCATGTAAACGTGCCTTCGACTAACTGTTATATAAATTTTTAGATAGTAAAATTACCGTAAATAAAAGATAGTGTGGTTCTGGAAAGTAATGTTTAGGGTTTAATAAGTCATAAGAGTTATCATTCTGTGAACAATGTCTATAGTTCATTTTGAGATAGAAATATAATATATGAATACAGAACTAGGGTTTGAAATGTATTAGGTTTTGATACTACTGAAATAAATAATTGATGCATGAAATCAATCAAGAAATCAATGAAGAAATAAAGTATGTTTAAAGATAAGAAAACTATATTTTAATTAGTTCTTGCAGCTGTTAAAATCCTTGGAAATACTATTACTTGGAAAACATGATATGTATGATTTTAATTGCATTTACTTCCTATTGTAATTGAATAGAGATAAGAGAAAAATATATGACTATACAAAAGTTAGACTATATTTATATTTCATGAAATAGCAAAAGAATCCTATAACATTGTCGATACTATGCAGTAAATTTTTACTATGTTTAGATATAGGATAGAATTGTAATCATAGCACTTACTATAATTATTTGTCTAATCAATGGAAATTTGCCTATCTCTTATCTATCATTTAATTTGCTTCTCTATACTAGAGTACGATGCAAATAACAACATGTGGAAAAATATAGAGATGATTATCTAATCCGATTTTTAACAAAGCTTTATCATTCAAACTTAAACAAAGATCAGAAGTAATTACATTTACAAAATAGAGTTTGATAATTCCACTAAAACATAAATATTAAACTGTAAACAAAATAAGAAACAACAAAACCTGGTTAATCTGTAGGGAAACAAACAGCCCAAGGAGCCTGTTCCACCCAACCAATTCGTGAAGACAGCCAAGTATTTTCCTTAGGACCCCCGAGACTGTTCACTGAACCACCAGGAGAAAGAAACTTAGAAGCTTAGGCTCTCCACTTGCAGTAGCAATAATTATCTAGTCTTAAAGAATTAGCAGTCAAAGGGACCTGCACTAGCACCTCTAGTTCTCCTTCTCAAAATAAGTTGTAGACTTACAGTTGCACTCTCACATAGCCTCCCTATTCAAATCTCTCAGTGATCACCTGATGCACCTGATGAATATTTCTGCAAAAAATATTGTCTAAGAGCTTCCTGCTCAATTTGAATTTGCCTTATGTAGGCTGCCTAGGCCTTTCAGTTGTTAACTGGTCATTAAATGAGCTTCCTGCTCACTCCCTCCACCTGGGGGATAGTGCCACATTTGTAGGGGTAGTTGTCCCATAACCAACAGCTAGTGGTGAAGTGCAATTGCTGCCATCTGACCCATACCTTCTAACAACTTCCATTCCTCCTAGTGGGTCAGTGAACACTCATTTAACAGTTCCCTAGGGTGTTTGTCTCCTACTTTAATTTATTAAATAATAATAATTCAGTAATTACATTCCTCCTTGACCAACTTGGTCATAATTACAGAAATTTGTAATTAAAAATTAACATAAAGTATTTTTCCAATAATAATAATATTTTAAGAATTTGGGTAGGTGACAGTTTATCCCTTTTCTAGACCTCGTGGACTAATTACGAAAACAGAATACTCTAGTCACATCGGCTAGAAGAGTTCTTCATTGTATCATTTTATGCTTTTTCGGGCCTTGAAGACTAATACACGAAAAAGAACCTTTTGGATTCTTCTTATTTGCTTTCAGACTCCTTAAAATTGAAAGAAACCATGAGCATGCACTGTCTCAGGCTCAGATAATCCACACGACAATACTATTTTGAGCATACTTCTATCCAATCTTTGAGCTCCTCAAAAACATGAAGAAGGCCCTACTGGTGCCTTTCGGCACCAAAATAAATCATTGCTAGTCTCATTGTTATGGCAGCCCCCCAAGTATGGTCTCCTTTGTTTAGATTATTTTGCGATGTGTCACCCTTCAAGTCTCATGATATCCCTATCAGTACCCCGTTTGAGTCTCCCCCATTGTAGTCACAACCCGAGGTTCCCCACATTATGATCCCCTTCCCCGAAGTCAGTTTCATATGCTTCCACGTCAACCTTACCATCATAATTTGAACAAAGGAAGTTTGAGTCCCTCCCACTCTGTGACCTCGGTTGTTCCCCACCCCCACAATATGTCAGTCCCACCTTCCATACTATCACCTCTCAGTTGTACACCTCGCGTTCCTATCAAGAAAACATTATGGCCTTTGTAGTTGCAGGTCTCCCTCTATAGACACCAACCCATCTATTCCAGAGGATAGACCCAGAGGTCCCTGTGCCTTGGATTCATCACCATCAGTGGTGAGTGCCTACGGACCATTTTGAGAGTTGTCCTTAGTGCCTCTCTGAACGGTTGTTTCTCACGTGCTTGACGTCAACACCTTGATTGCACCGTTGAGATTCGTGTAGGGTATTGTTACAATGTAATTTTCCACCTTGTGAGCATCAGCACCCTTTGGCCTTCAGAATCCATTTCACTGACTTAGATGTACTTTATGTCCTTCAGAGCACACTATTTCCCTATTTTTCTTCCTGTATGCTATCTATTACAATTTAGCCAACGTACCCGCGATTTGTTCCACTATAGCCCATGGATGTCAAGTAAAATGGTAAAAGTCACTAGAAAATTACTTTTTACTCCCAAAAACTGGTCTTAGGGTGACCTTTGGCCCTCCATTTGCCCCAAAATGCCTCGATGTGTCCTTTCACTTTCCTTTGGAAGGTTATATATTGAGATCATATGGCATATGGAAGGGAGGAGAAAGAGAGAGCAAGATAACTCTAGTGGATTTCTGTCATATCTTGAGTCTACACTCATTGATCCTTGTTATTGTGAACCCCTTATGTTCACCTTCCAAGCTCCTTTCATGGTTTGAGTTTTCCATTCCATGGAGGTTTGAAGTGGTAGAGGCACAAGTGGAGAGGCCCAGTTCTTGGTTCAGATTGATTGCTGACAAGAGGTCGTATCACATTGTACTTCTTGTTATTCATTAATAGAAATACTCATATTCTCATCCATTAATGTTGTGAATGTTGTTTATATTACATTTGGTTGCATTTACTTATGATATCATGGACCATTTCTATTGATAATGTTAATGTCTTTCATACATTATATGCGCTTGTTGTATATTGGCTGTCAAGACTAATTTGCAGGTTCAAGTGCATGAATTGAAAGCTTCAACGGGGATCTACATTGAACATCCGGATCGAGGTTGGTTATATCCTCCATTATTTTAGCATTGTCATTTATATAGCATAGCATTGAGAATTGAGTTATTTTCTGGTAGTCAGCTGTCTATTGTGGTCTACCCCAAGCCATAGGAATTTTCCCCCGTAACAGGTACTGGTCCCTTCAGTTATTAGTCGAATACCCCAGATGTCCCCCGACTCTAGCACATTGGTCAGTCTCTTTGGAACCCCCCAGTTTTATGTTCCCGCAGATATCCGGGCTGCGCTTGGCGACAGTATTCAGAAGCACCCCAGTTATATGCTTCCTCGAGTACCTAGTTCAGATGCAGTTTAGTGTACCCTTGAGATTCTAACTCTCAGTCATTGAGTCCATCCAGTTGTTGGACACCCTTAGATCCAGCAGAGAATCAGTTGTTATGGTACCACATTCAACATGACTATCATTGTTCCCATGTATCAGTTCTTTAGATCAGTCATGGTCCGAACATGAGTATGTCCCAGATTTGTGTCCCCTTTGGATTAGTATGACGTACACAACAGTTCTCCATGTATTGTTTAGGTCCCCTTTTGGGACTCATTATTATTTGTATATCTTGACACGAGCATGGGTATGCCCTCCTCATCCATATATTGATATTATTCCTCATTCATTATTGAGGCCATGTATTTTCAGTTATTGCAGTTTGTACGGAGCTCGAGTTTCGGTCTCCAACCAATTTCTTCTCTCCTTCATCATAATGCCCATACCCCTAGAAAACGACAGAACCTATGATGTCTATCGGCCATATGATGAGCTCCCGCCCTCACACATCAGGGGTCAATCTGTTAACACCAAAAATTTACTCACTAGCCCATCCCCCTAGTCACATAACCCTGCTCATCAATTTTCCTACCATTTTAACCTCCAACACCTCAAAGAAAAATCCAAATGGGTACCCACAAAGGAAAAAATCACTTTTTCCTCCTCAAATTTATTAAATTCTTTCAAAAACATACCAAAACCCCCAAAAGGGATCTAAAATTCCCAAAATCAAAACAAAAGGGAATAAATTCAAAAAGAAAATAAAAAAAAGAAGAAAAAGAGGGAAAAACCCCTAAACATTTAATGTAAACCATTGTGGTACCCTAAGCCATGGTGGTTTACTCCACCACCCAAAAATCTATAAAAGGTGATAGAGACCCCTCATTTGACATCCACCATCTATCATACCATTATGCTTCCCAAATCATTCTAGAACTCTAGCTTAGCCACTGTGAGGTATAGTTCTTCTCTTTGAATCAATCTTGGGCCCAACCATTGAGAATTTGGAGAAGACAAGGAATCCACGGAGTATTGGTGCACTACTCCCTACGACTGCAAAGACTTCGCCGGCCTCAATACGTGAGGAAAAAAATTCATGCAAACCCCTTTTTTCCATTTATAAAAGAAAGCAAGATTTATTTTATTGTCTCTTATGGTTATCTCATGTTTGGTACTGTAGTTTAAATTTTTTCTACATTCACATGATAGCGTCATCTTTTACTGTTTTTTACATTTAATTAGTTTTTTACTTTCCTTCAATCTGCTGCTAGGGATTCCCAAATCCTTAGCAGGTGCTCATTTGCACAAGCAAGGGTGAAAACCCATGCTACACTCACTGAGAGAGAGAGAATGATTTTGAAGGCACAATCCTGTAGGTGGATGACTAATGCACCTGAATATAGTCTCAGTCTTGGAAAAAAGGATTTGGTCATCAAATTAAAATGATTAAAATAATTAAAAAGATCAATATTGGCCAATAAAATAAAAAAATAAAACTTGAAGCTTGGTAGATATGTGTTTAAGATCGATCTATGCATTTAAAAAAAAGGTGATAGCTTATGTCTATGTACTTTTTTATGTCAAAGTAGAACCCATTTATAAAAATCGATAGCTTAGGTTTATGCACATTTTTATGTCAAAGTACAACCCATTTATAAAATTCCCTCTGAAGCCAAGGCTTGAAAAAATCTTAAAAGTCGGATGTCAACATAGGGAAACGTGCATGCCCAAGTCATGGAATATGACCTTGAAATACACTCAGGCCCTATGTTTTTTTCTGAAATACTCTGTGTGTGCATAATTTGTTTGAGTATGACATATAGTCTATGTGCATCACTTTTGCTTCGAACCTAGACAACCATGGCTGAACTTGAAACAGGGGCATCCTTTACCACGGGCATAGTTGAAACAACGACATCCTCTTCTATGACCAATGTTGAAAAAAAGGCATCCACAGATGATAAGTTCACATTCAAAAAATTCTAGGAGTATTATGATGCATGGAGAGATGGAAATATTTGGCCATCAGGTATGGAAACTATCCTGAGGAAAGCATAAGTTTTCGACTTTTTATTTGGAATGTTTGATTTTGTTGATGAGGAGATGAATGAGGCAATTTTGAATTATGATGTTGGGAATATGGAATTGAGAATTGTTGGGAAGCGGGTAAACCGCAACCATGATTTGGTTTCCCAAGCTACAAATATTCCACGCAGAGGGGGGGCAATTGTAAGCTCTTGGAAAGCCCCCAAACAGGAGAAGAACCAGATGGACAATAAAGTTTGTGCGAGAGAAATATATGTTCTGAGGAATGGTTTAAGAATGCATGATATGTCCCTCTCAGAATATACAAAACATTGATTCAAATTTTCCTTAATTAGGACGATTTTTAATCATCACAGGAAGGCCATTTCGGGCGAATGTATGAGGGTAGTGATACATTGGGTTGAAGATATACCTGTATATATTATTTATCTATTAGATAAGAAAATCCACTCTTCCCTGGAAGATGAGATCCAATTAAGGAAGGTTAAATTTAGTTTATGGGGCATAGTTCAAAAAATAATTGATTTATGTTGACCCCATTATACTGAATCAGAGATTGGTGATATCAATCAGCATGAAAATATATCTTTTCTGAAACAACCTGTTCATAAAACATACTCTGGGAAATATAATAGCAGCGAAAATAATGAGGAATCACTAGTACAGTCTCCTCAGCAGAATGAGGAATTAGTACAATCTACTAACCACCATGGGGAATTACCAGTACAACCTCCTGAACAGAATGAGGAATTGCTAGTAGAAACTCCTGAGCACCATGACGAATTATGAGTGCAGTCTCCTAATTTTGTCACCATTGATGTAGTTCATGTTGCCACAGCTTTGAAATAGCTACATGGACATGTAGATGGAGGTCATTGGGAGTAGGTGACATACAACGAAATGGAACAAACTATTGTTGAATTTTCCATTCCTAAAGAGGTTCGTGATAGAATTCCTTATAAACAGTTGGCAATTGAGTATGATTTTTTTTTCAAATTTTATTCAAGGGATTCCACTATGCATTTAGACAATCAATCATATAAGTTTGATAGTAGATTTGTGTTCATCCTGTATGAGAAAATGGAGCATGTCAAGGAACAAGCTTCCTATATATGCAATTGGGCAGAAGAGGGCGTGATAAAATATAATAATATTATAGAATGCCTCAAACAAATAGCAGTTTTTCAAAAGACAGAAAAATCAATGATGAAGCTGAAAATGTAATTGAGTCATTGAGGGTTGTGTATAAAGAGGCTTTGGAAAAACAAAAGTTGAAGTAAGTTAAATTAAAGAAGAGTTGAAAAAAATACCCCTTGTTTTGAATATACCGCCAATAAGGACAAAAATGGGTCCTTTACAGGTATTGGAGAAGAAAATGAAAGAAAAGGAACATTTAATACAAGAATATCAATTGAAGATGAAAGAGTGGGAGGGAAGCCATGAAATTTTTTTTGGAGAATTAGAATCATTAATTTCTAATTTGAGAAAAAACATTTCTAAGTAAGTTGATAAGCTGAGATCCAAAAGGTTTGAAAGGATCTCTGAAACAATGGAACTTAAAAACCAAAGGAGAGGAAAAATATTTGACAGTAAAGAAGGTGGTGAGGGTGAAGGTAAGGGTACCAAAGGAGATGAGGGTAAGGGTAAAAAGAAAAAAACACATATAATTACAATGTCCTTAGAAGAGTGAGAGAAGTCCTTATCAAATCAAGAGAAGATGGTACATGAATTCTTCTAAATGAGCATTGCTGTAGGTGATGTGTTTGGTTCATCACCATTATAAAAAGAAATGAAAGATAACATGGCTGAAAAAGATGCAAAAATAAGAGAGCTAGAATCAAAACTCTTGGATGGCCGAAAAGTTCAGCATTTGGGATGTGATATGGAAATTCAAACACTTAAATCCACAATTGTTGATTTGCAGAAGGAATTACAGGGTCCAACTACTGCGATGATGGCAATTCTTATCATTCCCAATGAGACAAAGTTGATGGCAAAAGAGAAGGAGAAAGAAATAAATAATCTGACAGTTGAATGGACTGAAGTTACCAATTAGTTGAAAAATACGAGATAACAATTGCAAGTTAAGGAAAAAGTGGAAAAATCTTAAGGAAAAAGAGGAATCAATGAAGTATAAGAAAAATGTGGAAATGTTGAAAAGACTGATGGAAGAAAAAAGTGTCTTGCTTGGAAATTTAAAAAAAAGGTAAACATAAAGTTTAAGAGCTTGAAAACAAATTACAAAACGTGCCTCCTACAACTCCAGAATAATTAGAGTCTTCTAGGAAAAGAAAGAGAGACCATAAAGATTTTTCTTTTGCTCAAGAGAAGGGATTGTATCCATCTCAAAACCATGCTAGACATGTATAAATCATTATATATATGTATTTATTAGTAGATAATGAAAAAATCATTTTTGTATGATGGAGTTTTGTATTTATCGACATAAAATGAAAAATGCATTTGTGTATGAAGGAGTCTTGCATTTATCGGTAGATAATAAAAAATGCATTTTTGTATGATGGAGTTTTGTATTGATCAACAGATGATGAAAACTGAATTTTTAGTTGTCTTACTTTTTATATGGTTGTACATTAGTGAGTGATAGAAAATATATTCCATTGCTTATACACTCAAGGAATTTTTTAGAGCATTTGCAACTGTCCAAATATTTTTAATATCCTTTTCCATATATTGGCTAAGATGACTTACTGAATTTTGGCAGTAACAATGGACAATTGTGCTTGATTTCATTTCTATGAAATAACAATTATATTGTTCTTTTATTGTGTAAAAGAAACTATAACTACACATGTAATAGAATGCAGCCACAATAGAATGAATTTATGACCTCAGCAATGGTTTTTTTTCCTTGGAAAACTCCAAGATTTTATTTCCGTAGAGAAATGGAAATACAATGCTTATAGTTGCATACAATATTAGACCTTTTCAGAACTATATTGAGCAATCTTCAAAATATCTCTAACGTACAAAATATCATCAAAATAAATCTCTTAACACATTAAGACCATAAGAACACCATATCATTACGAATGTTATGTTCTTCACCAGTTTGCATACAATGTTGCTTTATTATCATTTTAGACTTTTCTCTTTTTTGGTTGTCTCTTACTTGCTTTATCAACACCAGTTTTAATATGATAGTTATCTTCCATCACTTAGATGCCAAGAGTTGTCCCTTGAATTTCTTGTTCTTTTTCACTTTCAATTGTGAATGAAAGACACCTTCTATTGCAAATCATAGATTTCATCAATGGCATATCAATAGTAGTTGCTCCATTCAATTCTTGTATTTGACTGGTCTCCAATGCCTCTTTTGTTGGTTGTGGAGACTGATCTCTAGATTCAGAGATATTATTATTCAGCCATGTTCGTACCCTAGGTTTGGTTATGATCCCAGCACGACCCTAGGGGGGTCCGAGGGTGTGTCCACTCCCCCGACTGGAGGGTGCGGGGGCCAGTGCCCCCGAGAAAGGGGGTTTGGGGGCAATTCCCCCAAGTTTACGGGGGTTCGGGGGAAACACCCCAGAGAAAATGGGGCTTCGGGGGCGACGCCCCCAAGGAAATGTTTTGGGGCTATTTTCGCCAGTTGTTTTAGGGCCCATGGTTTTGGATATCCCATGGTATTTTCCCATTGTATTTCCCTTATAAAAGAAATACATTGTAATACGACTAGAATCAATGATGTATTAGGTATTATGCATTGTAAATATCTCTGAAATCTAGAAGAGAGACTGTGAGACAGTGAAGAGGAAGTGCAGCGGTTGTGTTGTAGGTTGTATCCCTTCACTTTACTAGACGGAATAATAATAAGGAATGGAAACTTCAGTGTGGACATAGCCCAAGTTGGGTGAACCATGATATATCTATGTCTCTCTTGTAATGTGTATGTGTGATTATATTTGCATTTCTATTTATTGTTATTGCTCTGCGATCATATTTTTCTAACAATTGGTATCAGAGCCAAAGGTCTATTTGGTAGATAAACCCATAGGAAGATAGGATTTCTGGTTCGAGTGGGATCAATGGCAGAAGAAGGAAAGTTTAAGGTCAAGAAGTTTAATGGCCAAAAATTCTAGTTATGGAAGATGAAAATGGAGGACTATCTATACCAGAAGGATCTATTCCTACCGTTGGGAGGAAGAACAAAGCAGTCCGCGGCTATGAAGGATGAAAAATGGGAGGTTCTTGATTGAAAGGCTCTGGGAACAATACGGTTGAGCCTGGCTTCATCGGTGGCTTTCAATATCTTAAAAGAAATGACAACGGAGGGTTTGATGAGCGCATTGGGTAAGCTGTATGAAAAACCCTCGGCCTCGAACAAGGTATTTCTAATGAAGCATTTATTTAAGATGAAGATGTCTGAAGGCGTATCTATTACTGATCATTTAAATCAGTTTAATACGGTTACAAATCAACTAAGTTCTGTAAGTGTGAAATTTGATGATGAGGTTAGGGCTCTTCTAATCTTTTGTTCATTGCCAGAAAGATGGAATAGCTTGGTCATGGATGTAAGTAACTATGTCTCTGGTTCAAACACCTTGAAATTTGATGATGTTATTGGTATTATTCTTAACGAGGGAATGCGAAGAAAAAGCATAGGTGAGACATTAGGTAATGCGTTGACCATGGAGACCAGGGGAAGACAAAAGGAGAGAGGAAAGAGCCAAGGTAATCGTGGGAAGTCTAAAATGGGAAGATCCAAGTCCAGACAGGGAAAGATAAAGTGCTGGAACTGTGGAAAGAAAGGACATCTGAAGAAAGACTGCAGATCTCTAAAGAAGAAAGGAGATGCACAGAAGGAAACTACCCAGGAAGCAAATGTAGCAGGTGATGTGTTACAAGATGCTTTGATTCTTGCATTAGATAATAATAGTGATTATTGGGTAGTAGATTCAAGGGCTTCATGTCATGCTACACCCCGTAGGAAATACTTTCACGATTATGTTCCAAGTGATTTTGGACATGTTTTATTGGGTGATGATGAGCCATGTAAAATTGTTGGAATGGGTAAGGTATGGATAAAAGTTAAGAATGAAACTGATTGGCTGTTAAAAGATGTTAGGCATATTATTGCTATGAAAAGAAATCTGATCTCAATAGGGCACTTGGGAGATGGCAATTGTCTATCTACGTTCGGAGAAAAGTGGTGGAAGATCACTAAATGATCAATGGTGATAGCAAAAGGAGACAGGGTAGGTACATTGTATTTATGTCCTCATAATACTGATCATTCTATCTCTTTAGCTTCCACAGGAATAGATACTGCATTGTGGCATCATAGGCTTGGCCACATGAGTGAGAAGGGGATGCAGATTCTCCACTCAAAGAAGTTGCTTCTAGATTTGAAGCAGGTAAGTTTTGAATTTTGTGAGAACTGTGTTTATTGGAAATAAGAGAGAGACATATTTCTCAGGGTTGGGAAATAGAAGAAGAATGAAAAGTTAGAGCTAGTGCATACAGATGTATGGGGACCAGCTCAGGTACAATCTTTTGGTGGCTCTCATTATTATGTTACATTTATTGATGATGCAACTAGGAAAACTTGGGTTTATTGCACTAGACAGAAATCTGATGTGTTTGCTACTTTTAAGAAGTGGAAAGCTTTGGTTGAGAATGAGAGAGGAAAAAGGGTTAAGTGTCTCAGATCTGATAATGGAGGTGAGTACTACGGCAAGGAGTTTGATAGTTACTGTTCATACCATGGGATTCATAGAGAGAAGACAGTCCCAAGAACACCACAAGAAAATGGTGTGTCAGAAAGGATGAACAGAATGATCATGGAACGTGCAAGGTGTATGAGACTACATGCAAGGTTTCCCTTACAGTTTTGGGTGGATGCTGTAAATACTGTTGTTTATTTAATAAACAAAGGACCTTCAAGTGCTTTGGATGGTGGTATTCCAGAGGAGTCGTGAATAGATAAAAAGGTAAACTACTCATTTCTGAGAACATTTGGTTGTGAAGCATTTGTCCATATTGATAAAGAAAATAGAAGAAAGCTTGAAGCTAAATCCAATAAATGTACCTTTATTGGATATGGGGTTGATGATTTTGGTTATCGTTTATGGGATTATGAAAATCACAAAATCATTAGAAGTAGAGATGTCATATTCAATGAAAAGGTCATGTATAAAGATCAATTGCAGGGAAAGAAATAGGAAAAGGAAAACATAGAGTACACAGTACTTGATGAAATTACAGAAAATGAAGTTCCAAAGATGCCAGAAAATCAAGAACAACAGCAAGTGCCTGAAACTTCTGCAACTGCAAGAAGATCTACCAGGTCAAGTAGACTCCCTAAACGATACTCTCCTTCAATGTATTATTTGTTGATGACTGATGTTGGTGAACCAGAATGTTATGAAGAAGCAATGCAGGTGGAAACTAGAAAGAAGTGGGAGCAAGGCATGAATGAGGAGATGGAGTCATTGGTAGGAAACCAGACTTGGGATCTGGTTCAATTTCTTGCTGGTAAAAGAGAATTGCAGAACAAATGGATTTATAGGTTTAAGGAAGAAGAAGGAGGTAAGAAGCGGTACAAGGGTATGAGGTCAAAGGTACGGAGAACTTGGTATGCAGGTTGAAAAAGAGTTTGTATGGCTTGAAGCAAGCTCCAAGGCAGGGGTATCTAAAATTTGACAGGTTTATGACAGAACAAGGTTATAGTAGATGTCATTCAGACCACTGTGTTTATTTCAAGAAGCTAGACAATGAAAGATATATTATCTTTTTATTGTATGTGGATGACATGCTTGTTGCAAGGTCTAATATGCAGGATATAAATTTGCTCAAAATGAAGCTAGCTAGTTCATTTGGGATGACCGTTTTGGGTGCTGCGAAGCAAATCCTTGGTATGAGAATAACGAGAGACAGGAAAAATTGCAAATTGACATTGTCGCAGAGTGAGAACATACAAAAGGTGTTGGAGAGGTTCAGAATGCAGAATGCAAAACCAGTAAGTACACCTTTGGCCAGCCATTTCAGTCTAAGTAAGGAAATGTGTCCCAAGACTTAGGAAGAGACAAATTACATGTCCAAGATTCCCTATCAATCAGCAGTTGGTAGCTTGATGTATGCCATGGTGTGCACAAGACCAGATGTTGCACAAGCAGTGGGAGTTGTGAGCAGATATGTGAACAATCCAGGTAAAGAACATTGGAAGGCAGTACAGTGGATTCTCAGGTATTTGAGAGGTACTACCACTCGGGCATTATGTTTTGGAGGTTCAGACACTGTTCTACAGGGATATGTTGATGTAGATATGGCAGGTGATAAGGATAGCAGGAGGAGCACCACAGGGTATGTGTTTATTGTAGGTGGAACAACACTAAGTTGGATTTCGAAACTGCAAAAGGTTGTTTCACTTTCAACAATGGAAGTAGAGTATATTGATGTTACAGAGGCTAGTAAAGAGATGATTTGGTTGCAGAGGTTTATGGAGGAATTGGGTAAGAAGCAGAAGGATAGAAGGTTGTATAGTGACAGCCAGAGTGCCATTCATCTTGCAAAGAACTCAGTATTCCATTCCAGGACTAAACATATACAGCTCAAGTACCATTTCATACACTCTGTTCTGGAAGATGAACTGTTGAAGCTGGAAAAGATACACACTATCCAAAATCCTGCAGACATATTCACAAAGGTAGTTATCAGAGAGAAACTGAGTTCTTGCTCGGTTTCAGTTGGCCTTCTAGCATGAATGTGAAGAGGAGAAATTTGCCAAGTCCAGCAAGTGCAGCAGTGGTGGAGTTGTTGTGATCAGTCTCCAAGTGGGAGATTGTTGGTTGTGGAGCCTGATCTCTAGATTGAGAGATATTATTATTCAGCTATGTCTGTACCGCAGGTTTTGGTTATGATCCCGTCACGACCCTGGGGGGTCTGGGGGTGTGTCCACCCCCCTGGATGGGGGGCACCGAGGCCATTGGGCCCTCGAGAAAGGGGGTTTGGGGGCAATGCCCTCAAGAAAATGGGGGCTCGGGGGCGAATCCCAGAGGAAAATTTTTGGGGCTGTTTTCGCCAGTTGTTTTAGGGCCCATGGTTTTGGGTATCACGTGGTATTTTCCCATTGTATTTCTCTTATAAAAGAAAGACATTGTAATATGGCTAGAATCAATGATGTATTAGGTATTATGCATTGTAAAGATCTCTGAGATCTAGAAGAGAGACTATGAGACAGTGAAGAGGAAGTGCAATGGTTGTGCTACAGGTTGTATCCCTTCACTTTGTTGGACGAAATAATAATAAGGACTTGCAACTTCAGTGTGGACGTAGCCCAAGTTGGTTGAACCATGATATATCTGTGTCTCTCTTGTAATGTGTATGTGTGATTATATTTTCATTTATGTTTATTGTTATTGCTCTGCGATCCTGTTTTTTTAACATCTTTTCTCATGGATGAAACACCCAAAGTTTTATTGTTATTGTCATTAGTCATCCTTAGGGTATCAGAATCAACTTACCCTTGCATTTGTTGTGTTCGATCACACTGTCCTAGCTCATTTCCTACAATCGGTGAGGTGGAAAAAGTCAGAGTTCAAGCAAAAGTTGTACCTTCAACCACAAACCAACTAGACTGAAAAAGACATGCTGATATGGAATGAATTGAATGAATATAATACTCACTACTGGAGGGAAAGACATGTTGTTTTTTTTGTTTTAACACCATTTTTTTCCTTGTGCTTTCCAAAGCAATGTGATTCATGATAAGCCTCTTCACCATATTTGTTGATTGGGTTTCATCTTGGAAGATAGTTATTGAACTGGGAGGACATATTAATAATTAAACACGCACATTATGAATCCTCACACTATAAAATGAAAATCGAACCAGATAACATATAAAATTCGGAAAAAATTACTGTTGGTGGTGCAATCAGTGATTTCTTGGAATGTTTTTCCCATAAGTTAAATAGTTCTTCCACATGTGGACAAGTGGCATCAGGGAAATGTGATTCCAATTGTGCTGCAGTTTCCTTATTCGATTGATTTATTGAATTATCATATTCAACATGAAATTGAATTCTAATATTTGAAGGCAAGAATCTTCTTTGTCTAAACTTTTGGAAAGAACCTTCTGATCTCATAACAAGCTAGAAAAATTGTGCTCTCATCTCATTTACAAGACACAATCTACTATGTTCAAATGTGCTTCTATTGTCCTTATGGATTTCTCTTCCTCCTCCTTGGTTGTTATTCAATTTTTTCATTTCTCTATGTTTACATTCCATTACTTCATTCCCTAAACGTCCCAGTGTATAAGGACGAATATAATGTGTCGTATCAAGAGCATGGGTCCCTTGGACATGCATTAAAGGAACCATCTCATCTCCTAAAAAATAAGAACACAACCAAAGAAACTCACTTGCAAGGAAGCCAATCCTGCAATGACAATGGCTCAAATTGTTTATCATGAATGAAATGATACCAGCATTCAAAATAGATAATATGATGAAACCTACGTACATTTTCTCATATGCATATACATCATCCCCCCTACACCCTTGTAGTTGTAACATGTAGAATTCTGTATAACAATTCCACATCCTCGCCAATGTTTTATTCTATCTTCATCTGGTAGGCCTTCAATAACCGAAACAAAACAGAAGTTTCAATGCATATGAATAATTACTAAGTTTTATGTTAAAAGTAAATAACATTGAGAGCCATTCGACAATAGTCAAATCATAATAATAACATCATTTATTATTAGTCAAATCCCACATAAAAAATAATTGATATGCATAAAAAATAATTGATAGCATAATTATTAAACCTTTAAAATTCCCTCATGTTGAATGAGGATCTTATCTGATGCTGATCCGTCTGATTTCCCATAGTTAAGTTTATTGTATTGTTGGATTTTATGATGGTATGGTTCTCCTGGATTACATGGAACACCAATTTTCTCCATCTCCTCCCAAATTTGGACAAAATTTGTTTTCTCCATGCCTCTAGTTGGATAACCTTGTCATAATCTTGTGCAATTCTTTGAATTTCACGAAACATATTTAGAATTGTTCTGATCCCGACATGGTGAGCACGATATACAAGCTTGGACATTGAGCAAGGAATCAATTGTAATTGGCACCAACAGTTTTTGAAGGTAGGAATTAGTGAAATACTAAGAAGATTAATTTATAGTTAAGAACTAATCATGAAAGTGTATACCTTTTCATCATTTCTTCTATCAATGGGATAGTTCTTCCCAATAGTCATCTTTCTACTAGATAAGGTTAGTTGAATTCTTATAATATACTCATCTAATTTGTATTCTCATCCTTTGCTTGGTTCCAAAGAGGGATTAAATTCCTATAGTAAATTTCAAGAACATACTCTAGATTAAGAATGTTTTGGCAAGATATAAACATAAATTTCAAAACTTGTAATAAATTTGCATAGCTTACAAGAAGCAATTCTGTTGACATTGCTTAACATTTAGAAACACTATGGATACTATCTCCTTCTTCAATGTTGATTTCATCTGTAACAATGTGTATCCTTTTTTTATGGAATGTGCACCAGGGAAAAAAATATTTCCCATTGGAGAAACATTATTATTGCATACTAAACTACATATGGCCACTAGATCATGACACTCAAATAAATTAATTTTCACAACCTTTCCATATACCATATTGATTCCATCTTCTGAAAGCTTATTTATCTATTTCATTAAGTTCTACTCATTTTCAGGATCAACATCATGTGTTAAAACTTGTCTATATTATTATTTTCCATCCCATTTTCCAAGGCTTACACAAGACATCAAGCCATTGTCTTATAGTAACTCAAATAATATCTCACATACCTTCCCGCCTCGATCATAATGTACGCGAGAATCAATACCAAGTTTGAAAGAAACTTCATTGGCTATAGTTCCAGGCCTCTTTTCAAACGATTCTACCATAAATTAAGCATATGAATTTACTTGCTTGACCCTAACTCCATATGTGAAATCATCAGTTCTCTCCCAACTGATATCAACATCTTTAGCTTATTTGCTCCACTTTTTCATTTTGCTACAAAATGATGTTGGATTAACCCCCTTTAGTACACCATGAACATCAATTCTCTTCATACGTTGCAAAGCCTTATGACTCATGCTTGATTCGATAAATACTGAAGCCATGTTCCTTGGCATAAAATCCTTACGAATATCTGCCACAACAATTGATCTAATTTTATCAAGCAATGCATCTAGATGTTGGTTGTGGAGCCTGATCTCTCAGATTAAGAGATATTATTATTCAATCGTGTTTGTACCCTAGTTTTATATGATATGTAGGTGGACTGTACACTCACCCCAATAAGGGGGTTTGGGGGGGAATCCCCCCCAATGGGAGATGCCCCCCAACACCCCCCCACTGGGGTGAGTAGGGGGGCATCTCCCATGGTATTTTACCGTGGTATTTTCCCATTGTATTTCCCCTTTATAAGAAAGACATTGTAATACAACTAGGGTTGATGTATTAGGTATTATGCATTTTAAATATCTCTGAGATCGTGAAAGAGATACAGTGAGACAGTGAAGAGAAAGTGCAACGGATGTGCTGCAAGTTGTCCCTTCATTTGCTGGATGGTATAATAATAAGGTTTGGCAATTTCAGTGTGGACGTATCTCATCTTGGGTGAACCACGATATATTGGTGTCTCTCTTGAAATGTGTTTGTGTAATTTGTATTTGCATCTTGTTTATTGTTATTGCTCTGCTATCATGTTTTTCTAACACTAGATGTTCAAGAACATCCTTAATTTTAGATTCTTCATTATAGTTTTTGCTCATGAAGTACCCAATTCCAGTAATAATGTCATTCTCATCTACATCTTGAAGTGATTTTGTAGAAAACCATCTCTCAATTTCTTTAAAGTTTGTCTTCACCTCATTTAGTCTGTGGTTATACCATCCCGACCGCTTCTTAAGATGCAATAAGGATGTCCTCAAGCAGTTTCCTAGTGACCTTCTCTTCACATGCATAGTTTCATTTGTTGAAAACCCTTCTATAATTTCTGCTACAACTTGACCAATTGTAGAATTTTGATCTTTTGTATTTGCATTTCTATCCATTTGTTCATGAAATTCAATTATTTCCGTTATTTCATGTCTTCGAGTTGCATCCAAGTTCCTAAGAGGTTCATGTTCCAATTGTTTCCCATTAAGCTCTACACTTCGATTCCCTTCATTAGTAAATTCATTCAAAGTATCCCTAGGTTGTTGAGCAACACAACCTTCACTTTGATAAGAGTGATTTGTAAAAATAGTAGCATCAATCACTGATCTTTGAGGGAAAACTAGGGCCTCATTCTGCAAAAGTGGGTTAATTCTTTGGTACAGATTTTTATTTTGTAAATCAATGTTCATTGTAATGGCAACATGATTAAAACTTTTTATTTGAGGGAAATTTGGGACATGCACATTCTCCGAAATATAGTTCATTGTAGTCGAAGCAAGAATAAAATATATTCTCTAAGAGAAATTTGGGACCGACACATTCTCTAAAACAAATTTCATTGTAGTGGCAACATGAATAAAAATTGTTCTCTGATGGAAATTTGGGACCCTCACATTCTATGAAATAGAGTTCATCTTCCATAAATATTTCTACTTTGTGCATTAACATTCCATTCAACTGCAATTGGAGACAAATGTTACCTTTGTTGTCCAACAACATTGTTGTTTGCCATAGCTTGCTTACATTGAGGACAATGAGTTTGAAGAATGGATGGATGATTGTTTGTTGTTTGAGGGAAACTTATGGACTCATTTTGTGGTATGTAGTTATGATATTCAAATCCTAGGCATTGTCTATGAGAAACACATTGCGTAGTCTTTTTACCTCTAGCATGAGTGAATTGAAGGACAATGTCACATGGTTCCAAAGTTGGAATATTTGAATAATCTACACCCTTACGTCGACCTCATTTTCAAGGAATATTTTGTTGAGACGGCTCATTTGAATGATCCATTGAGGAGACACTTCGCAAAATAAACAAAAACAATCAATATTGGCATTAGATTTCAAACATAATTTCTCTAATTAAAAAAATATGAAATATATCATAAATGTAATTTTACACTCAAATTTTACTTGTAATTTTACACTCTAACTAAAGTAATGTTGTGTAATAGAAATTCAAATTTATGTTTTTCTACACTCTGCCATAAAATTTATTCATTTTACCATTGACTATTTTTTTAAACAAATTCTCTTCTCAAGGATATATGTTCTTGCCAAAACAACCATTCAGTTTGTTTTGCACCCTACCAGAAAAATGCTCGCCATTGGAAAAATTGCTTAAGTATTGAAAAAAAGGGCTTAAGTAGCCTTGGGAAAATGCCCACCGTTTCTCACCTGTGAGGGATAAAAAATTTAGGAAAGCTTTAGCTTGCAAGTGGATGACTTATGAACATGACCACTGGCTCAGATTTGAAAACAAGTCTCTGGTCAAGAAAATATTTCCCTTCCAAAACAACCACTCAACTTGTTTTGCAACTAAAACTGGCCTAAATGGCCTTAGGAAAATGCCTTCCATTTCTCACCTTTGAGGGATAAAAAATTTATGAGAGCCTAATTTTGTAGGTGAATGATTTATTCGCTTGACCATTGACTACTATTGGAAACAAAGTATTTGGTCAAGGAGATATTTTTCTGTCAAAACAGTCATTCATCTTGTTTTGCAACCTCCCAGAAGAATGCCCGCCATTGGAAAAATTGGTAAAGTACTGAAAAAAAGGGCTTAAGTAGGCTTGGGGAAATGCCCACCATTTCTCACCTGTGAGGGATAAATTTTTTAGGAAAGCATAAACTTGTAGGTGGACGACTTATGAACATGAAAATTGGCTCAGTTTTGAGAAAAGGTCTCTCGTCAAGAAAATATTGGCCTTCCAAAACAACCACTCTGCATGTTTTGCACCTAAAGCTGGCCTAAATGGCCTTAGAAAAATGCCTACCATTTCTCACCTTTGAGGGATAAAAAATATCTCAGAGAACAATTTGGTAGGTTGATGCTTTATTCCCTTGACCATTGAACACTTTTTGAAACAAAGCCTCTGATCAAGGATATATTTTCCTGGCAAAACAACCATTCAACCTTTTTTGCACCCTCCCAGAAAAATGCTTGCAATTGGAAAAATTGGTTAAGTATTGACAAAAAGGGATTAAGTAGCCTTGGTAAAATGCTCACCATTTCTCTCCTGTGAGGAATCAAAATTTTAGGAAAGCATCAGCTTGCAGTTGGATGACTTATGAACATGACCATTGGCTCAGTTTTGAAAAAAGGTCTCTGGTCAAGAAAATATTGGCCTTCCAAAACAACCACTCAGCCTGTTTTGCACCTAAAATTGGCCTAAATGGCCTTAAGCAAATGCCCCCCATTTCTCACCTTTGAGGGATAAAACAAAAATTTACGAGAGCATAAGTTTGTAGGTGGATGATTTATTCACTTTACCATTAATTACTTTTTGAAACAAAGTCTCTAGTCAAGGAGATATTTTCCTACCAAAACAACCATTCGTCTTGTTTTGCACCCTCAAAGAAAAATTCTCACCATCGGAAAAATCGGTTAAGTATTGAAAAAAGGGGCTTAGCTAGCCTTGGGAAAATGCCCACCATTTATCATCTATGAGGGAAATATTTTTTAGGAAAGCATTAGCTTGCACGTGGATGATTTATGCACTTGAACACTGGCTCAGTTTTGAAAACAAGTCTATGGCCAAGAAAATATTGGTCTTCCAAAACAGCCACTCAACCTTTTTTGCACCTAAAACTGGCCTAAATGGCCTTAGGAAAATGATTTCCATTTCTCACATTTGAGGGATAAAATAATTTTGAGAGCATAAGTTTGTAGTTGTATAATTTATTCACTTGGAAATTGACTCCTTTTTTAAACAAAGTCTTTGGTCAATGAGATTTGTTCCTCCCAAAACAACCATTCAGCTTGTTTTGCAGCCTCCCAGAAAAATGCTTGTCATTGGCAAAATTGGTTAAGTATTGAAAAAAAGGGCTTAAGTAGCCTTGGAAAAATGCCCACCATTTCTCTCCTGTGAGGGATGACTTATGAACATGACCACTAGCTCAGTTTTGAAAATATGTCTTTGGTCAAGAAAATGGTGCCCTTCCAAAACAACCACTCAACATGTTTTGCACCTAAAACTGGCCTAAATGGCCTTAGGCAAATGTCCGCCATTTCTCACCTTTGAGGGATAAAATAATTTTGAGAGCATAAGTTGGTAGGTGGATGATTCAATATTCCCTTGACTATTGATTACTTTTTGAAACAAAGTCTCTAGTCAAGGAGATATTTTCCTACCAAAACAACCATTCAACCTGTTTTGCACCTTCCTAGAAAAATGCTCACCATTGGAAAAATTGGTAAGTATTGAAAAAAAGGGCTTAAGTAGCCTTGGGAAAATTCCCACCATTTCTTACATGTGAGGGATAAAATTTTTAGGAAAGCATAATATTGTAGGTGGATGACTCATGAACATGACCATTGGCTCAGTTTTGGAAAAAGGTCTATGCTTAAGAAAATATTGGCCTTAGGAAAATGACCGCCAGCTCTCACCTGTGTTGGATAAAAAATTTCTGAGAGCATAAGTTTGCCAGGTGGATGAGTTATTTACTTGACCATTGACTCATTTTTGAAAAAAATACTTTGGTCATGGAGATATTTTCCGGCCAAAAAAACCATTCAGCCTATTTTTCACCCTCCCAGAAAAATGCTCGCCAATGGAAAAATTAGTTAAGTGTTGAAAAAATGGGGCTTAGGTAGCCTTGGGTAAATGCCCACTATTTCTCACCTATGAGGGATAAATTTTTTAGGAAAGAATCAGCTTGTAGGTGGATGATTTATGCACTTGACAATTGGATCAGTTTTTAAAACAAGTCTATAGTTAAGAAAATATTGGCCTCCCAAAACAATCACTTAGCTTGTTTTGCATCTAAAACTGGCCTAAATGGCCTCGGAAAATGCCCGCCATTTATCATATTTGAGAGATAAAAAAATTATGACAGCCAAGGTTGTAGGTGGATGATTTATTCTCTCGACCATTGACTCCTTTTGGAAAAAAAGTGTCTGGTCATGCAGATTTGTCCTGCCAAAATAACCATTCAGCCTATTTTTGCACCCTCCCCAAAAAATGCTTGCCATTGGAAAAACATGTTAAGTGTTGAAAAACAAGGCTTAAGTAGCCTTGGGATAAAAAAATTCTCTCATGTGAGGTATACAAAATTTCTAAAAGCATCATCTGTAATGTCCCTAAAATCCGAAAAATATTTTTTTTTATATGGGGTACTATCGTCATTCGGATCTATAGTTCTTTTAAGATTAACTTCAACATTGTATATTATTACTGTGAAAGATACAGGTGTTAGCACCTATATATTTTTTTCTATTTTTGCAGCATAAAAACCTGTATGTGAAAGTTTGAAGGTCAAACAACTACCTTAGGAAAAGATGGAAGTGATCCCCATCCTTGATGGCTAGGTGCTTAGACATGAGAAAGAATGATCTGGAAGGGGTCCAATGAAATAAAGGGGCTAATGTCAAGGGCTAAGTATTAATAGGCGAAAAGAATGACTTAAGACAAACGGAGAACACCCTAAAATCCATAGTCCACGGGCAAATTTTGAATGATTAAGTGTTGCACAGGTCGGCACCGTTGATCAAGAGCGGGAGCAAGATCTATGGTTTTAAAAAGACCGTCGCATGGCCAAGTCGTGAGGAAGAAAGGGAATATGAGTTTGTGATGGGCCGGAGCCCCCTGGACAGGTGTTGGCTTAGGAGCACATTGCAAAGAGGAAAGAGCGGTGAATGATGCTCAGTTAGGTGCATGCAATGGTGGGGACATATGCAAGGATCTACGACGAAGATGATATTTTTGAGATCTAAGGTTTCAGGTTTATTTACTGCAGAAAGGGCTTGAGTCTCCGACAGATCTTTGGTTCGGGTGGAAAGAAGAGCTAGATCAACGGCTGGTGGGAGTCTGAAACGCACTGGGTATAATAGGGGAGACCCCACCAGCATACGAAAAACCTAAAGGCTAAGTCAAGTATGATGACTCACCATAGATACACGTCTGAGAAGAAATGGATGGTCCTCATACATCATCGCATTAAGAAGTAGCATGATGAATAGTGGTAGGGTAGATATGATGGACAGGGCCCCGCTGGCTAGGTGTCAGCTCCACAGCTTGTCGAATGGAGAAAGGGTGATATATGAGAAGCTCTTTGGGTGCATGCGATGCTACCCCTTAGATGCATACAAAGGAGATTAACGGCCCATATGAAGACTAGTGGAGATGATCTGATGGTGGAAATGGATAGGTTGTCAAATCAGTGGGTAAAAGGAAACTTAAATCTGATGACGGAAGATGAGCACGTGAGAATTCAATAGTTGAGATCAAAGGAAAGCGGGCCAAAGAGGGTCGAAGTTATGGAAACCTTGTTATATATATAAGAATGCCCATGAAGGTTGACATTTGTTTCCAAAGCCTATTGAAGTGAGAAAGTCTCTCGGCATGTGGAAGATGACAAAGGTGACAGAACCTTCGACAGGGTGCCTGCAGAGCTTCTAGGGTGACAGGTAGGATCTGTAACCGCCATTCTTCTAAAAATCTAAGTCTTTTACAATTTAAGATGGGGGAAGAGGAAGCTTCTACCAGCTCTAGGGTTAGGGTTTCCCTAAAGGACAGGGACGCCGATGTATTTGATACATGGATTCGGCTTCAGTTTCGGAAATTAAAAAGAGGTTGGAAGCCTTGCATGAACAGGACTGGATATACATGGAGTCTTTAGGTCATCGTTCATTTTCTTTTTCCTTGACCAAGTGTTCTCTTTCCCTGAGTTTGTAACATGGTGTTCTTCTAATTATTTGAAACTCCAAAGAGTCATTATGGATGCCCATAGGTCCAGAGTTGTTTGTAATATAGATGCCTCAACTGTTAGGAATTCATTTTTCATTCCAGAGTCTCAGTACCAAGAGTTGGAGAGTTTTTCTGAAGAGTCAGTGGTTTCCTTGTATCGCCAAATCAGCCCCGAAAGCTGACAAGCTTTCTTAGCCACATGTCTGAAACCTGAAGTCGAAATCTATGAAGAACCCTACCCCATAAATGTCATTCTTTTTTATGACAATTCCCAGTTGGATTTTTCTCTGTTAGTTCAGGTTTTAGGGTTGGATACTGATTTATGGGTGACTGAAGTTCAATTAAGTTTGCTATTTAGGATTAGCATCAGTCTGGCCAGGTCCGAAAGCGGGCTCATCCCATCCTTAAGGTTTGATAAATTTTTGGCAGAAAAGATACATGTACAATTGAGCAATTTCCCGAGTACTAGGTTTTTTAGATATCAGACACAGTTAATGAAAGTAATTATGTATAGTAGCGCCGAAAGCCCACATTTCTCCTCACTGCTAGAGATAGATATTTTGGTAGACAATGTTTTCAATTATTTGAACTATGTTTTGCGCCATATCTATAAAATCATATTTGGAGAAGAATTGCCTAGAGTATTTCCTGAAATGCAAACAATGATGCAGTTGAAGGATGAACTGGCTGTCGGTGACTAGTTTTTGTTAAAAGAAGCTACAGTCATTAGGTTGTATGGTTTTGTGCAGGAGCCTTATGTCCTACCCACTTTTCTGACATTGCAGATCTTTGCACTTGAATTTATCAGACAGAAATTGGCCCTGGAAGAAGTGCAATTCTTAAAACATAAGAAGACCATGGATGTGAAATGTCCTTGGAAGGCAGGGCTTTTCATTGTGAAGAATAAAGAGGTTTTGTCAGAGTTGGAAGAGTTATTGAAGTCGCTAGGGTTAAAGAAAGATGTGGCCATCAAATACGACCCTTTGCATATAATTTCCAAGAGAAGGAAAGAATGTAACCTCAGCGCTTTTGAGCATACAGAACCAGAAGGGGTGTTAAAGGGGCAAAATTTTTTGCATTGGGAACCCAAGGAGGAGGAAGCAGTGGAGACACATGGAGGATATCTCATGATTTCCAATTTAATAATGGATTTAGATCAAGTGTCGGACACCATGGAGGTGGGCCAGAAAAGGGACTTAGAAGAAGTCAGAGATATGGATATTGAAGAGGGTAATGGTAATAAGCGTGTTTGGATATCCACATCATCATTGTTACGATTTTGCATGCAATTAGGGTTTGCATGCAACTTCTAGGGTTTGCATGCATCCCAGTCACCAGGTTGATGCCTACAGCACCTTATCCACTTCATTCTAGCACCCGAGAGCTTCTTCCATTAGAGTTTTAGCCCTCCTAGTCATGAAGGCGCCCACTTCTCACCTACTGTTAGAGAAGGGTGCACTTCTTCACCTACCCACTTAGTTTACACTCGGTTAGCACCGTTTCTCCTTGATTTGAGGCTAGTTTCACTCTTGACTGAGTGTTTCACTCCGTTGGACCTCCAGATTGACTAGATGACTTGTTCTGACTTCAGTTAAGCCTCCCATGCACCCTCCACTAAGCCTCCTTCCCTATATCAGTGCTACACACTTCAGTTACACTCCGTTAGACTCAAATTGACACCTGGATGATTGGTTCTTGTGCATTGATGACCACCACTGATTGATGATGAGGACTCCTAGCTAGAACCAAGCTACTCCATTCAGTAATTCTAATGACCTCCTTAGTCAATTCGAATTGCTCACTCATTGTGACTGTATTGTATTGTAATTATTCACCCTCATTGGTATATTGAGCACTGCTGCATGTTTTGCACAGTTTTACACCATATTTTCTATGTTCATCTATTGTGATTGATTTACTTGTTCATTAGATCTGCCGTGACTAATTTTACATGGTATCAGAGCCATGGTAGGGACAAGATTTCTTTTCTAAAGGTGTTCTACATGAAGATTGAGCAATTTTTGCTCACTTTGCAGCAATTTTCTGCAGTTGCAGCTATTGCTCCATAATGGTTCTTGTTTTCTTGTGATTTGCAGGTTTCTTACTTTCTCCATTTGCATTCGCTACTGCAAAGATGGAAGATTCTTCTTCACAAAATATTCTTACTCCATTCAACTATGATGAATGGAAACCAAAGATGATTTCATGCTTGAAGAGACAATGTCTTTTTGATGTATGCATTGGTATTACAAGAGATTTTGATTCTGATGAAGAGGACAATGATTGGCTTAATGATTGTGACAGGGCTTTTGGGACAATATGTCCTGCTATGTCTCCTTATATGCGCTACCTTGGTATTACTACTGACAATACAAGAGATCTATGGGCCCAACTCAATAGAGAATTTGGAAAGCATGAAGAAAAAGATCATGCTAGCTTTTTGGAGAACAAGCCCAGTGAGATCTCCTTATGTGCTCTCTTCGATTATGACTTGGCCTCATCCATTGTTCAAGATGAAGAAGAAAATGTAGATTCAACACTCATTCTCTCAAAGTCTTCTATTTCAAATTCTGAGCAAGATAAACCAGCTCATACTCTAGATTCCGAAGAGGTTCTTGAATCCTCTCTTTCACATGAGTTTGCCGGCATGCAGAATAATGATCTACTCGATGTTTTGGAGGTAAAATCTGATTTTGGAGGTGAAGAATTCATCCTCCTTGATTGCCTACCTTCTATAAACTTATGTTCTATCATTTGCAAAGTTTCTTAGAGTTTTAATGAAGATGAAGAGCACTACCATTCGCTTGAGTTCAATTCTGATGCACCTTTTTCTGATTTTGGTTTTGATCTCACCCTTGTTGGTTCAAAGGAGATCTCAAGAAACCATTCATCTATTTTTGGAGCTGATTTAACTTCTATTGATAAGAAGTTCAAGTTTCAAGATCTATTTGATCCGATTGGAGCTATTCCTACCTCACTTGGTTCGAATCACAGGTTCCAAGATCATCCTCATATTTTCAGATTTGTTCTCACCATTTTCAGTATGAAGAGCAAGTTCATAAAGTCTCCACATTCGCTTGCATCCATTGATGGAGAATTCAAGCACATGTTTTTGGAGCATGATCCATTTACTCCCAAGAGTAAGATACCTCCAGACATATCTACTTGAGTTTGGGGCAGTTAAATCTTTTGGTGTGTTACAGTCCATTTTGAGGGGGGGGGGTTTCCCATGAGGTTTTATCCATTTCCTTGGTTCATGGATTGTTCTCTATTTTGGATTATTATTGTATTGGGGTGACCTTTGGTCTCAATAACCAGGGCCCTACATTATTATTTTTTACATCATAGTCTAGTTTGAGGGGGGGTGTTTGGATATCCACATCATCATGGTTAGGGTTTTGCATGCAATTAGGGTTTGCATGCATCCCAGTCACTAGGTTGATGCCTCCAGCACCTTATCCACTTCATTCTAGCACTCAGAAATTTCTTCCATGAGAGTTTTATCCCTCCTAGTCATGAAGGAGCCCACTTCTCACCTACTTCTAGAGAAGGGCACACTTCTTCACCTACCCACTCAGTTTACACTCAGTTAGCACAGATTCTCCTTGATTTGAGGCTAGTTTCACTCCCGACTGACTGTTTCACTCCGTTGGACCCCTAGATTGACTAGATGACTTGTTCTGACTTCAGTTAAGCCTCCCATGCGCCCTCCACTGAGCCTCCTTCCCTATATCAATGCTACACACTTCAGTTACACTTGTTACACTCAATTAGACTCAGATTGACACCTGGATGACTGGTTCTTGTGCATTAATGACCACCATTGATTGATGATGAGGACTCCTAGTTGGAGCCTAGCTACACCATTTAGTAATTCGAATGGCCTCCTTATTCAATTCGAATTGCTCACTCAGTGTGACTGGATTGTATTGTAACTATTCACCCTCATTGGTATATTGAGCACTGCTGCATGTTTTGCACAGTTTTACACCATATTTTCTATGTTCATCTGTTATGATTGATTTACTTGTTCATTAGATATGCTCTGACTAATTTTACAAAGCAGCGCAAATTGGAGATAGAAGATGAGTTAGTTGTTGCGGCTATTCAAGCCGATTCAGTTGTTTCCCCAACTAAGGAGGAGCTAGTTGTTGCAGCAGTCCAGGAAGAATTGACTGTCCCGGTGGATAGTGGAAAAGCAGATAATGAGGAGTCCTCGGCTCCTGAAATCCAGGTTGTAGAGTATGGGTTTCAAGATGTTAAAGAGGCAAATGTTGGTAATAAATTTTGGTCTAAGGCCGACCTCTATAAACAATATGATAAAAAAAAACGAGTCTCAGCCCAGAGACTGTTTGAATCGATGCTTATAGCCAGAAGTTTGTCGAATACAAAAACTTCCTTGATGAGCAGTAGAGGTATGAATGATAACACCTTAAACCTAGCAGTAGTGACAGAAGATGGAGTGACCGAGGCAAGGATCAATTGGCAAAAAATACCTATGCCAGAAAAAATCCAGTTTCACAAACAGGTTAGTGATATTGTGTATGATGATTTTGTGAAAGAAACCATGAAAAGCGATAACTTGTTGATTACTGTGAAAAAGTTAGAAAACCAATTAAAGAAGGAGAAAAGTGAAAACCGAGCTCTTCAAAATCAGGTAAAAAAGGTACAATCTGACCTAGTCATAAGTGATGGTGGAAGTAAAAGCATGAGTAAGATGTTGGCAGAAAAACACAAACTGATTCTATAACTACAGAAGAAGGAAAAAGTTCCAAATATCCGGCTAATCGAACCTCCCAAAGAGACAAACTTCGAGATACAAAAAGAAGCCTTGTCTAAAGAAATAAGTGAATGTAAAGCAGTGTTGCTGAAATTTGCGGAGAAGGAAGATAGCTAGAAAAAAGAGAAAATAAACTTAGAAAAACAGCTTGATGATTTGAAAACTAACTTGTCCAATTTGGACACGTGGACTACCAATTTGAACCAAAGTGGGGAAAGCAGTGGTACTGACAGTCTTATGCAGGCTATGTCTCACATTAGCTTGAAAGATGTGGAAATCAAGGAGATGAAAGAAAAAGCTCAAAGGTTGGAAGAAGAGAGTAATAAAAAGGAAGAAGAGGCAAAGGTCCTCCAAAAGAAGCACAAAGAATTAATTGACATCAATAAAAAGCTCACTCATCAAATTACTGAGCAGGTAGCTGTACAAGGGTGCAAGCATTTGGTGTGGGACCGGATCACTAAAGAAGCTGAGAACTTTAGACCCTACTTAGAGTTCATAAGAATAAAAGAGAAGACTATTAGTGATGTTCTCGAAGGTTGTGAAGTTGCAAGGGAGACTCTAACCCAAAGGCCTAAAGAAACGACACTAAATGCTATCACTTTCCTGAATGATATATCCGAAGAAGAAAGGATTAAGCTAAATATTGGGAACCGGATTGCAACACTTGCAGCGGCACGAAGGGTCCTGGGGAAACATGCACAGATTGAGAGTGTGGAAACCAAAGTCGAAGAAATGAAGGGACAAGTGGTAGAGTTCAAAGGGTTGTTTGATAAGCTGGTTGAAATGGGGTTACCTTTGTTCTGGAAGGATGACCAGGAACTAATCTCCCCTAATGCTTATAAAAACAAACCGTGGGCGATAAGGATGGATCATACAAAGTTCAAACGTCTGAACCAGCTGCTTGTAGGCAGAGCTCTGATGGAGTTTGTCGAAAAGGTCTTTGAAATTGTGAATAGGTTGATCACCATTGGCAAAAGGCTTCCCCCATTTTCCTACGCGGAGCTTATCGAGATACGAGTGATGGTAAAGGAGCTGGTGGAATATGACCTCCCACCTGCAGACCAATAGGACAATGTAGAAAAATATAGTAGATCGCTATGCTATCTCCGTCTTCCTCAGTTATATTTGAATTTTTATAGTTGTTGATGCTTGTTTGAAATCAGAGACTTCTAAGAAACTTTCCTATTATTTGAAAAACTTGTAATATTTTTGAGGTAGCTATATAAATAGCCAGCTAGAACTATTACTTTACTATCTTTACTTTTTTACTTGAAGTAAATGTTACTTGGTAATAATACCGATGGATTGTAAGAAAACAGTTAGGCCGGTTCTACCTATTTCTATTTTGTAGTAATAGTGACAAAAGTCTGAATGAGGTGTCACTCCATTATAACTGTTTTTGGTTTAGATGAGTCGAGCAAAAGGACTCCCAGCATCTGTATATACGATGTGATGGAATGAGAAAGTGTTGAAAACTTTTATGGGAATTTTTGTGTATTGTTCTGTAAGACATTTTGAGCTATATTTTGAATAAAGATTTGCAGAGTTGAGCCAATGTTTTCAGGGATTCTTGTGTAACTAGTCTTGTAGTCTGTTCTTTCTTTTTCTATGTGAATTGTGTATCTCTCATTGTTAATTCCAATCTGTAACATTCTTTCGTACTTGGTGCAGTGTGATAGCTAAGTAGAATTCATAGAAATTATGCTCTACTTATCTTTTTCCAAGTATTCAACCATTACTTCTTTGCTAAAATTGATGTAGGATTCATCATTGTATGCCTTATGCCAATGGATTGTTTCTTTCTCTTCTGTTCCACCAATTAAAATCACTTTGACTACGAGCTGTTTACTATCTCACCCCTATGTTAAAACATTTGTGAAGCATTTGTAAATAAATTTTCAGAGTTTGTTTAGATGTGACTCCATTTCCCAAATAGAGATTCATATGTTTCAGCCAAGCTACATTTAAAACATTTTTGTTTCCAACAGAAATATGATCTTCTGTATTGTTGTAATTGAATATCTTGAATGATGAATGCTGGTATGTTTTCTTCATTATTGACAATCTTGATGATTTCCAGTATTCTGTGAGCTTATAGAGAGAGCCCTCTCTATTTGTGTTGGGTCAGTAGCACAAGTTAAAGATTGCTTAGTGGTTACCCCAGTTTGCCCTGTCCCACAACCTATGGGGTCATTTTAAGTGTTAACAAATTGGTTTCATTGCTGAGGATGTGATTGTTTTATTATCCCTAGGAGAATGACAAAGGATTCCAAAGATTCAAAGAAAGAAGAAATCCCCGTGGGAAAACAGAGGTTTCCATGCGTTTAGAAGGTTGTGCATTTTTTCCCTAGCAACTCCACTGGGGGAGATCGACATGCCAAGTTCATTTTTGAAGAGATCTCGAGACGGGCATCCTGGCCTCAAGAAGGAGCTATACGAGAGGTAATCCTATTTCCAAAATTTTGTTAAGTGTGGAAAATCCTGAAATAATACTTAGACATAAGACTGGAAAGGACAAGGCTAATACTTCCAACCTTAAAAGAATTGGGTCTAAAGAAGAGTTACCCGTTTTACAAGAATTGGATATAGAGATAGATATCGGGAAACCTTTGGCAAGATCAAGATCTGAATCTTATCTAAATCTAGGTGAAGAAGGTCTAAACGTCCCTGAATCCTATTTGTTAGATCCTGTCTGGATTCAACTTCAAAATATTATCAAAGCAAAAAGAGCTATAGCTATTTCTCAGATCCCTCAATCCCATACCACAATTCCTGCAGGTAATTCTACCCAGAATATTCATCCCCAATCTCAGAATCCACCTAGACCCATGGCTGCTAGATTCGCACCATTGGCCCTACCAGCCACTTTGCATGACCTCCCTCAGAACTACACCTAGAGAATTGTCTCTTATGATGGAGAAGGGGGTTTTTCTGCCAAGCAGCATGTAGACAGATTTGAAGATTTTATTGATTTGGAAGAAGTAGACCATGATGATGCTAAGATGAGGTTATTTGCTCAAAGTCTGTTTGGAGAACCCAAGAAATGGTTCAGACAGTTGTTGAATTCTTCTATAAATTATTTTGTAGCCTTTAAGACTCGGTTCTTAGAGATATGGGAAACGATAGGGAGCCCTACCCTAGTCTTGTCCTAGTATAACTACCTGAAGAAAGGAGGTTTTGAATCAGTCCATGATTTTTCTGCTAGGTTTATGAAAGCCTATAATTCTATTCCAGATGACCTAAAACCCTCGGTAGGAACTACAAAACTCCACTACGTAAACGCCTTTGATGGAGACTTCTCATGCACGTTAAGAGAGAGGAAATATGCTACCCTATCTACTATGCTGAAAGATGCAGTAGAGGTGGAAGCCAACATGATGGCTTCGGGGAAATGAAGGGGAAAACTGAAGCAAATAAAAAGAAGTAAGAAAACAAAACCCCTACCTCCTCTTCTAGTGATGCTAAGTTTGATACTATGATGAAAACCATGGAAAAGCTGATGGATATGTTAGCCATGGAAAATAAACCTCCTACTAGGGAACAACCCAATAATCAGATAAGAAATACTAACTTAAGAAGGCCGCCCATATTCAGTCTTCCAAGACTCAGCAGAATATGGAGAAATTAAAAGAAAAACAGCCAGAGGTTGCTACACAGAAAACCTTAGAAGATAAGGAACATCATTCTAAAGAAGGTAGGAAGCCAGAAGTCACTGAAGTAGGGAAGCCAGCTTCGACATTCAGTATGAAGGATGAACTGTCTAAGGTAAAGATCTCTATCCCCTTAAATGAGCTGTTAAGAAACAATGAGTATAGGGAAGAGATAAATTGCCTGGTAAAGTGGCAGGCAAAAAGTACGCAGGACATGTTGGAAGTGACAGATGATGCCCCCACTATAATCTTTGGTTCCAAGCTGGAAGAGCCAGATGATGAAGAAGTCCCTCTCTTTTATTTGAGTTCAAATATCCATGATAAGTTATTACACAACGCCCTAATAGATTATGGAGCTTCACACAACTTGATGCCAAAGTCAGAGGTGGACCAGTTGGGACTAGAAGTCACTAGACCCTATAAAGACCTATATTATTTTGATTCCAGAAAGGTACCATGTTTGGGTTTAATTAAAGATGTGGTAGTAACCCTTTCCCAGATCCCAGCAAAGAGTGTCATGATGGAGAAACGACTAAGAGTTCAATCTAGTCAAAGGGAATACCGAGAGCTGCAAGGAGTCGAGGCCAGAGCTGAGGATTTCTATAGGTTGCACAAAGTTCATTTCGATCAATGGGAATTCCGACGGATGAGCGAAGTGTAATGAGCACTCTAGTCGAAGGGGATGCCGATAGAGGTGGCATTGGAGAAGCTGAGAGAACTGGAGAGTTGAAGCCAGGTAGGTGGGAGGTAGTCGTTAATAGGAGACAAGTTCCCACAGAGTTGCAGTAAGGTCGACATGTTGTCAGACTGCGACATCGATAGGTTTGGGCATGAGCCAAGCGAGGAGGAAGGGGCGGACTGGCAAAGCCTAAGCGCAAAGTGAAGCCGACAGGCAAGTCGAAGCTGATAGGGGACAGTATGGTCGACATGATGGTTTACTGTAGCATTTAAAAAGGAAGCGTAGAAGTCAAGGAGAGTACTTGGCAATAGTTTGGCATTGCTGAGGAAGTTAATGGTAGTTATTGTAGGTGGGGGAAGACATAACATATGTCATCATAGGAAAGGGCTATGCAGCATGGCCCGAGGCCGCTAACAGCAGCAGAGTTGTAGGTCTACGTGATCAGGGAAGATCAGCAAATAGAGAGATGGATTGTCTCGTGTATTGGAGAGGACATCGGGATGCGCAATAGCAGGGTAGAAGAGCAGTGCGAAGGCACAGAGGAAGGGATCCCTCATCGCTCATAGCTCATTCATTCTGGCATTCGAGGAAAGTCAGGCGGAAATGAAAGGCGCGTAGTTTTAATATTTTCCCAAGAATTCAATGCCGATAAAACATCGTTTATGGCCTCAAAATGGCTCCGGAAGTTCAGGACCGAAAAACTGCTTAAAATAGTCAATTTCCAAAATTGCCAGAAGACTGTTTTGAGCCAGTCAGAAGAGGTGGGTCGCCACTGATATCCACCTGGATCATCTAGTGAGACCATTGATAGCAGTCATAACTATATCATCTTCATCAAGGGAGTCTCCAATGCCTTCTAGTTGCTCCTTGAACTGGGAGACCCTTGTGAAGTATTCTTGGATGGATTCTCCTTGGCTCATCTTGGTACGCTTTAATTGATCTCTCAAATTCATCTTCCTGTTGATGTTCCTTCCTTCATACATTTTGGCTAGGGAATCAGACATCTCCTTCGGGGTCTTCTTGGATGACACTTGAGGAATCAAGTGGTCTTTGATAGAATCAACAATGACCCTCTTTGCCGTAATCAGGTCCTTCTTGTGCTTCTCCTTAGCTTCATCCTCTCTAGGTTCTGCAACTTCATCCTTGATGCATTTGGAAAGATCATTCTCTTCAAGAATGAGGCTAATCCTATATTTCCATGCTCAGAAATTCTTTATGCCTTCTAGCTTATCCTCAAGCTTAGTGCTTGGGGCCATCTTATCTAGGAGGTCACCAAAAAAAATGAAATTTCTCAAAATGGAAAATTGACCTTACCAGGAGATGCGCTTGACTGAGGTGAATTAACAGGTACACTTGGTTTCTGGAGATTCCAAATTTTCACCTCTCAAAATTGAGTTGCAAAATTCTGATTTGCAGTTTCTGCAGTTTTCTGGTTTTCTGGTCCAAAGTCAAACCAGGGTTTGACTTTACCGAATATCTATCCACTCAAAAATTTCTATCTAGGGCTCAATAGATGCATCCTAGGGAAGCGCAACTTTCTATGCAATCAGATTTCCAAAATTCCAACTTTGACAGAAACCCTAGTTTCTTGCCGAAAGGAGAAGAGAGACAGTTTCACCTTGTGAAAGTTTTCCTATTCAGGGTAGCTCTGATACCATGTTAAGGTTCAATATGCTAAGATAGATAAAATTAGTATTCAATTCAATTTCATAATAATAACATATATAGGATCACTGAAAGAAGCACAATCACAAGATAGACACAGATTTATCCTGGGAAACCCTCTAGGGGAAGATGTTAAATTTTGAGCATTAATTCACAATACTCTAGGATCTTCACTGAGAGAATAACATATACAGTATATCAATGCATGACGATCACAATAAGCATGACAAGCATCACAAGAATCAAAAGCATGAGAGACAAGAGACACAGAGTTTCCTTGGGGAAAACCCTAAGGTGAAAAACTCCACAACTTCCTCAGAGATAGAGAGAGTAATGGCCCAACCAAAGTACAACCAAAATACACTGAGATAGTCTCCTAGTACCAGATGATCCTCCTCCTCACTAGTGCACCACTTTCTGAGTGATATAAGTGTGAGTTTCCAAGTAATCCAAATAGAGATCTCCCCATATCTATTTATACTAGTCTGTTTGCCCAGTTACACTATGGGGCCGACTTGTCTAGCTAGGTACATCCACAATATAATATACATTTCAAGCTCGACCCCACACATGGTGGTCTAATAACCCATCACCAAGTACACACACTTGCGACACTTGTCAATACACATGATGACACTTCCTTATAGAGGAATAACACATCTCTTATAAGGGTACAATAAATATATATGAAATACATAGATGAAATATATTCCAAAGTTACATATACATCAACACTCCCTCTTAACTAGGAAGATATTTCTCGACACAGTTTTGCTAGACAATTCTTCTTCTCGGGATCATCGTCATCGATGCATCGTCATCATCATCGTCACTGCTGCTGCTATCTCAACCAATCTATGACTCTACTCGTCATAGGAAGTTCTATAGAGCCAGTCCTTTTTCATACTGGACATAGGCTCACCACCTGCAGGTCTTCATAATCACTGGCCATACTGTGGAATCCTCAGGACTAATTACGTGAGTCAACAAAACCTCGAAAGAGCATCCCAGGACTGATTACGAGCACACAGCTCAACCTATCGTATCTCCCAAGATCTTTTACATGTTACTACACAACTTGTCTAATGCCACAGAGTATCACGAAGCACAACCTAGATGCACACACACAACACTTACACTCAACGGCATGGGAGGACCAACCTACCACCATCTATGAACGGCTCACAGCACTTACATCAATGACCATTGGTGAACACATCTGCCACCATGTCGGAAAGGCCTTGCACTTACATCAATGCACATGGGAGAACACATCTACCACCATGTCGGAAAGGCTCTGCATTTACATCAACGCACATGGCAGAACACATCTACCACCATGTCGGAAAGGCTCTGCACTTACATCAACGCACATGGGAGAACACATCTACCACCATGTCGGAAAGGCTCTGTGCATCTGTGTCTTCGGAACTCATCAAACATAATCCAACTGATTATGTACTGTATCCACCTGATACATATGATCATCTTGATCATCATCACTGTACCGTCCTGGTACATATCATCTGTAGCAACATCCTGAAGCTCGTCATCATGATCATCCTGATCATACAATGCATCTACCTGATACATACCAAGTATCTACCTGATACATATAACCATACATGATCCACCTGATCATACAATGTATCCACCTGATACAAATACAAATACATGATACATATCACCATACATGATCCACCTGATCATACAATGTATCCACCTGATACATATACAGATACATGGTCCAAGTGTCCAAAGTGATGCATATACAAAATACATACAAATGATCCAACTGATCATATCCAGCATCCAACATGATGCGTACATACATATACATATAAATGATCCAACTGATCATATCCAGCATCCAACATGATGTGTACATACATATATAAATGAGCCAACTAATCATACAAAGCGAAAACTAGAACATTATCATGATGCTCATCATCCAGCGCCTACATCCACAACCATGTGAAGGATCCTCCTTCCAACATGCTTGGAATGGCTTCAGCAAATGTGTCCATCACTTCTTCCTCGAAGTGTCCTCGATCTAAAGAACACCCAGCCTCTCCTTGAAGTACTCGAACTTCACCCTGGCTAGTGGCTTCATCAGCACATCTGCAATCTGCTCGTCCATCGCAACATACAGGAGCTTCACAGCTCCTCTCTACACCATATCCCTGATATAGTGATATTTGATCTCTATGTGTTTCGATCTATCATGAAACACTGGGTTCTCAGACAGCTTCACACAACTCTAGTTATCGCAGAAGATACCAGTAGCATCCAATGGGAGATTAAATAACTTAGACAGTAGCTTCCGTAGCCATACTGCCTCACAACTACCTAAACAGGCTGCAACATACTCTGCCTCAGCTGTACTCAGTGATACACAGGACTGCTTCCTGCTAAACCAAGAGATCACACCTGATCCCATACTGAAGCAGCACCCAAATGTGCTCTTCCTATATGTAGCACTGCCAGCCCAATCTGAATCAACATAACCTTGCAGGTTAAACTTTTGATTCGCTTCATACTTGAGCCCATAATCCACTGTACCCTTCAGGTACCTCAGAACATGATTTACAGCAACCAGGTGAACACTCCTCGGATCTGTCAGGAACTGACTCAATGTGTTCACAGCAAAGCAAATATCTGATCTCGTGTTCGCCAGGTACATCAACGACCCAATCATCTGACAATACATAGAAACATCAATCGGCTCAGATGAAGCATCACATAGAACCTTCAGGTTCGATGCCATGGGTGTGGCCATGGCCTTGTAATCCATCATCCCGAATCTCTTCAGGATATCTACTGTGTACTTCCCTTGACCAAGGAAGATCCCACCTACATTTTGCCACACCTCCATACCTAGGAAATAATGCATCATTCCCAAATATTTCATATCGAACTCAATAGCAAGCTTCCTCTTAGTATCTGTAATCAATCTGTCATCTCCTGTTACAAATAAGTCATCCACGCACAGAAGTAGAATCACATGATTTCCTTCCTCAACCTTGTAGTAAAGGTTGGCACCTACTTTACTCTTGGTAAAGCCCAAACTAGATAGAAAGCTGTCTATCCTACCAAGTTCTGCACATATATGACTCCCTGTCATGTATTTCAAAACCGAGTGGTTGCTCCACATATACTTCCTCTTCAACTACACCATTCAAGAAAGCAGTCTTGACATCCATTTGGTGTATTTTCCATTTCATTGCTGCAGCTAGGGCAAGTACTGTTCTGATGGAAGTATACCTAGCTACACGTGCAAAAGTTTCTTCATAATCTATTACCTCTTTCTGAGAGAAGCCACGAGCTACGAATCTTTCCTTGTATTTCTCTACACTACCATCTGCAGCATGCTTGATTTTGTAGATCCATTTGGAAGTCACAACAGACTTCCCTTTAGGTCTTGGGACAACATCCAAAACATCATTCTTCATTATTGATTGGTATTCCTCAACCATGGCATCCTTCCATTCTTTCTTTTCCGCTTCTTCTTCATAACTGGAAGGTTCTTTGTTCATAATGTCACAGAGTAAAGCAACATAGATGGTATGTGATCTGGTTCTCTTCTTTGCTCGGTGTTCTTCTTTTGGAATGCTAAATCTTTCTGCATCTTGAATGAGCTCTCTAGCCCATGCAGGTTTCCTCTTGTGAGAGTTATCCTCACGAGGTGGATCTATAGGTTCTTGTGGATCTTCAAACTCACGAACAACTTCTGGAATTGCTTCAGTCATGGTAGTGTCTTGAAATCTAGTTTCCTTAGGTTCTTCATAAACTTCGATAGGTGCCTTCCTTGATTTGATGAATGCTAAGTTTTCATCAAATGTTACATCGCTGCTGACATCAATCTTCTTGAACCCTGGAAAGTATATTCTGTAAGCCTTCAAGCTTTCACTATAACCCACAAAGATACCCTTCTTTCCTGAAGGATCTAGCTTGGTCCTGTTTTCCTTTGGGACATGTGTGTATACTGGACAACCAAATATTCTGAGATGGCTGACTTCAAGTTTCTTACCAAAAAAGACCTCTTCTGGTGTCTTGTTGTCCAATATCTTGTGGGGTGTTCTGTTCTGAACATATACAGTTGTTCTAGCTGCTTCTGCCCATAGATGCATAGCTAGATCCTAGTCATGCAGCATTGGCCTTGCTGCTTCCATGATTGTTCTCTTCTTTCTTTCTTCAACTCCATTCTGTTGAGGATTATAAGGAGCAGTCAAATCCCTCTTAATCCCTGAATCACTGCAAAGATTCTTGGAGTCACCTGAGGTGAATTCTCCACCATTGTCGGATCTGAATGTTTTGATCTTCTTGTCAGTTTGATTCTCCATCAAGGTTTTGAATTCCTTGAACTTATCAAACACCTCATCTTTGTTCTTCAAGAAGTATACCCAAGTCTTCCCAGAGAATTCATCAATAAATGAGACATAGTAAACATACCCACTTAGAGAACTGGATGACATAGGACCACATACATCTGAGTGGATGATTTCTAGGATATCCCTTGCCTTGCTTTCACTGCTTGGGAAAGACTTCTTAATGTCTTACCTTTTGCACATCCTTTGCAAACACCTTCATGTTTGGTCTTGATTTCAGGAAGACCCTCTACAGCCTTGCTTGCAATTGGAAGTGCCCCATAGTGCATATGAGCAAGTCTTTTATGCCAAAGTTCATTTGGTTCCATGGATTCATGCACCATGGCATGTTCAGTTTGTCCCTTCAATTTATACAAACCTCCCTCTTGCTCTCCAATCACTACTGCATCATCTATGGTCCTTCCCTTTGGCCACATTAGGACTTGGCCATCCACAAATGCAACCCTCGTACCTTTTGCATCCAATGCAGAGATGGAGAGTAAGTTCTTCTTGAGCCCAGGTACATAAAGGACTTCTTTCATCTTCAAAGATTTTCCAGAATCTAGGTTGTAGGAGGCTTCACCACTTCATTTGATTGGGTATTGATAATCATCCCCAAGTTTCACCTTATGGGGTGATTCATGTTCAGATAGGCTCACAAAAGATTCCTTAAACCCAGTCATGTGTTTGGAAGCCCCACTGTCAATCAACCAATCATTACAACCATGGGAGATAGTACCTGTGAGAGCAGAGATTAGAACATATTCTTCTTCACTTGATAAGTCATCATCACTATCATCACTTTCTGCCCTAGCCTTCTTCTTGGGTGGTTCATCATCTTCAGCAGCATGAGCATGATATATTTTCCTACCGCCCTTCTTCTTCTTGATGTTGTTGTTCCTTTTTTTTCTTGGGACATTCTGAAGCAAAATGACCTTTCTCATTACATGTGAAGCATCTGAGATCTTTCTTATCTTTATGTTGATGATAGTGTGAAGATTTCTTGGCATGAGAGTGCTCTCTCTTTGACCTTCCTTTCTTGGTGTGTACTGTGAGAGCTTGATCCTCACTTCCCATCTTTTCTTCTCAGGCCACAAGCCTTGCTTCTTCTTGAGAACATTCTTCCCGCAATCTGTTGAAGGAGATCTTCTTCCTTGCACAAATTCCTTGAATAAAGGAATCCCATGAACTCGGTAGGCCATTTAGAGTGGTCATCACAAATTCACCATTCTCCACCATTTCATCTACCACTTCCAGTTGTTCCTTAATCTAGGAGGCCCTAGAAAAATAAGATTGAATGGTTTCTCCATTCTGAAACTTTACTCCTTTCAATTGGTTCCGCAAGGTCATCTTTCGATTTATGTTCTTCCCTTCAAATAGCTTTGTCAAAGAGTCAAACATCTCCTTGGGTGTCTTTAGAGAAGACACATGGGGTATGAGATGATCTTTGATAGAATCAACAATGATTCTCTTTGCCTTGACCAAGTTCTTCTTATGCAATACTTTAGCCTCTTCGTCCTCTGGGATACGGATGTCTTCTTTTACATATGAGTCCAACTCATTCTCTTCCAGGATTAACCCAATCCTATACTTCCAAGCTCGGAATTTTTCATCCCCTTCAAGCTTATCCTCAAGCTTTGTGTGGTGAGACATCTTACAGAGTACTTCAAATGGAAATAGAAGGGATTTAGGTCTTACCACTTGAAATGCTAAAAAACTGGATCTGGTCTCGGATTAGGGTTTGTCGAAAAAACCATAAAAATTCAAAATGCGAATTTCAACTTTCTGAAAGGATAGAAAGATGCGCCTTGATGAGCTGATCAACCTGGTGTATTCAGAATTTGAGATCAGCAAAGCTTTACCCTTCAGAATTGCCTTTTCCTCCCGGGTTCACTGGGGGGAGCCCTGAATTAGGGTTTGAGTTTCCCGGAGATCTACCTAGACAAAAATATCGATCCAAAGCTCTAAACTTCGATTTTTGCAAGGAGCTTCCAGCTATGTCTTCAGATTTCAGAAATTCCTATTTTTGTGGAAACCCTAATTTTTAGGGCCAAATCTGAAAATGCTCAGAATTGAATTCTGATTGGACAAATAGATTCTCCTTGATGAGTAGAGTCAATCTACTATACTGTGTTTCCAAAAACTGTGGAGAGAAACCCAATAAACAAGAAACTCAAGTTTTTGTCAGTGCAAAATGTCTTCTTCTCAAGTTAGCTCTGATACCATGTTAAATTTTGAGCATTAATTCACAATACTCTAGGATCTTCACTGAGAGAATAACATATACAGTATATCAATGCATGACAATCACAATAAGCATGACAATCATCACAAGAATCAAAAGCATGAGAGACAAGAGACATAGATTTTCCATGGGGAAAACCCTAAGGTGAAAAACCCCACAACTTCCTCAGAGATAGAGAGAGCAATGGCTCAACCAAAGTACCACCAAAATACACTGAGATAGTCTCCTAGTACCAGATGATCCTCCTCCTCACTAGTGCGCCACTTTCTGAGTGAGAGAAGTGTGAGTTTCCAAGTAATCCAAATAGAGATCTCCCGATCTCTATTTATACTAGTGTGTTTGCCCAGTTACACTATGGGGCCGACTTGTCTAGCTAGGTACATCCACAATATATTATATATTTCAGGGTCGACCCCACACATGGTGGTCTAATAACCCATCGCCAAGTACACACACTTGCGACACTTGTCAATACACATGACGACACTTTTTTATAGAGGAATAACACATCTCTTATAAAGGTACAATAACTATATATGAAATACATAGATGAAATACATTCCGAAGTTACATATACATCAATAGAAGAAAACCCAACAAAAATTCCTCAATATAGATGATCAAAAGTACAAAGACACAACCCCAAATAAGTCCTCCTTATCCTTGCAAATCTCTCTCTCTCTCTCTCTCCTATCTAAATTACACAAGTGAGTGTGTGTGTCCAAATTAGGAGCACATCACTCCTATTTATACTTTATATTTCACTTGACCTTGTCACTTAACATGTTGGCCCCAAATAAACTTGATTAGGCCGACTCCTCTAGGATACTCAATAACCCTAACACAAATGACTCTAGGGGGATCTAATGCCCCGACTTACAAGGGAGGGTTTACCTCAATGACTTTACATGACCAAATACAATAAAAACATCCCGACGAAGGAATAAAAAATCTTTGAATAAATTACAATAATAAAATACAATAGAATATTCTTCGAAGTGTGGCTGGGGAATGCAGCCATATTCCAGTAGAAGGTATTGATCTCAGAACTAAGTGTTTCCTCAAGGCAATAGTATCCTTTCACATTTTCCACAAGAAAATGGATCCATTCCAATTTGGGGTATTCAGAAAGAACAAGTGGACCAGGTGTGGACCTTTTTTTGACGGAGCTTCCCAAAACAATTTTCATACTTGCAGGTTGGGGCGGGCGGGGTGCAAAACTCGTTTTCTCGAAATCCTAATTATGCACAAATAATTATGCCTAGTTTATGTTGTTAAAATTATTATTGCTCTTTGGTAGGAAAAGAAACATAAAATTCTTTCATATTTTTGGAGATTCAAAGACAATAATAAATTGGTCTAGAAAAACACAAAAGTGTTATAATTTATAAAAATAAGAATAACCTATTTTTAAGGTCACCGTCAAGCAAGACACCAATTTGGTGTATGAGACCTCCATTGTTTATGGGACAAGGGACCCCCCTCTAGCAGTCATTTAACTGCTAAAGTCTACATAGGTGTACATACCCTACCCCCATCTGGATTTGAGGTCATGACCTGATAGGAGGGATCACATGTTCTTAACCGTTATTAATTATTAGTCCCATGTTCTTAACCTCCTAGGAGGGAGTACATGTTCTTAACTGATTTAATATTGCTTTCTATGCTTGAAAAGGTTTACAGAATATTGAACACTTTTTATTTTTTCTCAATTCAACATGTTTACAGGGAGCAGAACATGGAGGATGATATGCTTTCTAAGGAAGGCATTCAGTTGGGTCATAGCCAATGGATGATTTCAAAGTTCAAAGATGGAGATCATTTTGAATATTATCATAGGCCTTTCATAGATAAATGCCTAGTCAAAATTTTAGCTATGTTATATGCTTACTCTTCGGGGTATATATTCACAAACTATACATGTTATAATATGTAGGCATCTAATGTATGAAAACAATTCATAGTTTTGTTATCTGATAGTATATTCATGGGAATAGTCTATGTGCATCCAAAAGAAGCTATGTTTTGTATCATATTCTTTTTGAACATTTTTGGGATAGGCAAGCATTTTCATGGGCCACGAAATACATGGAAACATGTATTCTATAGAATGTAAAATTCTTTTCCCTACGAATGAAATAAAATTTGCACTTTTTCCAAGGAAAAAATATAGTATGATCTAAATAATTTAATACTTTGAGAGAGAGAAAGTATAAATGGTTTTTCTCAAACCAATAAAGTTACCAATTAATCAATATCAAGAGATATCAAGAGTCGAGGTAGGGATTTTTCTAATGATGTTGAAAACAAACCAATTAGTTGATAACTTTGGGAGATTTGTACCATCTTAAATTGCATATGAAGGAAATGACTTCATAATATAATCTTTTTAACCTTTTAACTACAAATTTAATTCTAAATAGTATATTTGAAATGTAAAGCATTTTTTCACAACACAAAAAGTAAAAAGTAGATGCCAACTAAAATTCATTACTATAAATTATGGTAAAACCTTAAAATTATAATCCTCTAAAGCAGTGGTGCATATAAATGTAGTTTCTCTCCACATGTTTTCATAAGTAGCTAAAGTAAAGCTCACTTCATGGTTATCTCTTCTTATCAATTTGGGAGATGCTTGAGAATAAACTAAGAATGAACTTTCACGAGATGAATATATATATAACCTCTTCATGAGTTCATTAATCTTAGAATGAATGGGACAATATTAAAAATCATTAAGACAAATAAAGATTATAAATTTTATTAAAATATAATGTTGCAAAAACATCTACTTTTCGTATTGAAAATGATTGCTTAAATAATATATTAAAATAAAATTTCTTCAAAAATTAATAATAATATAAATACTCACCCATTGAAAGTGAAAGAGTAGTAGCAAGATCAAATTATTTTGTAATTATAATTTTTTGAAACTAAAATGTGGAACTTTGGTCATTTGATGCAACAACATTATGCATTGTTGCACTTGTACTAGTAAGAAAAGAGGATATGTGTCGCCTTAATATCCATGGAGCAACTCTATTTTCCACCAAATCCTTTCTAGGACTTTCCAGCATTGCTGACACTTCTCTCATAGTTGGTCGTTCTTTAGGAGAATATTTTGAACAAAGAAAACCAATATGCAACAACGCATGTAGGCGTTTGTATACATCATTTTATTCAAATTGATCTCCACCCACTTCACTCAAGAGACCACTTTCAATTACCTCTTTCACTCTATTTGGAAAAGCTAAATCCACCCACTTGTGCAAATTCAACTCTCTAGTGAACAAGTCACTACTCAACCTCTTCCTAGTAAACATTTCAAACAATAGAATACCATAACTATAAACATATCCTTGGGTGGAAACCCTTTCATCTAATCCATACTCTACATTTAAGACAATCTCAATTAGATTTTAATCAACCAATCCATTTAATTTTTTTATGAAGGAAATCAAAGTAAAAGTAATGTTTTACAAAAACTATACTTGGGGCAATGTAACCCATGGTTCCTTTTAAAGCAATGTTGAAGTAGGTGAATCATTAGAAGGTTCACCAATTAATCTTGCAATCCCAAAATATCTTATATGGCCAACCATGTATTGATCCAAAAGCACATTGCTTGGTTTTATATCAAAACACACTACATGCACAAAAGAATCAGGATGAAGATATTCCAAGGAATGAGCCACATCTATGGAAATGCCTAATCGTGTTTTTAATCCTAATTCACACACATTCTCATCATTGTTTTCATCTCTATCTTGATATAAATCATTATCTAAGCCTCCATCACACATAAACTCAAACACTAAATCTTTGATATGGACGTTAGAACATGAAGTTATGGCTCTCATGAGATTCAGATGTTGAACCTTTTGCAAGATGTTACATTCTGCTTTAAAAATCTTCTCAAACTGGACATTTTGCAAATTGAAAAGATTCAAAGCGACAAGTGTGCCATCATTCTAAACTCCTTTGTACATTGATCCAAAGTTTCCATTTCCCAACAATTTGGACTTAGCAAAACCATTAGTAGCTTCAAAAAGTTATTGATATGATATCATTTGATGCTCCAACTTTTGAAAAATAACAGGCAGAAAATCCAAGTTTTGTATATGCAAATTCCCTTTCCAAAATGAAGGTGAGAAAGAGTGACAACTTCTCGTGGTATGCTTCTAGTGAGTCTATTTTGAGACAAGTTAGGCAATGCTAAATTTTTTTGTATAACATGTTTCCACTAATGCTTAGGAGACCATGAGACCATGATGTTTCAATTGTTTAAAATCATTGTGGATGTTCCCTTCTAATTTAATATAATTTAAGTATAATCTTTATCATTTAAGATCTTTAAACTTAAAGAAGTTAAGCTAGTGAGATTGTTGATATATAAAGGGATGTTTTCTTCAATATGATTGTGCTTTAAGTTCAAGAGAGATAGATGACTAAAAATTCTACCCATACCCAAGGGCAAAGCACCACTTAGCATATTAACTCAATGTTAATATTACTAAATGAGAACAATTATTTAGTTGTGCCAAAAAAAGGCATGTTTGGAGACTTGCAACTCTCAAGTTGATTACTATGTAAGTATAATATTTCAAGGAGTAATAACTTGCCTAACTCTAAAGGCACACTGCCACTCAAATTGTTCTCATTTAAAGAGAGTACTTTAATTTAGAACAATTTCCGATTGAATTTGGTATATTTCTTGTCAATTGATTTTTCTATAAGAATAGTTGTCTCAAATTAGGAATATTTGACAAATACTCTATGATACTACCTAACAATTAATTTGTATGAATATAAAGTGTTTGCAAACCAGTGAGAAAACTTAATTGCGGTGGAAGGGCACCATGGAGATTGTAACATCCCTCCTTTAAGCCCTAGTAATTTGTAAATACAATTATTTTATTATACTTGTTTACTGGTGAGGAGCTCAAGGCCAAGGCCCCACCATTAAACTTTGTAAGTATGTGGCTCAACTCCTAAAGTGTAAAGCTTAGGATATTAAGAGCGGTGAGGCATTTTAGACGACGAAAACTAAATTCATTTAAGGAAGAAAGCTGAGAGGCTAGGAATTCATGATAGTTCTATATTGATAAGAGTCATAACCACTTGAAGGAAGGGACTAATGATGCTCACTTTAATTAAGTAAAATCCTGAAGGGTTCACCTAAGTAGGGTCTAACATAAACCAAGGGACAAGAGGATTCTTTCATCTATGAAATTTTAATAGACTATCTTTGTTAACACTCAGCCCAAAAAGAGGCTTCACACATGATTAGGTTAAAATGCATAAAGCGTCAAGCGCGAAAAATATTGTCCTCGTTTACCGGGACAATACTAAAACCTACCATGGGTGAAAAATCTCATTTATATGTTATACATATATAGAGAGATATAGTGAAAACTAGACACCTAACTTTACCTTAAAGAAAGGGGTTATGGAAAATAATACTCATAATGCATTTATTCATATATATATATATATATATATACAACAGCTTATATAGTTTTAGATCTAAGATCTAAATTATGCATGGAAAAAGGGGATTTCTTTACCCAAAACGAAATCCATCCATATAACCTTAATGATAAAATATTGATGTGAATATATATATAGAGAGAGATTTACTTTTAAAAGGTATAAAGATATATATATGGATATATCTTTGTTAAAAGGATTTTTACTTCCTCTCTCATTTAGAGATTCATTTATCTTTAAGAATAATGCATTGAAAATATATGACTTACTTTTAAAAGGTATAGAGATATATATATATATATGGATATATCTTTGTTAAAATGATTTTTACTTCCTCTCTCATTTAGAGATTCATTTATCTTAAAGAATAATACATTGATAATATATATCTATATATTTGAGTGGCTAAAATTATAACTGTGGTATGATGTTATAATTGTGATTTAGTTATTGGTATATTTGATTTTAATAAAATAGTTATTATAACTAGATATAAAATATATATTGAGGTATAACTATACAAATATATTTATATATAGACAAGAGAAGCCTTATCACATTATTATACTCACACCATATGATTACACGACTATTTGGTAAAAATAAAAACCTTATTTCCTCTTTATTTGGCATTAAGGAATGTTACACCTTATCATTCTCTTTATTACTCCACGACCCACGACCTTCTTAGCGAATCAGCACTGAGAGCATAGCTATTGCTTTCTCTTCGATTTCTAGAGCTTAACAATCCCTCTCACCTCCCCAAAACCTTCCATTTGTCCCACTATTGACTAGAAGACAGACAGGTGGACAGTCGTACAATGATGGGATTTCCCTCGTGGGTTTTTGCAGACTCTCTGAGGAGAGTTGAAGTCTTTCTTTTTGTTTGTATTTATAGAATGTAATGCCTGCCTCAGTACTTTAACTGATTAGAGGAATGAGGACACTAGTTTTGAAGTGACTCAGTTTTATAAAACTTAGATCATGGAAATTGCTTTGAAAGTTATCATGTGAAATAGAAATGATTAGATGAATTTTAGATGAATGCTCGACTGACTGAGAAATGATGATGAATGATGAAAATGATGATGAATAATGAAAAATGCTTGAAATGTCAATGATGATTAGTTTTACACTCGATTGACTGAGATAAAACAATGAATGGTGAACATGCTCGACTGACCAAAGCATGATGTTAAAATGATGAATATTTAGTAGACTCGACTAACTGAGATACTGAAAAGAATGCTGAAAATGTTTTATAGTGCAACGCTACTAATGTGAGCTTGAGTGTGTGCAGTGGCAGGTAAGACGATTTACCGATTGACCCACAATGGAATTATAGGGGTCGTAAGAACGGAAAGAACACGTAGGGGTACGATGACTAATTGTCGACCCTGAATTAACAATCTAGGCATGGGTGAAGCTGTTTCATCTCACCCGGGGAGTCGTGTGTCGTACAGGCAAGGCCATAATGATTTGGTCGCGTACGATGAGTTGAGGGGCGCGCGATAAGGAGAGCATTATCCTTGAAGATCCCTTACTCTCCAAAAAGCATAGTTGAGAGATCGTGGTAACAACTCTAGATCGCTATACAGTGCTCCCCATAAGAAGAAAGAAATGGAATTGTCAGAAGAGCCCGCCAAAGAGGCACCTCGACAAGAAAAAGATAATGTTATTTAACATATGAAGAAATTGAAACTTTGCCAAAAAATAAATTCAAGTGATTTTAAATTAAAAGACAATTACAATAAAATAATATTCATTATTTCATTTTCAAGAGAAGAGAAGAAAATAGAAATGAATAAGGAATTAAAACAAAAACATTTAGTTTAGTTTATTTATTTTATTTTCCTACTGTTTGAAAAGAAGAAAAACAAAAACTAAACTAAAGTATTCTATTAAAGTTTTATCTAGAAATAATACTACTGGAAGTTTAAAACTTTAGAGTGAGAATATTCTATTAAAGAATAAAAGTTTTAATATAAAAGAAATATGTATATATAAATCTTTTTAAATCTTTTAAACTCTTAATGGAATTAGTTTATATTAAATAAAAGAAACAAATTACTCTTATAATTTTTATTATTTAAAATAAATTAAATAAATATTTACAACTAGTTTACTAAAGGGTATTAAGTAAATTGAATGAGAACCAAAATAGAAGTAGGACTCTCCTACACCTAACTTCCACTGATTTAGGGAATTAGGTGCACACTAAAGATATTGAGACACTTGTAACTGAGAAAGATTGTAATTAAACTATTAAATTAAAATAAATATGTGCATGGACAAACACATGGCACACAAGATTTTACTATATAATGAGGGAGTAGAAGGAGAAAATGACATCTCTTTCTCCCTAATGCTGGATGGGCATGATAATCTCGGATTATGTTATGATTCTTGTGAGTTGGGATTAGCTGGAATGGGGATTGGGAGATCCTTTCGAGAAGCTCACTAGTGTGTTCTTACGACCCCATTAGCTTGGGGTTCGGGGTGAAGGAGAGTAACCCCGATACAGTAGGGTGGTCAACCGAGGGGTCTCTTGGTAAAATAGACAAAGCTGAAAGCGGCTCGGGGAAGATCGACGACAGTTCATACAAGGACTTCGTCAACAAAGTGCCAACTACTGTCGAAATGTATAATGTTCCATTTTTATGTACAAATTTGAGTTTATGAAATTTTATTTCTTGTTTTATATTTGATTTTCAAGGTTTTATTAATTTGCATATGATGTTAGTTCTATTTTTGGAAGTCTTTTTGGGGGACCCGAAATGGGGGTCCCTACATAGACGAAGGGAAAGGGTTGAAAGGTGTTGATTTTTCTTTGGGAATTCTATAATGCGTGGAAAGGACAGCTCTCCCGAGACCTCGATCCCCATTTTATTTAGGTTTTCTATAAAAATGGAAAAATTAGATGGAGGCTCGATGGCTGGATTGATGCACGGTGGAGGAATCCCTCTTCTGCATGGCGATCTTTGCATTCACGTTTTGATCACTGCACTTTTAAATATACCATATTCTGTGGTAGAATATGTTAGGGTAGATATATGTCAAGCGCAGACCCTGCAGAAGGTTTTAATGTTTTTCTTTACATACTCGGTGGTAGAGTATGTTAGGGTATATCTCTGTCAAGCGCAGACCCTATAGAAGGTTTTAATGTTTTTCTTTACATACTCGGTGGTAGATTATGTTAGGGTAGATCTATGTCACGCGCACACCCTGTAGAAGGTTTTAATGTTTTTATTTACATACTCAGTGGTAGAGTATGTTAGGGTAGATATTTGTCAAGCGCAGACCCTGTAGAATAGTTTTGATGATTTTCCTTACATACTTTGTGTTCTTTCATTAGTTGCTTGTTTATGTTGGGGTATATCTCTGTCAAGCGCAGACCCTATATACTTTTGTGGATAGTGATTTTTATTTATTTGTACATACAAAGTCTTCCTGCATGAAAACATGCCTCTATAGTTCAGATTGAAGTTATCATGCAGATTTGACTCCTGTAGAGATGTAACTATAAGTTAAATGTTATTTAGTTTCTGCAATTGTGACATCTTACCATCTTTAGCGTTTAGCCTAATGAAATGATTGTAGAGATGGAGCTACCATATAAATGCTTTTAGAATCTTGATTCTCCACTATCATCTACTCCTGTAGTGTGTGATTTTCTGCACATATATGTATATGGAATGCCGATATATATACATATAAATGGACGTCGGACTGCCTGAGTATATAAGATAGAAGCTAGACCTGTGTGCGATTTTTTCTGCACATATATGTATATCGAATGCTGATTGTTGCATATACATATACACATTAGATGCCAAACTGGTTGTGTATGTAATATTTATTAGATGCTAGATCTGAGACAAACATAGTATAAATCTAGTTCTTCATATTATTTTAACCTCTATCAAAATCGTATTTCAATTCGTGTTTGATCTGAGATAAATAGAGTATAAATCTAGTTTTTTTTCATATTATTTAACCTCTTTCAAAATCATATTTCAATTCACATTTGATATAAGATGATGCATAATATAATCTCTGAAATTAAATCGTAATATATTTTCTTAGAGATCATAGTTTTTGTGTAAAGGGGATTCTTTTATAATGGATCCCATGAGGGAAGCATACAAGATTTATATTATTTTGCACTAAGATAATGTAGGGTATCACCTTATAGGGGCAGTCATTACGCTGGAAATTTATATATGTATAAAATGAATGAGTCAGTAGTGACGCAACTCTTACGTTGTGTCCAAGTCACTATTGAATATAGGCCATGGAAAATGTCCAAGTGAATAACCTCTCTCCTTGAGGAGATTTGAGAAGTCAACTGCAACAAATTGGGTTGCGGAGTGTAACCTTTAAATGAAGGTAATATATGATGCAACTTTTTGTGGACGTAGCCCTAGATTGGGTGAACCATGTCAAAATGGTCTCTGTCTTATGTGCCTGATCTGTTTAAGTTTCCTAGATATTGTGATGGCTTTGTCGTTTACATCAAAATATGAGTATATGATTCATATGGTATATTTTTGTAGTTAATTTTCATATTGATCATGAAATGTATTTTGTGTTTTTAGACTTATTCACGATTACAGCTAATATGTTGAATGAATTGTTGGGTTTATAGAGATATGTGTTTGTTAAGGCAATTTTCTATATAGCATATAGTTGTTATGATGCTCTTTTACTTATGATTGTCCAAAGTGTGATAAAGAAGTTGCATAGATATTTCTTAAATGAGAAGGAAATTGATGTCGTATAAGTGTTGGAAATAAATGGCATAAGTAATCCAGGTTTATAAGAGTATCGATTGTAGGAAGGATGAAATTATATGATTATTCTTGTGGACATTTCTATTAATTAATCATCATTTTATTATGAAACTTGGAGGACTCTTGAATTTCATTACGGATAAGTTTAATGTTTTTTTTTTTTTAAATTTTGGAAATTCACCAAAACTACTAACTCGCAAAATTGGGTATGTGACATATGGTATCATAGCTACAGGTTACAAGCACTAGGGCCTATTTGGGCTCATCCATAGGAAGCAAATGTATGATTGTTGAACTAATAAGGGAACTCCAGCTACAAAGACAAAACAAGAAAATTGCATTTTCATAGTTCGGCAATAGGTAACGGATAAGTCATTTATGAGTTTGCAAGTAAGTAAGTCCCACTGTGTTTAATATTGGAATTAATGTTACTCTAACTTGTTTGGTTAACTAGTTCCTGTATGCAAAAAATTGTTGTACGTGCATGCATTAAGGGTATATTATAGTGGACGAAATTGTGTTGCGGTGATATGTTGTAACTAATAGTTTTATACAAAGAGAAGAATTATGGCTTTGGTAAAAGTGGTATCTATGTTTCTGGTTGAATTTAGGACTAATGTGTATAGTTTAAAGTTGACAGTATTAAGCTTTAAATTGATTCATTTGGGCATCATAATAGTATTATTTTGTTAGGAAAAAGTGTAAAGACAATGATTTGTTGGTATGTTGGTAACATGGTCAATCTTTCACCTCGTAATATCACTCCATTCTATGTATCTTAATGGGTATTAAATTGATTCCTAGTAAGCTTTGTCTTAAAAGCGAGTTGTTGATATCTTGTCTTTTAAATGAAAATTCTTCATTAGTGTAGAATGTACATCCTAGACATTGTGATAAGTTTTACACTTAGGAGAAAATATGTTTAAAGATAATATGAGAAAGTGGAAAGTAAGATAGAGGATAATGTTAGTTATTGAGTATTTTAGAGGTGATATCCGTATGGGTGAACAATCAGGTCAAAGTATCCTATCATGTTATTTAACGGGATGGAAAATCTAAATGTGAAGTTATTATCATGTTTCCAATTGTAAAGATAAAAAGGGTATTTTAGAAATCATCACATAGACTGCTTGTGGCATAAAGGGTTTCGTCTATTATGAATATCGATAGATGAAGAATCTCTATAATTAACAAACATTTGTTAAACATTGCTTATATACTTTCCTTATTGATGCAAATAACATTAGACCTTCCTAACTTAAAAATTATGGTTGGATACTTTCATATGACAAAAATAAAGTATAAAAGATCGATGTGAATAGTATGTGCTAACACATGAATTTGGGGTATCTAAAAAAAATAATAGTACCGAGTTGATTTGGATACAGGATTATCCTAAAATATCTTATATAGGAGTGAAATCATTTTGACAATAATATTATAGTGACAATTGATTTCTTTTCATACTTAGTATAAGGAAGAGTTCACATTTATGAATACATTAAGAAGATAACCATGATGACTAAACTGTTTGTATCAAGATCAATGAGAAATGCTATATTCCATTTTCTTTGTATATAAACATGAAAAAAAAATTGGTGAGACATGTTATTACCTTAACCAATAAAAGGTTGCAGATTGAAAACTATAAGCATAGGAATAATGCTTTCATATTCATGTATCTTGTCGACATACTAAAATAAGAGTTGGGTTATGAATTACACTCAACAATATATATTGTCTAGAAAATTTACAGATATATATAGAGAGATGCATATATACATAAATTGCCTTACAATAGTCTCGTAAATCTATAAGAAGGTAAATTGTAAACTTTGAAAGACAAATCAGACCACCATTGGAATTATCGTAAGAGCTAAGAGATTAATGAATGCTATATGCTAACATCGCAAATCTTATGTTGTAAGGTATATTAATGAAATTAATGAGAACATTAATTTTGTATGGATGTTGTAAGTGAATGATGATTTCCTTACTATTATGTTAGGAGAAGACTTTCTCATGAAATTTGATTTTTTTTATATAAAGAAGTACTAACAAGTGAATTTGGCAGATGGTCAAATTCTGTGGAACTTGTGGAAAGACATCGATGCAATATAGTATACATGGTAAGCATATGGTAAGAATATGAATAAAGATCAAGTACTCATGAAAGGATATGTTAAAAGCATGAGTTCGAACTAATAAGTAAATAGGTGAACCTATTTGATGTTAATATTATGTTTCCATTATGTTGCATGTTGTGGTTAACCAAAACTACAAGAGATAATAAATGAGTTTTATTCTTGGACTCAAACGAGAAGGTTTGAGGGGAAAAGAATATTTCTTGGACTCAAGCGATAGGGATTGAGGGGAAAGGAACTTTCCACTAAGTAAACACCAAGTGGAAAAAATTGACCCAACTCTACTTTGCTAAAGCAACTTTTCCTAGACTCAAGCAGGAGGCTAGGTGGAAAAGAAATTCCTGGATTGAAGCAAGGAGGCTTGAGGGGAATTGCGAAAGAATTTTGTGGTATCAATGGAAAAGACCTATGCACAAATATTGACATCTGGAATACAGGACATTGTTTGATTTCTTGAGGAGGAAAATTTTTTGACTAGCAATCAAAAGGGAGAGTAACCTCAAAAGTGTAGCCCGTAAGTCCATAGGAATTCGTGACAGAACTCGAGGAAGAGTTATGTGTTCAACAGAGGGTTGCTGAAGTTCTAAACTCATGGGACAGTTTGATGATCAACAAAGTATTGTTGAAGGATTTGTTTTATGATATAACAATAAAACCACATATTAACGAATTGTCTTGTAACTAGACTATTGGATGCATTTATGTGCGAATGTTATGACTGATTGAATAAGCAAAAATTTCCTAAGGATGAGGATGAATGATAAATGTTAAAAGTTTACTATTTGAAATTTTTTGAAGTATATGATTCTAACCTGTGAATGCGAGAGATGCTTACCTCAAGTCGAGGACTAGTAAAATGTCCACATATTGGAGGGTAAAAGAATTCCTACAAAGGATAATTAAATCTGAATTTCTTATGAGTCTCTTGAATATTTGAAAATAAGCCTATATCATGTGAGCTTGCAATGTTCCATGAATTGCAAATGTTATGTTCATGATTATGTTTCTAAGTTTGACTATGAATTTATGATGTGCTATACTGAACATCTTTTGGGAGACCTGGTTTTACTACATAAAATGCAGGTTATGGGCGATAGAAACTTGCGGAAATCATGAAATCAAATAAACGAGGAAGCAAGCAAAAGATGACTCCAGAAGAGAAGAGGAATTGCTGAGAAGTATGAACACCGAGGACAATGTTATTCTTAAGGGGAGGAGGATGTAACATCCCTCCTTTAAGCCCTAGTATTTTGTCAATACAATTATTTTATTGTACTTGTTTACTGGTGAGGATCTCAAGGTCAAGGCCCCACCAGTAAACTTTGTAAGTATGTGGCTCAACTCCTAAAGTCGTAAAGTGTAAATCTTAGGAGATTAAGATTGGTGACGCATTTTAGATGACGACAACTGAATTCATTGAGGAAGCAAGCTAAGAGGCTAGGAAGCCGTGATAGTTCTATCCTGATAAGAGTCATAACCACTTGAAGGAAGGGATTAATGATGCTCACTTTAATTAAGTAAAATCCTGAAGGGTTCACCTAAGTAGGGTCTAACATAAACCAAGGGACAAGAGGATTTTTTCATCTACGAAATTTTAATAGACTATCTTTGTTAACACTAAGCCCAAAAAGAGGATTCATACATGATTAGGTTAAAACGCATCAAGCGTCAAGCACGAAAAATATTGTCCTCGTTTACTAGGATAATACTAAAACCTACCATGGGTGAAGAATCTCATTTATATGTTATATATATAGAGGGAGAGATATAGTCAAAACTAAACACCTAACTCTACTTTAAAGAAAAAGGTTACGGAAAATAATACTCGTAATGTATTTATTCATATATATATATATATATTTTTAGATCTAAGATCTAAACTATGCATGGAAAAAGGGAATTTCTTTACCCAAAAAGAAATCCATCAATATAACCTTAATGATAAAATGATAAAATATTGATGTGAATATATATATATATAAATAGATATACATATTTTTAAAAGTATAAAGATATGTATATAGATATATCTTTGTTAAAAGGATTTTTACTTCCTCTCTCATTTAGATATTCATTTATCTTTAAGAATAATACATTGATAATATATATATATATATATATATAAGTGGGTAAAATTATAACCATGGTATGATGTTATAATTGTGATTTAGTTATTGGTATATTTGATTTTAATAAGATACTTATTATAACTAGATATAAAATATATATTGAAGTATAACTATACATATATCTATATATAGACAAGAGAAGCCTTATCACATTATTATACTCACACCATATGATTAAACGACTATTTGCTAAAAATAAAAACCTCATTTCCTCTTTATTTGGCATTAAGGAATGTTACACCCTGTCATTAGCTTAATTATTCCACGACCCACGAACTCCTTAACGACTCAACACTGAGAGCATAGTTATTGCTTTCTCTTCGATTTCTAGAGCTTAACGATCCCTCTCACCTCCCCAAAACCTTCCATTTTTCCCATGACCAGCTGGAAGACAGACAGGTGGACAATCGCACAATGAAGGGATTTCCCTCGTGGGTTTTTGCGGACTCTCCAAGGAGAGTTGAAGTCTTTCTTCTTGTTTGTATTTATAGAAGAAGGGAAAGGGTTGAAAGGCGTCGATTTTTCTTTGGGAATTTCTTTAATGCGTGGAAAGGACAGCTCTCCCAAGAGCTCGATCCCCATTTTGTTTAGGTTTTCTCTAAAAATGGAAAAATTAGGTGGAAGCTCGATGGCTGGATCTATGCACGGTGGAGGAATCCATCTTCTGCAGGGCGATCTTTGCATTTACGTTTTGACCACTGCACTTTTAAATATACCATATTCTGTGGTAGAATATGTTAGAGTAGATCTCTGTCAAGCGCAGACCATGTAGAAGGTTTTAATGTTTTTCTTTACATACTCGGTGGTAGAGTATGCTAGGGTAGATCTCTGTCAAGCTCAGATCCTGTAGAAGTTTTTAATGTTTTTCTTTACATACTCGGTGGTAGAGTATGCTAGGGTAGATCTCTATCAAGCGCAAACCTTGTAGAAGGTTTTAATGTTTTTATTTACATACTCGGTGGTAGAGTATGTTAGGGTAGATCTCTGTCAAGCACAGACCCTGCAGAATAGTTTTGATGATTTTCCTTGCATACTTTGTGTTATTTTATTAGTTTCCTGTGTACGCTGGGGCATATCTCTATCAAACGCAGACCCTGTATACTTTTGTGGATAGTGATTTTTATATTTGTGTACATACAAATTCTTCCTACGTGAAAACATGCATCTATAGTTCAGATTGAAGTTATCCTGCAGATCTGACTCCTGTAGAGATGTAGCTATAAGTTAAATGTTATTTAGTTTCTGCATGCTAGCCCTAAAGTTTGCTTGACTACAAAAAGACAAAGTTTAGGCACCTCAATAAAATTAAAGTGGGATTTGTTCATTTGGATAACAAAAAGGATTAAAAATAAAATTATAAGAATTATGAACAATCTGGTGCATGATCTGAAAACATCAGATTTAAAATATATATAAGGATAGAAATTAAAAGATAGACTGAATGATCAAAATGGGACACAAATTCAAATCATAAGAAGTACAAACACAAGACAACAAACAATTCTTGCCTTGAAACATCTTATGGAAATAAGATGCCTAAAAAGACATTTTAAACATCTATCTTTCAATGACATTCATTTATTTGCATAGGCATGTACACAGAAAACATCCATATAAAAAAAAAATGCAATTAACATTTCAAACAGAAATACTGAATATCAAAACAATAAATAATTTGAACCTAACTCCCAACAGCCTATATCGTTCATCAAAACAAGGTATCCTCACATAAGCATATTGATATAACCAGACTGTAAAATCAGAACATATGTGTTCTCGACCCTCATGAGTGTCTTTTCATAGCCCCCTTGGTTGGAACCTCCTCCTTTTTAATTACAAACTTATGCAATATATAACAATTACAGGACTTGAGCTATTACAATACATTTTGGAATGAAATTCTATCAACAAACTAAAAACCCTCGAATTAACTGCAAAGGATGAAGTGGCTTGACACCTTGACTGCCAAATGTTCTATTTTGTGATGAAATTTCAAAGGCCAGTGAAGATACTCTTTGATCGTTTTTTGGATATGAATGTGATTTTGAAAATAATAGCGGACCCTGCCACCTTTGATTTATATCTAAAAATATGGAGATGATAACACTTGTGCTTGATATATGACACCTGGGCATTTAATTTAGGATATGTATTTTATAGGTAGAATGTGTTTGGGCATCCAACTGTCAATGTAAACACTTGGGCAGGATGTTCTGATTTGGTGTTTGATTTAGGAGAGATCCCTATTCTTTGAGAAGACTTTGAAGCATTTGAAACCTCAACCATTGCACAAGTCATTCTTTGGAATGAACATCATTCTATTGCCACATGGAATTACCATTTTGCTGGAAATTATGTTTAGAAAGTTCTTTGCTGGAAAATAGCAAATAAGAAAGTTGCACAAAGTACTCGTTGTTTTCATTTGCATGGAGGTTGGTTTCCCATCGAGAAATCTCCTTTGAAAAAGAACAAGTAAACCTGAAAATTAAGAAGAATAGCTTCCTTTTGAATGCCAACTCATCTCCTTCATAAGTTGCGTTTTCCATTTGAGTTCAAATGCAATTTGGCAGTATACATTTCTCTGCAATCTGACAGTATACATTTCTCTAGGAAGGAATTTGGAAAACTTGACGGTCTATACCTTTTCGATCTCATGCTTTTAATGCATGGATCCTCTTTTTGACAAACAACTTGTTAACATTCTTTCTAAAAGATATTATCTGAAGGCTTGCTGGAATTCATGTGAGATATTATGGGATATTCGTTTTATGATTATCTCCCTGATAGTTTGCAGTCTTCTCAATATTTACAATTTTCATTTCCAAAGCCGTGTTGAAATGAAGAGCAAATAACTAGGAATAACACAGACATTTGAAATTTGACTATTCTGGCAACGAAAAATTGAAGTATTTGTTTACAGGCATGATTCTAGCATCTGAGGATTTTATGGGATAAATATGGTACCAAGATCGGCTCCCTCTGGGATGGCATGCTCCCTGCAAGCTGCCAAGAACTAGCAGACCCTATGCCTTCTATCCATTGGGGTGGAGTCTTCATGATGCTGCAAACCAACAAACTGACAATTAATCCATACTTATACTCCATTGGGCTGGAGCATTATTAGCATATAAACTTCTACACATTATAAAAAACTAAAGAAGAAAACCATTGGAAACAACTCCATACTGGAAACTAGTTCATGCACTGCAAAAAACAACTTAAACCCTGCTGCTCATTCATTGAGATCTTTTATTAAATAGGTACTAATCTAATTGGCTTGATTCTGGATGATCAAGTGTAATTCCATTGCCAATGAAACCAGATTAAAAACTGACTTAGGAATTGAACTCCCGGAATATACTTCTGTAAAATAAAGATTGAAGCGCTTATAGGCAATTCATCATGAATCTGAAACCCATATTTATAGCTGAACAAAAATGAATGACCTAAGCTGATAAAATCCTCGAGATAAGCAGCTACTGGATCATAAAAACAATTAGATACCTATGTTTCTTGTTCAAGGTAAATGAACTCGCTTTGGATAAGCTATGACCTTACTATTTCCATAAAAGAAATACAATCATCTGAAAACCACTTTTTACTTTCCAAGTTATGCTGATTTAATTCTTTATTCAAGGTCTCGCACATATCTTTAATCTCATAAGAAAAACTTTGGGAATATTTCTGAGTCAACAAAATTTCATATTCTGACTCGATTTTTTTAAGAAACTTCTTCAAAAAACAAAATTTATCTTCTTCACTAAAGATGTTATAAGAGTCTAAATAAGAAGATAAATCTTCATTCCATTCATCATCATCAGAATAAATCCATTCTTTGAAATTTGTAAGAAAAGCAGGGTCCACCACAAAATCTGCTATCTCAATTGATGAAATAACTGGATTAGCAGTTGAACTCACGATTATGGACCCAGTGGATTCTCCCTTAGATTCATCTGTAATGAAGTTGGAGTCACCAAGTAGAAAATTTCAGTCAAACTAATGTCTTGCCCCTGTCTACCATCAAGAGTTGGATATGGAACCCCTGTGAGCAATGGATAGGAAGGATTCGCTCTTGTCCCTATCTGCTTTGGAGACAAAACTGCTTTTCTCGAAATTTAGTGAATGACTGTAGTATTACAAATATTTCCCAACATTGTTCACTGTCAAAATTAAGAGAAAATATATAGTATGTGGGGAAAATTTTCAATTCCATCTCTAGTATGGTCTCCAAAAGATGTTAGCCCTAAAGTTTGCTTGACTACAAAAAGACAAAGTTTAGGCACCTCAATGAAAGTGGGATTTGTTCATTTGGATAACAAAAAAGGGATCAAAAAATAAAATTATAAGAATCATGAACAATCTGGTGGATGATTTGAAAACATCAGATTTAAAATATATATAAGGATAGAAATTAAAAGATAGACTGAATGATAAAAATGGGACACAAATTCAAATCATAAGAAGTACAAACACAAGACAACAAACAGTTCTTGGCTTCAAACATCTTATGGAAATCAGATGCCTAAAAAGACATTTTAAACATCTATCTCGCCATAACATTCATTTATTTGCATAGGCATGTACACAGAAAACATCCATATAAAATAAAAAATGCAAATAACATTTCAAACAGAAATACTGAATATCAAAACAATAAATAATTTGAATCTAACTCCCAACAGCCTATATCATTTATCATAACAAGGTATCCTCACATAAGCATATTGATATAACCAGACTGTAAAATCATAACATATGTGTTCTCGACCCTCATGGGTATCTTTTAATCATAGCCCCCTTGGCTAGAACCTCCTCCTTTTTCATTACAAACTCATGCAATATATAACAATTACAGGACTTGATCTATTACAATACATTTTGGAATGAAATTCTATCAACAAACTAAAAACCCTCGAATTAATTGCAAAGGATGAAGTGGCGTGACACCTTGACTGCCAAATGTTCTATTATGTGCTGAAATGTCGAAGGCCGATGAAGATACTCTTTGATCTTTTTTGGATATGGATGTGATTTTTAAAATAACAGGGTACTCTGCCACCTTTGATTTATATCTAAAAATATGGAGATAATAACACTTCTGCTTGATATATGACACATCGGCATTTAATTTGGGATATGTATTTTATATGCAGAATGCATTTGGGAATCCAACTCTCGGTGTAAACACTTGGGCAGGATATTCTGATTTGGTGTTTGATTTAGGAGAGATCCCTATTCTTTGAGAATACTTTGAAGCATTTGAAACCTCAACCATTGCGCAAGTCATTCTTTGGGATGAACATCATTCTATTGCCACTTGGAATTACCATTTTGCTGGAAATTATGTTTAGAACATTCTTTGCTGGAAATTATGTTTAGAACGTTCTTTGCCGGAAAATAGCAAATAAGAAACTTGCACAAAGTACTCGTTGTTTTCATTTGCATGGATGTTGGTTTCCCATCGAGAAATATCCTTTGAGAAAGAACAAGTAAACCTGAAACTTAAGAAGAATAGCTTCCTTTTGAATCCCAACTCATCTCCTTCATAAGCTGCCTTTTCCATTTGAGATCAAATGCAATCTGACAGTATACATTTCTCTAGGCAGGAATTTGGCAAACTTGACGGTTTAGACCTTTTCGATCTCATGCTTTTAATGCATGGATCCTCTTTTTGACAAACAACTGGTTAACATTCTTTCTAAAATATATTATCTAAAGGCTTGCTGGCATTCATGTGAGATATTATGGGATCTTCGTCTTATGATTATCTCCCTGACAGTTGGCGCTCTTCTCAATATTTACAATTTTCATTTCCAAAGCCGTGTTGAAATGAAGAGCAACTAACTAGGAATGACACAAACATTTGAAATTTGACTATTTTGGCAGTGAAAATTGAGGCCTCTCTTTACACGCATGCTGCTAGCATCTAAGGATTTTATGGGATAAATCTGGTACCAACACTGCAATTGTGACATCTTACTGTATTTAGGGTTTAGCCTAACAAAATGATTGCAGAGATGGAGCTACCGTATAAATGATTTTAGAAGCCTGATTCTCCACTATCATCTACTCCTGTAGTGTGTGATTTTCTGCACATATATGTATATTGAATGTTGATATATATACATAAAAATGGTGCCGAACTACCTGAGTATATAAGATAGAAGCTAGACCTGGGTGTGATTTGTTCTGCATGATTTGTTCTGCACATATATGTATATCGAATGCCTATTGTTGCATATACATATACACATTAGATGCCAGACTTCCTGTGTATGTAATATTTATTAGATGTTAGATCTGAGATAAACAAAGTATAAATCTAGGTTTCCATATTATTTTGACCTCTGTCAAAATCGTATTTCAATTCGCGTTTGATATGAGATAAATAGAGTATAAATCTAGTTTTTTTTCATATTACTTAACCTCTATCAAAATCGTATTTCAATTCACGTTTGATCTGAAATGATGCAGAATATAAATCTCTGAAATTGAATCGTAATATATTTTCTTAGAGATCAGAGTTTTTGTGTAAAGGGGATTCTTTTATAATGGATCCCATGAGGGAAACATACGAGATTTATATTATTTTTTACTCAGATAATGTAGCGTATCACCTTATAGTGGCAGTCATTATAGTAGAAATTTATATATGTATAAAATGAATGAGTCAGTAGTGGCGCAACTTTTACGTTATGTCCAAGTCACTGTTGAATATAAGCCATGGAAAATGTCCAAGTGAATAACCTTTGTCTTTGAGTATCTTTGAGAAGTCAAATTCAACAAATTGTGTTGCATAGTGTAACCTTTAAATGAAGGTAATATATGATGCAACTTTTTGTGGACGTAGCCCTAGATTGTGTCATGTCCCCATTTTGGCCCTTGTAATATTTTGGGCTATAATGTAAATACTGTGTGTATATTATGTATGATTCCTAGTGTGGATCTCAAGGCCAAGGCCCTGCTAGTAAACGCTCGACCTTGAAGAGGTAGGTATTGGATATTATGCTACCCATGTGCTAGTGAACCATGGAGATTGTAAATATACATTTTAATATAAATGCCCACAACTAGCTATGCAATGCAACAAGAGATGGGGGCATGATGTTTACAAGGAATTGGGAGGGAAACATTCGAACCTTGGAGCCAATCAAGTCAAGCCAAATGTCAATGAGAGAACCCATCAACCCTCAACTACCCATGATGACTTTTGTACCCAATCATTTACTCTCCCCAGAGTTGGTTGAGGTAGTTAATTCCTTGGGGAGTGGAAGGTATGGTTGTCCAAATTCGAGTATGGGAAATCCACCCTGCATGGAAAATCGTGTTTTGCTTCTTGGGCAAGAAAAGAGCCATGAATTGCTTCCCAAGCCATGAACCATCAACCAGTTTGGCTCTCTCACGAGTTGGGAGCTTGCTGGGAATTTTTCCCCATTGAAATTCCGTGTTTTCCTTCATTCTCAGTTGGGAGAAGGGCGTTTTTGTGTTATATACTAGTGGGAAAGAAAATGTTATTTTTTTCAGAATTTACTTCAATTTGATCTAGGGTCTTAACTGAGAGAACAACATGTACAACATATCTACAGCATATCAATCATGGACACAATAATGCAAGCACACAAGAGACACAGAGCTTACTTGGGGAAAACCATAAAGGTGAAAAACCCCAATAACTTCCTCAGAGATAGATGGAGCAATGATACAACCCAAGCATAAGAGATAGACATCTCCTAGCAGCATTTTTTCCTCCTCCACAAGTGTGCCACTCTCCAAAGAGTGTGAGAGAGAATAGAATGATGAATTAGAGTGCCTCCCGCACTCTATTTATACTTGACTTGACTTTCCTAATAACCTTTACTAGGTCGGCCTCAACTTAACCACATAACACAATGCCGACTGGACCGACACCCAATAGGGTGGTCTAATAACCCTTTGACCCACATGACTTATACAGGGCCGACCCCAACAAGGTGGTCTAATAACCCATCAAGTATAAGTTACAACACTTACAATATAAATGACAACACTTCCGTATAGAGGAATAATAACATTTCTATAGGAATACAAACACTTCCGTATAGAGGAATAATACCATCTCTATAGGAGTACAATATACATATATGAAATACATTCCAAAGTTACATATACATCAACACTCCCTCTTAACTAGGAAGGTATTTCTCGACACCGATCTACTAGCACAAGTCTTCTTCTCTAGATCATCATCAGCAAATCATCGTTATCATCACTGCTGCCGCTATCTCAATCAATCTCTGAATCTACTCGTCATAAGACATTCTACAGAGCCATTCCTTTTTCATATTGGATGTAGGCCTACCACCTGTAGGTCTTCATCATCACTGGCCATACTGTGGAATCCTCGGGACTTATTACGTGTGTCACAAAACCTGGCTGTAGCATCCCAGGCTGTTATGAGCACATAGCTCTACCTGTTGGATCTCCCAGGAGCACATTACATGTGACCCCATCACAAAACCTGGCTGTAGCATCCCAAGTTGTTACGAGCACACTACTCTACCTATCGGATCTCCAAGGAGCACATTACATGTGATCTCACCACAAAACCTGGCTGTAGCATCCCAGGATGTTATGAGCACACTGCTCTACCTGTCAGATCTCCCAGGAGCATATTACATGTGGACATGGCAAAACCTGGTTCTAGCATCCCAGGCTGTTACGAGCACTCAGCTCTACCTGTCGGATCTCTCAGGAGCACATTACATGCCATAGGACAAAAACTCGAAAGAGCATCCCCGGCTGTTACGAGCACACAACTCTACCTGTCGGATCTCTCAGGAGCACATTACATGCCATAGGACAAAACCTCGAAAGAGCATCCCCGGCTGTTACGAGCACACAGCTCTACCTGTCGGATCTCCCAGGGCGCTATTATATGTCCTCCCAGAGCAATGCCTCGAAAGAGCATCCTAGGCTATTACGAGCATACAGCTCTATTTGTCGGATCTCCCATGTCAACTTACATGCTTATCTGCACAACCTATCCACGGCCACAGAGTATCAACCTGATACTCACCATACAGCATTCTGATGTACACATGATCATCTTGATCATCATCACTGCATCATCCTGATGCGTGTCATCTGGAGCAACATCCTAAAGCTCGTCATCCATGATCATCTTGATCATATAATGCATCTACCTGGTGCATACCAAGTATCTACCTGATACATATCATCATACATGATCCACCTGATCATACAATGTATCCACCTGATACATACACAGATACATGATCCACCTAATCATACAATGTATCCTCCTGATATATATATCAACATACATGATCTACTTGATCATACAACGTATCCACCTAATACATATATAGATACCTGGTCCAAGCATCCAACATGATGCATATATATACATGATCCAACTGATCATAACAAGCATCCAACATGATGCATATACATATACATAATCCAACTAATCATAACAAGTATCCAACATGATGTATATACATGATCCAACTGATCATAACAAGCATCCAACATGATCCATATACATAGCAGTAACTGGAGCATCGTCCTGATGCTCATCATCCAGTGCTTACATCCATAGCCATGGGAAAGATCCTCCTCTCACCATGTTTGGAATGGCTCCTACAAATGTGTCCATCACTTCTTCCTCGAAGTGTTGTCAATCTGAAGAACACCAAGCATCTCTCTCAAGTACTCAAACTTCACGCTGGCTAGTGGTTTCGTCAACACATCTGCAACCTGCTTATCCATCGCAACATAGAGGAGCTTCACTGCTCCTCTCTGCACCATATCCCTGATATAGTGATATTTGATCTCAATGTGATTCGACCTGTCATGGAACACCGGGTTCTCAAACAACTTCACACAACTCTGGTTGTCACAAAATATACCAGTAGCCTCCAATAGAAGATCAAATAACTCAGACAGTAGCTTCCTAAGCCATACTGCCTCACAACTGGCCGAACAAGATGCAACATACTCTACTTTGGCTATACTCAGTGCTACATAGGACTGCTTCCTGTTAAACCAAGAGATCACACCTAATCCCATACTGAAGCAGCACCTAGAAGTGTTCTTCCTATCTGCAGCATTGCCTGCCCAGTCTGAATCAACATAACTCTACAGGTTAAACTTTGATTCGCATCATACTTGAGCCCATAATCAACTGTACCCTTCAGGTACCTCAGAATATGCTTTACAACAACCAGGTGAACACTCCTTGGATCTGTGAGGAACTGGCTCAATGTGCTCACCACAAAGCAAATATCTGATCTCGTGTTCGTCAAGTACATCAAGGACCCAATCATCTGACGATACACTACGACATCAACCAGATCAGATGAAGCATCACACAGAATCTTCAGGTTCGATGCCATAGGTGTGGCCATGTCCTTGTAGTTCATCATCCCGAACCTCTTTAGGATCTCTACTACAAACTTCCCTTGTCCAAGGAAGATTCCATCAGCACTCTGCCACACCTCCATGCCTAGAAAGTAGTGCATCATCAACAAGTTCTTTATCTCGAACTCAACAGTAGGCTTCCACTGCGTGTCAGAAATCAATCTATCCTCACCTGTAACGAATAGGTTATCCGCATACAAAATTAGTATCACTAGATTTCCTTTTTCAACCTTGTAGTAAAGGTTGGAATCCGCTTTACTCTTGGTAAATCCCAAACTGGATAGAAATCTGTATATCCTACCATACCAAGTTCTTCACATATATGACTTCCCATCATGTGTCTCAAAACCAAGTGGTTGCTCCACATACACTTCCTCTTCGACTACACCATTCAAGGAAGCTGTCTTGACATCCATCTGGTGTATCTTAGATTTCATCACTGTAGCCAGAGCAAGTACTGATCTAATGGAAGTGTGCCTAGCTATAGGTGTAGATGTCTCTTCATACTCAATCCCTTTTTCTGGGAGAAGCCACGAGCTACAAACTTCGTTTTGTATTTCTCCATGCTACCATCTGCAACATGCTTGATCTTATAGATCCATTTGGAAGTCACAGCAGAATTCCCTTCAGATCTTGGGACTGCATCCCAAACATCATTCTTCATGATCGACCGATCCTGGCATTCTTCCATTAATTCATCCCAGATCCTAGGAACTTCAATATCTTCAATAGATATCTTTGTTGCTGGAACAAATGTTGCTGTCCTTCTTTTGTAGGTGAAGGTATGCGATCTTTCCTACAAAACAAGTTAAATTGCATGATTAGAAACTTCTCATAGTTTTCAGAACAAATTCTTACACATAAAGAAATATGTCATACAGTCATGCAATTATCTTAGCCAATGCTTCAATACAACATTTATCCATATCCCATAACTTTCTAGATGCCTTCCAATCTCTACCAGAACATTGTTAAGAGTGTGCACAACTCCCAACATGTCAAGAAAGAGGTTTCATTCTAGATAAGTAGCAATGGAATGTTGTACAGTGCCATAGGCCACTTACCCATCACATGCATATTAGTAGTTTACTATTCATTAATGCAATTATTCTAATATGCATAATACACAATCTAAGTCTAGGAACATAGGCATATACATTATTGAACAACATTATTTAAACAAACAAATATGTAAGAAATGATAATTCAAATACTTATCTTTGTTTGGTTGTTGGGTGGACTCCCTCTGAATCTTTGCAACTCCATTCTGATGTGGATTGTGAGAAGTGGTCAACTCCCTCTGAATATCTGCATCCTTGCAGAAACTACTGGAGTGTGCTCCCTCTTGATCTTTGCTTCCTGGATTACCTATCCTTGAACTTATATCCATCCTCGATCAATATGCATGCTTACAAGTATCATTATTGTGATATCCTCGAAATCTCATACATAATCATACATTTATTAGTATATTCTCAATACTATCAAAACACAATAATCTTAAGCATGTATAGTCATGATCATTTCAAACAGAAATAATAAGCATTAGTATTCAAGGACTCTTATGGTTAGTCATATCATAAATTAAAGTAAGAAACATAATATTCCTAAATCCATGATTACTCAAACCTATACTTTCATGACTCTTCTAGTTAGTCATATCATCAATTAAGGTAAGAAACATAATATGCCTAAACCCATGATTATTCAAACCTATGAATAATCAATATCAGTCATGCCATGTATACTTATATAAGAGATCCTATCACAAGGTAGGATTCTAACTTGATATAGGAAAAGCATACCTGGATTAGTATGTTAGCTAGTTATGTCTAACATACCCACATGATGTCTTCTTGTTCTCTTCAATGACTTGTGCTAGTAACCTGCATATCTCATAGGTTAACCATTATAGAACCAAGTTATACATACCTCGTAAATAGATCTTCTAAGTGATCCATGACAATGGATGAATCTTTGTCTTCATGTCACCATGATCATATGTTCTTCAACTAGAACATGATTTGTCTTTCTTGGTGTACCTTTCATGTTAGCGAACAACATAAACCTCATACAACACCATAATGCATTAGTACAATCATAAGTGTCAACACCCTAATCAATGAATATCTTCTATCATGCATTCATAATTTTATTAAGGTGATACGACAAGTCTAAATTTAATCAAGCTTGTACTAACCGTAATAATATGAAGACAAACATACCATAAACTTAATCATGAACAAATCTCGAAACATACCTGGATAAGTCATACCTATAAAGATTGCTTGTAATCTTCTTATGTAAGGCCTTAGCCTCATCTCCCTCTGAAATAGGAAATTATTCACTTATGCAGGTGACCAATCCATTCTCTTCTAGGATTAACCCAATCCACTTGATTTGCAAGAACTGGATGTGGAGCTGGATTAGGGTTTGTCAGAGAAACCCTAAAATTCAAACTTTGAATATCAAACTTCTGAAAGGATAGAAAGATGCACCTTGATGAGCTGATCAAGCCAGTATACTCAGAATTTGAAAACTACAAAGTTTCACCCCTCAAAATTTCCTTTGAAACTTCTGGATTCACTGGACATGACCCCGAACTAGGGTTTGATCTCGGTCTCTAAATTTTGATTTTGATGAGTAGCATTCAGCCGTGGTCTCCGATTACAAAAATTCCAACTTTCTCTGAAACCCTAATTCCCGGAGCCATGAATGAAGGTGCTCAAAATCCAATTATGTTTTGACAGAAATATGCACCTAATTGTTTCTAGTGTAAATACGAAATTACGAATCCACAAGGTCTGAACCATCTATCTGTGGTAGCTCGACTTGTCATATTTCCAACCCCACAGGTCTGATCTCAATTGGATTCTCTGAGAGAGATTTATGCCAAGTGTCACAACGTGACTTGTTTATGCAATAAAATAGGAGAGAGAACTTGTATGGCGTTCCATGTGTCATTGGTTCCGTTTCGGCCTCTAAAAAAGCTACCTAAGAAAGTATAGTCCGTGCACTACCTATCACTTTTTACGAAATTTCATTTGGAGCTTCCTAGCCCAAGTTATGACCCTTTTTCCTAGGTCACATGTTTATGACTCAGATCTGGAAGACGCAAAAACCCTAGATTGTACAGATCCTAAAACACAAAGTATAGCGAATTAGAAGTTTTCCTTTGGACACAAGGTACATGGGGATCTTATCTTCGACTTGTAAAATTTTTCAGATCCGAAAACTTCTCCAAAATGGATTTATAGCGAAAGTGCTACGATGACTGATTTTTGCTATATCAATCACTATCATTGCAAGTGCAACAAGTGTCATACATGCCATACCATGCCTTCTTTCAGGCTAGCTCTGATACCATGTTAATTTTTCAGAATTTACTTCAATCTGATCTAGGATCTTAACTAAGAGAACAACATGTACAACATATCAATTATGGACATAATAATGCAAGCACACAAGAGACACAGAGTTTACTTGGGGAAAACCATAAAGGTGAAAAACCCCAATAAATTCCTCAGAGATAGATAGAGAAATGATACAACCCAAGCATAAGATATAGACATCTCCTAGTAGCAGCTTCTCCTCCTCCACAAGTGCGCCACTCTCCAAAGAGTGTGAGAGAGAATAGAATGATGAAATACAGTGCCTCCCGCACTCTATTTATACTTGACTTGACTTGCCTAATAACCTTTACTAGGTCGGCCTCAACTTAACCACATAACACAATGTTGAATGGGCCGACACCCAATAGGGTGGTCTAATAACCCTTTGACCCACATGACTTATACAGGGCCGATCTCAACAAGGTGGTCTAATAACCCATCAAGTATAAGTTACGACACTTCCAATATAAATGACGACACTTCCATATAGATGAATAATAACATCTCTATAGGAATATAAACACTTCCGTATAGAGGAATAATACCATCTCTATAGGAGTAAAATATAAATATATGAAATACATTCTGAAATTACATATACATCAACAGAAAAGGGAATTGAATTGGGGTTCCATAGAGACTGTTTTGGCTGTTGAATGCTTAGTTAGTTGGGAGAGAATTCGTTTTCCTCCCTATGATTGTTTTTCCCCATCCCACAATCCATTTTTGGCTGGGAACGATTTGGGAAATCCCATGACCATCTTGTTTGTAAATCCCATTGTTAAAAATGTGCATCCTTGCTCAATAATTGTGCTTTCTTGGTGAAAAAAGAGTATGTTGGGGTGTGTGTTATGGTTGTTTATTGCTTTGGCTGTGCATGAGCTTGAATGTCTCATTTTCCTTGTAAGAATCATGCCCAACTCGGGGGTTGCAGTTGTGTTGAGAGACTGATGACACAACTAGCCTATGGTTGGGTGGAACGTTGCAGTGACATAGCTAGTTGCTTGGGACAATTGCACAATGAAGATAAGTATTCTCTATGTGTATTTACTTCTGTAATAATTAATTTGATGATTATTTGGATATGCTGGATGAGTATGAAATGTGTGTAGATGATGTTTTATTCCATTGTGCATATTTGTTTAATCTGCATCCCCACACTTTTGATTCTACTTGTATGAATCTAATGAATGGGCTGAGTTTATGTAAAAGCCCAAAATTTTAGTGCCATGTTCCCTTCCTTGCATTGGAGAAATGGGAGGGGACGTGATAGATTGGGTGAACCACGTTAAAATGGTCTCTTTCTTATGTGCCTTATCTATTTAAATGTCCTAGATATTGTGATGGTTTTGTCGTTTACATCAAAATATGAGTATATGATTGGAATGGTATATTTTTGTAGTTAATTTTCATATTGATCATGTAATGTATTTTGTGTTTTTAGACTTATTCATGAAATTTACAACTAATATGTTGAATGAATTGTTGGGTTTATATAGATATGTGTTTGTTAAGGCAATTTTCTATATAGCATACATTTGTTATGATGTTCTTCAACTTATGATTGTCCAAAGTGTGATAAAGAAGTTGCATAGATATTTCTTAAATGAGAAGGAAATTGATGTTGTATAAGTGTTGGAAAGAAATGGCATAAGTAATTGAGGTATATATGTGTATTGATTATAGGAAGGATGAAATTATATGATTATGCTTGTGAAAATTTCTATTAACTAATTGTCATTTTATTGTGAAAGGTTGGTGGACTCTTGAATTTCATTATGGAGAAGTCTAATGTTTTTTTTTTGAAATTTTGGAAATTCACCAAAACTACTAACTTGCAAAATTGGGTATGTGATAGAGATGGTTTTCTGCAATTCCTAATGTAATCAAAGATGATAGGTTTACTAGAGAAGAGGGAATTGTACCTGTGAATCTATTAGTTCCTAAGTAAAGGAAATGTAGATGCGTGAGATAACCCAACTCCACAGGAATGCTTCCCTCCAATTGATTCAAATGCAAAGAGAGAAATGGTGTTGCGCAAATCCATGGCATTGAGGTTGAGGGAAACAACTCTATCTGGATGACGACAACTGTAGATAACAACAGTTCAATTGCAGAAAGGGACAACGGGATTCCAAGAATTGAAATTATTAGTTTCAATTAGCTAAACTTCAAATTTATATATTTATTTCAACTTTATTAAAATTTATTTTGCCAAATTTCAAAAACAATTCCCATATATATATGTCTTTTTTTTTCTTTTAATTTTGGTAAATTATTTCAAATCATAACAACATAATTCGAATAGGAAGAGTATGAATACCTATATCTTTCTAAATTCGGGCAAATCATTTAATTTCACTAAAAAATATTTTTTTAATTAAACTAAAATTGGCTTTTCCAAACTCCTATAAAATGTTTAAAAAATAGGTTCCTAATTCACACTTATATTTTTGGATTTTCACACTTAATTTTCAAAATATTTAGCTAATTATTTCAATTCAATTAAAATTCACTTCGTCAAATTCTCATAAAAGCCTAACAAAAGTAAGTTCAATTCAACTAAAATTCACTTTTCCAAATTCCAATAAAAAGCTAAAAAAATTGTTATCCCACTCATACTTATTTTAATTTCAATTCAAGTTGTTTGTGCTATTGCATGACTTAATTTTTTAAATTTCTAATAAATTATTTCAATTCAACTAAAATTAACTAATTTTTAATCATTTCAATTCAAGCATGACTTAATTTTTTGAATTTCTAATAAATCATTTCAATTCAACTAAAATTAAATTCCTATAAAAAAAAAAATGTAGGTTCCTGTCCCACTCACATTTTTCTAGCAAATCATTTCAATTCTATTAAAAATTACTTTTCCATATTATCAAAAAAAAACCTTTAACAAATCATTTCAATTTTATTAAAAATTACTTTTCCATATTCTCATAAAACCCCCCAAAAATATGTTCCTATCCCAATTACACTTACTTTTATGAATTTCTAGCCAATCATTTCAATTGAACTAAAATTTACTTTGCCAAAATCCCATAAAAGGTATGTTCTTATCACACTCAAAATTATTTTTTCTAAATTTCTAACAAATACTTTCAATTCCATTAAGTTTGTTTTTGCTACATTCTTAGAAAGAAAGGAAAGAGTTTGTCACCCTTACTTTTCCTAATTTTGAACAAATCATTTCAATTCAACTACTTTGACAAATTCCCATAAAACTTTAAAAAAATCATATCTCACTTACATTTATTTTTTCCTAATTTCTAGCAAATCAATTCAATTCAAGTAATTTAACTTTATGAAATTCCCATAAATATTTTAAAAAAATCATGACCCACTCACATTTATTTTTCTAAATGTATAGCAACTCATTTCAATTTCACTAAAACTAACTTTGACATATTCGAAAAAAACCAAAAAGTAAGCTACCATACTAGTTACAAACACTTACGTTTGTTCCCTAAATTTTAGGGAATCATTTCAATTCAACTAAAATTCACTTTGCGGAATTCCCATAAAAGATCCAAAACAAAGTAGGTTCATGTCCCACTTTCCAATTCTAGCAAATTATTTCAATTCAACTAAAATTCACTTTACCAAACTCCCATAAAGGTTTAAAAAAAGGTAGGTTCCTATCCCACCAAACTTTTTTTTTTAATTTCTACCAAATCATTCCATTTCAACTAAAAATGACTTTGCGAGAGTCCAAAAAAATTCCAAAAATAAGTAGGTTCTTATCCCAGTCACACTTACTTTTACATAAAAAGTCAAACTTATTTTTCTAAATTTCTGGAAAATCATTTGAATTCCACTAAAAAAATACTAAGTTTGCCAAACTCTCTCCAAAAAACCAAAACAATAAGTTCCTATCCAATCACACTTACTTTTCTAAATTTCTAACAAATCATTTCAATTCAACTAATATACTTTGCCCTTTCCCAATCTATAAATTTCATTTCAATTTCACTAAAAATGACTTTGAGAGATTCCCAAGAATGACAAAACAAGTAGGTCCATATCTCAATCATCCCCCCAAAAGAAAAAAAAGCGTAGGTTCAATCACACTTACTTTTCTTAACTTTTAACAAATCATTTCAATTCAATTAAAATTAACTTTACTAAATTCCGATAAAAGATTAAAAAATATTCCTATCCCAATCATTTTTTTTAATTCAGCAACCGTAAGGTTTCGATGCTAAATACAAACTTTTTACTGTTTTCTTCGTTGTGTTTTTTTGTTAATTTTTCTAAATTTCTAGAATTTCACTCATTGTTTTATTTATTTTTAAATGTCTTACTCACATATACTTTTCCAAAGTTCTAGCAAATCACTTGAATTCAAGTAAAATTCACTTTTCCCAATTTCTAACAAAATCATTTCAATTCAACTAAAACTAAATTCATATGAAAGGTCACACAAAAATAGTTTCATGTCATAAGCACACTTACTTTTCAAAATTTCTATCAAATAATTTCGATTCAATTAAAATTTACTTTGCCAAATTTCCATAAAAGATAAAAGAAAAGTAGGTTTGCTCACACTTATTTTTCTAAATTTATAACATATTATTTCAATTTTACTAAACTTTGGGATATTAAAAAAAAAAAGACCCCAAAACCTAGGTTACTATCCTAATGACACTTACTTTTATAAATTTCTAGCCAATCATTTCAATTCAGCGAAAATTCACTTTGTCAAATTCCCATAAAGAATAAAAAAAAAGTAGGTTCCTATATCACTCATTCTTATTTTTATGAATTTAAAACAAATCATTTCAATTTCACTACAAAAAAATCCTAAAAAAAAATGTAAGTTTATGCCAGTCACACTTACTTTTATGAATTTCTAACAAATCATTTAATAAATAAAAAACATGTTCCTATCCCACCCAGATTTAATATTCTAATTTTCCAAATCTTTTCAAATTCCATTCAAAATATATGAATGCATGATTCCCAAAAATTCAAAAAGCAAGACCTATGTGCATCTTAGTCCGTGTCTTATATAATATATTATAGAAATAATTTGTAATAACCCAAAAACTACACAATTTTTTTTTTATATTTTTTTTTATCCAAACTGAACTGAATTTTCTTTTAAACATAATTCTTACTTGCTAGTTTTTAATTTCTAGTCACTGCTTTGCATACATAAGAAAGTAATGATTAAGTACCATAATTTCTGCAGTTAAAATAATACTTTATAAAGAAAAGATCTGTTGTTTTAATTAAACTACAGTCCTAGTTGAATACATAACTTTGAACAATCTTTGCGCCTAAGGGATGATCTATGGACCCCCTTGGCTTACTTAGCTTAATGCTAATAAAAAAAACTTGTTATTTGTGGAACAGGTTTACAGGTGAACACATCCCCATGATAATGTACCAGGACTTAGCTTGCTTGCAAAAAGGACTTGATGTAATAGTTCGGGCTTAAAGGAGTGGAAATCCTACATAAAATCTCAAGAAGCAAAACACCATACTCCTAGAGGACTCTTGAACCTAAGACTCTACTTTACATACCTTATTACAAAAAATCGATGGAAGAGCAAGTAGTAATAAATTCGAAGGAGACTTATGAATTAACTATTTAAAGGGGTACCTCGCTTGGGGGAGGACAGGTCGGCACCATTAATGCAACCCTAAACCTGTCCAAAAGAACAAAGAAGGTTTTGCGAAAACATTTTCCAAAAAAAAAGGAGAAGGAAGGGGCTCTCGACCGCCATGGCCGAGGAGCTCTGTTCTACTGTATTTCTGAGACCATGATGCCGGCGCAAGAGCACCTAATCGCATGTTTGCGGCATTCAAGCCATAGCCACAAAGGTAAAAATGGTAGTTCCAAAATTATTTTACGAATTGTGAAACTTAAAACTATTGTTGTTGTTTATAAAGACGAAATCTGTCTTTGCAGGTGGAGGGCGAACTAAATCTCTAAAAGGAAGGTCCTTACTACTACGACGTCAAGCTAGACCACCGATAAGCCATGGCTGGTCCTTAAATCCTTATGGAAAGAGGGTTAGTTCAAGTTGCAGTTCCAGGCTCTGTGGGTTTTCAAAAAGGCAACAGTGTGTAAAAGAAAGATCTCAGTCAAACTCTACGTTCGAAAGTGAATTAAAAGCTTTGTTTTCTTTTTGAAGCAAAAGTAATCAAATCCATGGTTAATATTATTGTTTTGTATCCGGAAGCTCTTAGCTTCTGCTTTGATGGCTAAAAGCCCAGACCTTGGGTTTCGCCCGGTCTGTAAAAACTGTCTATGAAAACTCTTCTTTAATTTAATCTAGGGTTCAAAAGGTTCAACAATTTATGGTTTAATTAAAAAAAATGTGATTTACAAAAGAGTTGAATTATAAGTTTGCTTGCTTTAGTTATTAATAAAAAAAAATATTTACGTTTCTGCATAAGAATGAAAACGATGTCAAAAATGGAAAAGTAGGAATGGCTATAGACCATGTCCCTAAATCAATTTGCAAAGTGGAACAGCTTGGTAATGTAAGGAAATCTTAGTGACCCTGAAAGCCCATTCTGCAAATCAAACTATAAGAATTTTCTGGGTTTTTTTTTTTTTTTTAAGATTCCTACTGTCAAATTTATAAAAGAAAGGAAATAGCAAAAGCTTCGGTTGATGTCGCCCTTTGACTGGAGGTAAATGTTAATGTGTGGATCTACAAAGGTTACCAACCCTAACCGTAGCTAATTCTTAGATAGCAAGAAAAACCCAAAGTTGTTAAGTAGAAATAACCTAAACCCTACCGGGTTGATTTTTTTTTTTACTCAGTCCTGAGAATGAAAGGATGAGGACAATCGATTGTAGATTTTACCCTATGGTTAGCTATTGAATCAAAGAGACAAAAAAAAAAGCCTTTTGAGTCTTAGCTTAACTCAACTCCTAAAATATTGGAGATGTAAACCTAAGAACTCTCAGCCGTCATTTTTAAAAGTAACTTGTAACTAATATTTTATTAGTCCATGCCTAGCAGGGATTAGGGATTATAGCGATTTGACTTTATATCGTTGACTTTATATTAAAAGTTAATTTTCTATCAAAATATCTACAAAGTTTATAAAGTTTATAAAAAATAATATATTAAATTTAATTTTTTTGAAAATTAAAATAATTTTATAAAATTATTGAAATTAGAAATTGCTCTTTTATGATTGGTTAATAAGATTGATTTTATGATTGGTTAATAAGATTGATTTGACAATATACTCCTGGTGTGAAGGGAATTGTCAGATATTAAAAATAATTTAAAATTAAATTAAATTTAAAATTGTAAAAAAATGCCACTTGGATCTCCATCATTTCATGATTTGACAACTCAATTATGCATCATTATTATGAAAACTCCGCTGATTATGTCTGATGAGATGGCCAAAAAGCTATAACACGGAGCCAAGTCGAGGTTGCTAAGTCGAGGTTGCTGCTACCTATTGGATTTACAAGTAGCTAGTACTGTGAATGCCTATGGGTTTGTACCTCCCCCGGTGTGTGGTAATAAAAAGCCTTACCTTACCATAAACACAGAGCTGCAATATATTAGATTTAACCTTTTTCCTAAGACCTGAGCGAATTGGGACTGTCTAAAATATTTAAACAGTCAACGCGAAAAATTCCAAATTGAATCCCATGCCCGGCTAGGGTCGTAAAAGGAAATTATCATTTTGTTGAGGTTGAATTAAGTGACCGCCAGACCAATCATGGGTTAATGAGATGTTATTGAATTCATCACTATCAATGGTTTGGGCCTCACGGCCTTGTAAATCTGAGGGAAACTTCCACGGTAAAATAACCAAGCTAATTTAATTTACCCAAACAATCTTCCTAGAATCGATTCGAAGTATAATATTGAAAACAGGTTAAATTGGCGATTGAATTCCAGCAGGAAAATTGCAGGAAAAAAAAAAAGCAGAGTAAATACAAAAAAAAATGATGTTATTACAAAATTGCAGAGCGCCAAATGTCTGCAGAAAGCCCGGATGTGGAAAGCCTGGAAAGCCTAGACCCTTTGCCACAAACACCAATAGAATCCCAACTATCTCGCTATCTCTCTGTGATGAGCACCAGAGAGATTATTGCGTTCACTGGACGACCTCGCTCCATTCTATTGTTCTGGTTTTAATTCTCTCGAACACTGTCACCTTGCGAAGTCCATGTTGTGTTGGTCGATGCTACATGCATGTATAACTTCTCATTTGCCTCTGTTAATGTAGGAAAAACAAAAATTGTATAGCCATTATTTATTGATGGGTTTGCTTCCAGTTTGGGTGGCCACATGTTTACATTTGATTCTTGGCATCGACCAAATGTCACGTAATCTCAAAACCCAAATGCTACAACACTTCAATGCCCTCCACGCGTACCCTGGCTGACAAGTGTGTTGTCTTGAAACTAATATTCCATGGCTGAGAAGTGTGTGTCTGACCTGTGCACATGTGTGTTATGTTAAAAATTGAAGTTGGTTATACATTATTGCTGTCACCAGCAATGGCCACCATTCGATATTTAAATTCGAATTCCAAATATTTTGATTCGCATTTAGTGAACGTGTACTGGTTGAAAGTATTCTATCGAATAAAGACTTTTCTTATAATCGAATTTGTCTTAAATGGATTATCTAAATGATTTCATAGAGTGACGACGTGTGGCTTCTAGAGTTGTTGTACAAGTTCTAAAATTCCAATCATCAATATTTTAACATAAATTATAAAATACCTATACTTGAATCTTTGTTTAATTTGTATGTGTATTATTTACTTTACTTTATTATTAGTCCCTGCGTAGCAGGGATTATAGCGATCGGCGAGTCCTCGCTCTTCGTTGACTTTATATTAAAAGCTAATTTTCTATCAAAATATCTACAAAGTTTATAAAAAATAATATATTAAATTTAATTTTTTGAAAATTAAAATAACTTTATAAAATTATTGAAATTAGAAATTGCTCTTTTATGATTGGTTAATAAGATTGATTTGACAATATACCCCTGGTGTGAGGGGAATTGTCAGATATTAAAAATAATTTAAAATTAAATTAAATTTAAAATTGTAAAAAAATGCCACTTGGATCTCCATCATTTCATGATTTGACAACTCAATTATGCATCATTATTATGAAAACTCCATTGATTATGTCAGATGCGATGGCCAAAAAGCTATAACACGGAGCCGAGTCGAGGTTGCCACTACCTATTGGATTTACAAGTAGCTGGTACTGTGAATGCCTATGGGTTTGTACCTCCCCCGGTGTGTGGTAATAAATTTCCTTCATTATCCTGATCCAAGTTGTTCCAAGAGGAGGTGGCCCTGTTATTGTTTTGGAAAGGTGCTTCAGATTCTAGGGAGTTTGGATGGTCTTCGACTCGTCCCTACTCCTTGGGGGAACGAATTTCTGATGGAAATTCTTCCCCAAGCTGCTCGTTTATTTCTTTCTCGCGGTCTCTGGTGTGAGGGGGCTTGGGTCGTGAAATTATCTTGGTCGTTGCATATCAGGTAGGCGGCTTTGAGGACTTCTCTGGTGGTTTTCTTGCAACGACGACAGAGAGAATTAAGCCTGTAAATCTCTTTGTTCTACCTGTAAGACACTGTTCATTTTGAGAAACACTCAAGTGACAATCTAAGCTGACATCAATGATATTTGTATTCAGTTGAATTGAGAGAACTTGAAGATTGATCGTCTGGTGGATGATGTACGCCAGCTTTTGGACAAAGTCCATGAGACCCATCTAGTGGGTGTTGAAAGTGGACTGCTTCATCTCTTAACTTTTACATCCTCTCTAGACAGCCGCATAGATGAAGTGGAGGACAACAACCGGAATATTGGCTCTCAACTACAGGAAATTACACATACAATTGAAAAAATGGAGGATATGGAGCCATTGGTGCAACAAAATGTAACAAAGAATTCGTGTTTGGAAGTTCGTCTAGATGCCTTTGAGGATAAAGTACAGGATCAGAAAGCACAGATAGAAAAACTTCAGGGAAATATGGGCATATATGCACATCTCCTGGGAGTGCAACAGTTAGGCACTATGGATTATATCGGTCACAATGAATCTGAAAGTTCCAATGTCCGTCAACCCATTCCAATTATCAATATATCAAGCTCAGTTGGATATGAAGATGTTGTAGGGGAACCTAAAGGAAATCCTGAAGATTCTGCTCAAAAAATCTCTTTTAAAATCTGATTTTAATGTTCTTTTTTTTTGCATCTTTCTGCTCGAGGACAGTTTCTAAGAATTTACAGTAGCCTGAATGTAATTAGACATAGTAAAGTATCAATTTAATTGAACTAATTGTCAGTCTTAAAGACTTCAGAATTCTCATTTTGAACAGAAAAATGTAATCTTTCTTTTTCTATGTTGATTAATTTCAGCCTTTTATAAAATTAAAATAAAAAATTAATTGTTTTTATAACAGCTTAATAAAATTCATATGCATTTAGCTAACATCGATAGTCTGGTGATCCATAAGCCTGTAAACGATAGAATGCATCGAGATTGGTAAACGACATAATGCATTGATCGTCTGGTGATCCATAAGCTTGTAAACGACAAAACGCATCGATCGTCTGGTGACATCGACCGTCTGGTGATCCATATGCATTTAGCTAACATCATGAACAATATTCACGCATAATGTGGAAGAATTCTGAAACTGAAACTGAAACCCGTCCTCCTTGCTAAATAACAAGTAACAAGGGAAGTTCACATTCATGGGTCGAGCATGGTCAAATCCCTGGTTCTTCAACTTACTGGGGGTTCACTCAGTGAACTTGTTACATAGCACGATCGTTCACAGGATATTAAAGAATATCCCTAATTTCACTAAATATTGGAAAATGCCTCCTAAAATTGTATTATTGAACCCCCCTACCAATATACCATTCCAATTAAGAAAACCCCTCGTTCCACCAAATATTGTAGGTATCCATTTTTATCAACCCATTTTTAATAACCCCTTTATATCGTATTATCAATTTGTAACAAACAAGATCCCTAACGCATCTTAGTATAAGCAAAACATATGCTAAATAAAATAATAGTATAATGCTAATAATGATCCCATCGGGATTGTAGGGGCGACTGATCAATTTGTAGCATTGGATAATGGAAGACCCAAGGAAATAGTAATGGGGAAGGAAAAATGCATAAAAGGAAACCTAGTGAAGAGATCAATGTAACAAATAATGTAAAAGAATGACAGTCCAATAGTCAGTGCAATGCTTAGAAAATATGAGAATTGTAGAATTTTCACACCACAACCTGCCAATCTACCAATTTTATATCATGTGAATACAGGTATAGCCATAGACAGATCATGTTTTCTATAAGTTTAATAAATTAAACTCTATAAAAATGAAAATTGAAACCCTTTCATGGATGGAATTCCCTACCTTCCTATCAAAACAAACATCATTGACGTTTGGACCCAGATGGACATAGAAAAATTCCTCTTACTTTCCAATAACACCATATGATCATATGCATGGCTTGTATTTGGGTCATTCACAAGATGCAATGAATTGCCTCCACTTCCTCTACATTTATTCTTGCAAGCAAGGGAATTAACAACATTTAGTTACCTTTTCTTGGGTTATATCTAGTTCTTTTTTACCTTTACACGAGAGTGAAGAATCTCCATTCTTAAGTTTCAAGCACGCAATAGTTATAAAGATATAGAGATGGTGAAAATTATATGATACCATTTCATGGTAATGATAACATATAGTGTATGTGAATAAGCATTTAGATTTTCACCTATGTTCATGCCAGTTCCAATACAATATTAAGACAGATTCATTGTATATAAGAATTAAGATTACAATTATGAATGTGCCAAATATAACTCAATCTAACAACTATTACTAACTGACAATGTCAAAATGTTAAAGAAGAATACAAAAAGTTGAAAAAAGTAATTATTCAAGAAAGATTGATCTAACTTTTCTTGGTTCCAATGAGCCAATAAAGATTGATCTCACTTTTCTTGGTTTTCGTGGAGCAAGGTTTGATTGAAACAACCATTGAACATTGGAGTTATGCCAATCCTCTCTTGTTTTTTGTTTTTAGTGCAAAAGAAAAGTATATAAAGATGTTTAAGAGAAAATGCAAAGGAAGGTATGAAGATATCTAAGAGATGGAATATGTTTTTTCTTTTTTTCTTTTTATTTATTATACATGAATTGGTCATTAATTGCATACAAAATAAGTTTTTTTAAGGCAGACATGATTCTAGAGGATGATTGTTTTTTGTTTTGTTTTGTTTTTTAAATTTGTAACAGCCACAAAAAATGTAAATCAGGCTTCATGCAAAAATGAAAAAATAAGTTCAATTGTTGAGTTTGATGCAACTGGGTAGAAAATTTAATCCCGCTAAAACTTTGTATAGGTCGATTTATGCATCTAGATGGTAGACACATGAAGGAGCACCGGAATTCAATATAAATACAAAAAAACTATGGAGCAGGAGTTTCCTGAATTGTTCCTTCTCGATTGGAATGCAAGTGGTATAAAATAAATAGAAAACTATGAAGGCCCCATGAGGAATTCAATGAGTGATAAAATATGGATGGGAAAATTTCTTGCATCAAAGAAATGTGAACCTCAACAACCGAATAGAAGCACAGATCACATTAAATTATTCAAACCACACTATGAATTTAGAAGGAAAGATCGCATTTATGGATGGAGGCATAATTGACTAGGAAATTAAGAGCAACACTCATCGAGGGGAAGATCACATTTATGAATTTTTTTTTATTACCCATTTTCATGGCCCTGGGGACAACAAAAGATTAGATAGATGCCATTCATGAAGAAAATTATTCTAAAAATACAACCCATGAATTGGAGGTTATTCCTTAGCAGCAGTTAGGACTGATATGAATCCATCCCATGATTTGGAGTTATGAATCTAGACCATTATTTGGAGGTTATTCCTTAGAAACAAATAGGTCTCATATGAATCCAACCCGCAATTTGGAGATATGGATTGAGCCCATGTTTTGGAGGTATGAATGCATCCCACGATTTGGAGGTTATTCCTCATCCCACCTAAATAAAATAACCCCCAATATTTATATTACTATGTCAAATTAAAAACCCCCCTTGACCCCTTAATACGAGGCAATATATTTTTGAGTTTCTTAGGAGTAATCAAAACCTCAATATGAATGGACGTGATATGATATTGCCTCGCTAATGAACCCCCCGTGCTTCAACTTTGAGGTTACGCTATAGATTAGAGCATCAAAACTTTCTAACATGAAGAGTACAAGCAACGGTGGTGAAACATTGGTTACCGACAACGGATGGCATGTGCTATTCTTAGAAAAGACGACATGTGTAATACAGGAAATGTATGACAAATGCATGCAATGTGGTGCGTGGCAACTTGCTTCTTAGAAAAGATGGCAAATGTAACACAGGAAACGCATGAGAAATGCATGCGATGTGGTGCGTGGAAACCTGCTTCTTTCAGCTGTGTTTCTCTTTGTGAGCCACCCATACCCATGCAATAGTGGTGTGTGGAAACTATCTTTACACGTAAAATATTAAGTGATTTGCATTTAATGGTAGTTGTCCGAAGCTGTTTTCTTCTAAGAACTACATGGGAGGGCATGCTGCGATGTTGACTGGTTGGAAAACCGAGGATGAAACTGATTATTGTGTAAGAAATGTATTCACAATCTATCCGTGCTTATCCAACGTCCTGTTTCTTTCAATTTATATCCGTTTCTTGAACACTGGCTTATCCCTGAGTTTAAATTCCAAGCTACTATAACTAAGGTGAGGATCGTCCACTATATGCCAATGCTCTAAGTATTAATTATTTATTGACATTACCATATCTAATATTAGATATCTGAATGGCTTTTAACATAAAAAAGTTTTAAATAATTATATAAATATTTAAGAAATTAAAAATAATTATCAGTTATGTTTAAAAAAATTATAAAGTTCAAAATAGCAAAAAGCTATTAATAATATTGTATTTTATATTTTTGAAAAAACTTATAATATTATAATATTATTCTTTTATCATTTTAATATTACATAGTTGTAAGTGTCCCAATTAATTTGGATGAGGTAATGGAGTTACCGCATTTGTTAGTCAATTCAACGTTGTTTCCTTTTGATGCCTTCCATTAATTTGTTTTAATGTTACTTCTATTTTAGCTTACCGTTCAAATCCGTATTCAAATACATGATTATTCCATATAGATAAAGTTTATTTCTCTGTATGGCTTTATAAGCCTACATAATGTGCTTTGCCACTTCCTAAATGACTAAAAACCAAGCCATCTCCTTATTATTTAGACGATTCTAAATAAAGCTAGGCTATGAGCATGTTGGCAAAATATAAGGAGATATAATGCTTGAAACATCATAGTTTCAGGTAATCAAGTTGATTACAAATTGTTGAAAACTATTGATCGGATTTTAATTTCATAAATTAGTTTTTTTTTCAAATATAGTAGAGGTAAAGTTTATCATAAAACCATAATTTTTTTTATTAGTTATTTGTATTTATAAAATATATTAAATATTCTTTAATATATTTAATTTATAGTTGTTGTTTCATACAAAATTTCTTTATATATATATATATATATAAACAAAAATAAAGGTAATCATAAATATAACTAAGACCGTATAATTTTCATATTTTCAATTATTTAAAAAAATATTGAATGCTAACATTTAAGCAAATATTGAATGCTAACATTTAAGCAAATATTGAATGCTAACATTGTGCAGCAAGTGTAAGAAATGTCATTGCAATCTTGAGAGCACATATGGAACAACTACAAACCTATAAACAATAGATGACGATGGTAGGAACATTTATGCTACCATGGGTAGAGGAATTAAGTAATGTGTAAAGTTGGTGGAGAAATCTCTACATATTCTTGGGACACATGGGAATAAGCAAGCCCATGACTCTATTAGTAATGTAGCTATGTCCATGCCTACACAACACCTCAATAAAATTTGATATGTCATTAGATTCGCATGTTGAGTAAGAAGTTTTAGAGATATTGTCTCCTTTTAAATTTTGCATCTTTATGATGATGACATGTGCTCGCTTCTTTACTCTTTTCTTTTAATATTCCACATAAACCATATTTCAATCATAAACATAATTTTAAAGCAGGGACTAGCTGCTTTGCAACTATTTCTCTTGTTTGATTTCTGTCAACCTTTACAAGAATCGATACCTAGACTAGTTGTAAAATGTAAATATATAAAAGAAAGGGAAAAGCCTTCCCTAAATTAATTAAATATTGGTTATGTCGATAAATTTGGATTATGTTTGGCTAGAGGTTGTAATTTAGGATTTAAAACATAGACCTAAATTCCAGTAATTTATTCAATTAGACAATTTCAAGGAAAAAGAAGAGAACGATAGAAAATCCAAAAATAAACTAATTGGTCAGTAAGACTGTAGGGTTCTATTTTCCAAGTTCTATTTTTCGAAAAGTTAGTTTCTCACTAACTATACAGAATTTTTATTATATGTACATATATGGTAAGAAGAGAAATTTTTTTATAAGAGCAATATCATATTTGTAAATCTTGTGTGAACCTTTTTTATTACTCACTATTTATATGTTGTGGCTGACACTTAACACTTAATGTGTAAAAGTAACTTCTTGTGAGTAAGTCAAGTTAATATTTTATTTGATCATATTATGTTGCCATCTTTTTATATGATGTTTTCTAACCTTTTGTGTATAAGCATTTTCATTTATGTACGAGCAATTTTGTTTTGTGATCCTTGTATGCTTTAATATTGGAAGTTCATGTGTGCATATAAGTTCTCTATTTATGTACTTCCATCCTGATCATATTAATCTATGATCTGTTTTATCACCTTATTCCAGAAACAATGAAGCACCATCTTCTATTGTTAAAGTTATGATGTTCATCTGTAAGATATCATTTTCGATGTATAGACCATTGGGTTCTTGTTTCTTTGATGTTTGAGGTCTTCTACAAATATTTATATTGCACCTTGATTGGAAGAATGTCTGTTATCTGCATGTTTATTGGCCATTTGGGTATTTTGAACACTGTTGTGGTGTTCTTCGCCACATGTTCATTTGTATCAAGTGTCATAAGGTATCTGTACACTGGTGTGGATGTTATATCAGAGTTCTTCAGCTATCCATTATGGTTATGGTTATGATGATTCTTGTGGTGATCTGGGCACCTTGTTATTGGATTGCGTCACATGTTCTCGGTATTTTAATGTTGGATCTAGTAGCCATAAAGGCTTCTCTTTACATCTGGGCATCTTGTTGTTGATATTTCATCATACAACCGGGTTCATGTGCAATTTAATGATTCAGTGAGAAGCAGCTATTCTTCATCAAATTCCATTCGCAAAAGTGTTCTTCTTATTTGTAGCTTATGGATATTATGGAAGTTGTCATCAAGGAGGAGCAGTAATGACTCCTTCATTCCTTAGTGTTATTGAGGGATTTTCTCCAGACCATTATTAAGGGGGAGTGTTGGAATATATTATATTCCTTAGAAGGTAATAATGTCTTTGTATTATGTCAGAAGTTATCCACAATCTTATGTAAAAGAGTAATACATTATATCCCATATTCATTATGGTAAATTATTCTCTTGATATCCATCATTATATAAAGAGATGTTATTATGGAGAATTATATTATCCCACAATTCAATATGTGAGAGTAATTACTCCACATCTTTTGGTATATAATGGGGTTAAGGGAGTCACATATCACTAAGTTCGATCTATCATGTTGTATTGTGCTCACAAACTCTTTGCTATATTGTATTTGGGTTATTTGTAGTTGCTCTCTTGTAAGATTGAAGGAGATTTTAGGAGATAATAGAAGACAACCTTAGGGTGGACGTGGCCCAATTGGGTGAACCACGTATATCTGGTGTATTCTTTTTCTTGTTCTCTTTCTGGTCTTATTTATGTTGATATGTTATTGATAGCTTAGATAGGTAAGCTAGTTTATCTAGATATATAAACTCTGACAATCCGAATGCGAATCTAAAATCTTGGTTGGAAGGAGAAAATAAATCGAAGGTTTTTACCAAAGGTTAGAATTTATGTAATATTTATATTATGCCTTTATAAATACTCTATTTTTTCACTCTTGCTTTCCAATTAAGAGATCATGTGTAACCTATGTAGGCCATTTTGGCTTACTATCGTGATTGCATAATTTTACTTCTTATAAATTTGATCATGTTCAATACAGACCCTGATCCGTTGCCACATAAATGACGGAAGTCATTTCCTCCAGAGGTTGTGGAAGAAGATTTTCGAATACTTGATTAAGAGTATGTTGAATGCGAAAAGAGACAAAAAATGAAGCAACAATTGTCTATGCAACGACAAAAGTCACGGAAATTATATAGACTTGCAAAAACTGACTTTGGAGTGACGATGATGTATACAATGGTAATGATGTTGAGAACCAGCCTAATGATAGGTATATACCTTATCAAATCTGATGTCGTTCAAATTCGTAGTATGTTAAGGGAAAGGATCCAAACTTTGATATAGTTGTTGTTCTTAAAGGAGAAAATGTTTCAGAAGAAATCATTATCTGCAAAGTTATAGATGAGTCACATACAAGAAATGTAGAGGTGACAATGTTGGATCCTTGTGGTGATGATCCATTTATTTACACTATTAGCACCAATGACACATGGACACATACTATGTATGATGTTTTTCATGTTCAAATGGTCTATGCATATGAAAGTGGAAAGCTTATGTTGCAACATCCTTCACTTTCTGAAATAAAATCACAATTATCTTCAAGTGGGCCAAATATATCGGAGTATTGTAGCCCAATAGAGTACATCGTCAAAATATTCATCTTCTTTCCTAGAACGTTTTCAATCACATAAGGTCTCGAAACATTCCAAGCAGTGAATCTTATGTGGAAATTCCTTGTTTATATGAAAGTTTCATGGTTACTTTTGAACTAATTGCAATGCATTCTATACCTCCAAGCATTGTAAAGAAGAATAATTCAGTAGATTTTGGGATAGAAGAATATGAGAATCTTAAGGAGGCAGTTTTCTATACATGGCCGACCTTTCCTTTCCTGAGGCTCAAGTGATCAAACTCAACCTCTTCGTAAATGGAGAGTGCGACCAAAATTTAGATTTCACTATTTGTATAATAGCCTACAACCTCGTGTACAAGTGCACTTTTCATGGGATTCACACCAATGGGATCCTTTCCATCAGTGTTATGGATTATGGATGATGACTCGTGTACCCCATTTGGATTTGTAAACATTTTTCCTTTCATTAATAAATTTTTATACTATTTGGTGTAATATGTATGGTGAATTATATTATTTAGTATATATGAATTATTTATTTCTTGCATTAAATTGTGTTTGGTATTTTACTATTATGTTATAAATGGTTTTTCTTTTCCATGAAAATTTTCTTTATATATGAAATTTGAATGTTTGAAAAGATAATATACATTTTGTACCTTGTGGGATATTGATAAGAAGGTTCTGTACTATTTTTTTTCAGTCCTAATAGCTACTTATTTCGGTCTTATATAATCATCAAAACATGCTGTATGAGGATCTGCACTTACAGAAACAATAGAGTAGAACTTTCCAAAAACAAAAACTTACAAAAGTGGAATTTTCTTCATCTTTGTGGGGAAAACCATCTAAAATTAACTCTGGACTGATCTAAATAGTTTTTCTCCCTTCTTAGTTTTGAGTTCTGTAGATAATATTTATTTATGGCAATTACATGAAGTGAAATTTATATGTGCATGCACTCTGGTTCTATAGTAGCTGCTCCAGGATTAAATGTGTTGATCATTTTGGACTTTCAATCTACTAAAGAAGCTTGGGGTCTTTTGATAGACCAATTTACAGATTGTTGAAGAATTTATTACATTTGTACTTGAAATATAATATGATTCTTTCTGAGAAAAAAATGAGTGGTTTTCTACCTTTTTTATCCAATGAATAAATTCATATTATTTAGTATAACACAGTAATAAAAACTTTCTTCATGTGCTAGCAAGAACATTACATAGTCAAATTGAATGATACAAGTTGAACATGATGTGTCTTAACAGTCACCACTACTCCACTATTCACTATTTTCAATTTTATCCTAAAAATTGCTATTTTGTGAAAATATTGAAAAGTTGCCCTAGTTCACCAAAATCCACACATAGGGTTCAATTTTTTGCTTATTTGAGTGATTCAAATTGGAAAATGTGAGTTTTATTATTCTCTATTTTTTTCATTTTCATATTTCCATTTCATATTTGCAAATAACATGAAATTTGGTTGAGTTATTGTCATTGACAACAATGGCTAAGTACTGAAAAACTAGCTCAAGTGGCTATGATAAAATGACGTCCATTTCCTCAATCAGAGAGAGAAAATTATTCTAAGGGCACCATCATGTAGGTGGATGACTAATGCACCTAAATATAGTATTAGTTTTGGAAAAACATTTCTGGTCAAGAATATATTGGCCTGCCAAAACAGTCACTCAACGTTTTTTGCACCTAAAACTGGCCTAAATGGCCTTAGGAAAATGCCCACCATTTCTCACCAGTGAAGGATTAAATTATTCTGACAACATAAGCTTTCAGGTGGAGGATTTACGCACTTGAACATTGACTCATTCTTGATAAAAATTCTATGGCCAAGAAGATAATGGCCTACCAAAACAACCAATCAACTAGTTTTGCACCATTTTAGAAAATGCTCTCCATTGGCAAAAATGGCCAAGTACTGAAAAAATTGCTCAAGTGACTATGGGAAAACAACTACCATTTTCTCACAAAGAGAGATAAATTTATTATGAAGGAACCATCATGTAGGTGGATGACTAATGCACTTGAATATATTCTCAGTCTTGCAAAAAAGTCTCTACTCAAGAATATATTGGCCTACCAAAACAACCACGGAACATTTTTTGCACCTAAAACTAGCCTAAATGGCCTTCGAAAAAAGGCCAGCATTTCTCATTAGTGAGGGATTAAATTATTCTTACAACATAAGATTTCAGGTGGAGGATTTACACACTTGACCATTGACTCATTCTCGATAAAAATTCTATGGCCAAGAAGATAAGCCTTCCAAAACAGCCAATCAACCTCTTTTGCACCATTCTAGAAAATGCTTGCCATTGGAAAAAATGGCTAAGTACTGAAAAGATGGATCAAGTGGCTATGGGAAAATGACCGCCATTTTCTCACACAGAAAGAGAAAATTATTCTAAGGGCACCATCCTGTAGGTGGATGAATAATGCACTTGAATATAGTCCCAGTCTTGGAAAAATTTCCTGGTCAAGAATATATTGCCCTCCCAAAATAGCCACAAAGCCTTTTTTGCACCTAAAACTGGCCTACATGGCTTTAGGAAAATGCCCACCATTTCTCCCCAATGAGGGATTAACTTATTCTGACAACATAAGCTTACAGGTGGATAATTTATGCACTTAAACATCGACTCATTATAGATAAAAATTCTATGGAAAATAATATAATGGCCTGCCAAAACAACCAATCAACCTCTTTTGCACCCTGCCAGAAAATGCTCACCATTGGAAAAAATCGCTAAGTACTGAAAAACTAGCTCAAGTGGCTTTGGGAAAATGACTGCCATTTCCTCAATGAGAGAGAGAAAATTATTCTTAAGAAATCATCCTGTAGGTGGATGACCAATGCACCTGAATATAGTCCCAGTCTTGGAAAATAGGCTCTAGTCAAGAATATATTAGCATGCCAAAATAGCCACTCATCCAATTTTGCACCTCAAACTAGCCTAAAAGGCCATAGGAAAATGCCCTCCATTTCTGACCAGTGAGGGATTAAATTATTCTCACAACATAAACTTTCAGGTGGATGATTTATTCACTTTAACATTGACTCATTCCTAATCAAACGTATATGGAAAATAATATAATGGCATGCCAAAACAACCAATCAACCTGTTTTATACCCTGCCAGAAAATGCTCACCATTGGTAAAAATGTCTAAGTATTGAAAAATTGGCTCAAGTGGCTTTGGGAAAATGATTTCCATTTCTCACAAAGAGAGAAAAAATTATTCTTAAGGAACCATCCTATAGGTGGATGACCAATGCACCTGAATATAGTCTCATTATTGGAAAAAATATATAGTCAAGAATATATTGGCTTGCCAAAACAACCACTCAGCCAGTTTTGCACCTAAAACTGGCCTAAATGGCTTTAGGAAAATGCCCACCATTTCTCACCAGTGAGGGATTAAATTATTCTGAAAACATAAGCTTTCAGGTGGATGATTTAGACACTTGACCATTGACTGATTCTTGATAAAAATTCTATGGCAAAGAAGATAATTGCTTGCCAAAACAGCCAATCAACCTATTTTTCACCCTGCCAAAAAATGCTATTCTTTGGAAAAAATGGCTAAGTACTGAAAAGATGGCTCAAGTGGCTTTGGGAAAATGACCTCCATTTCCTAAATGAGAGAGATAAAATTATTCTGAAGGCACCATCCAGCAGGTGGTTGACCAATGCACCTGAATATAGTCTTATTCTTGGAAAATAGGCTATGGTCAAGAATATATTTGTCTGCCAAAACAACCACTTAGCCAGTGTTTCACCTAAAACTGGCCTTAATGGCCTCAAGAAAATTCCCACCATTTCCCACCTTTGACGGATAAAAAATTTCCGAGAGCATAAGATTTTAGGTGGATGATTTATGCACTTGACCATTGACTCAGTATTGATAAAAATTCTATGTCCAAGAAGATAATGGCCTTCCAAAACAACCAAATAACCTCTTTTGCACCATGCAAGAAAATGCTCGCCTTTGGAAAAAATGGCTAAGTACTGAAAAGCTGGCTCAAGCGGCTATGGAAAAATGACCACCATTTCCTCACTGAGAGAGAGAGAAAATTAGAATGAAGGCACCATCCGCTACGTGGATGACTAATGCACCTAAATATAGTTTCAGTCTGTGAAAAAGGCTCTGTTCAAGAATATATTGGCCTGCCAAAACAACCACTCATCCAATTTTGCACCTAAAACTGGCCTAAATGGCCTCAGGAACATTGACTTAGGTGGATGATTTATGCACTTGAACATTGATAAAAAATTCCATAGAGCATAAGCTTTTAGGTGGATGATTTATGCACTTGAACATTGACTAATTCTTCATAAAAATTATATGGCCAAGAAGATAGTGGCCTTCCAAACAACCAATCAACCTCTTTTGCACCATGCCAGAAAATGCTCCCCTTTGGCAAAAGTGGCTAAGTACTGAAAAGTTGGCTCAAGTGGCTATGACAAAATAACCGCCATTTCCTCACTGAGAGAGAGAAAATGATTTTGAAGGAACCATCCTGTAGGTGGATGACTAATGCACCTGAATATAGTCTCAGTCTTGGAAAAAAGGCTCCGGTCATAAAATTAAAATGATTAAAATAATTAAAAAGATCAATATTGGCCAATAAAATAAAATAATAAAACTTGAAGCTTGGTAGATATGTGTATAAGATCAATCTATGCATTTAAAAAAAAAGTGATAGCTTATGTCTATGTACTTTTTTATGTCAAAGTACAACCCATTTATAAAAATTGATAGCTTGTGTGCATGCACTTTTTTATGTCAAAGTACAACCCATTTATAAAATTCCCTTCGAAGCTGAGGCCTGAAAAAATCTTAAAATTCGGATGTCAACATAGGGAAATGTGCATGCCCAAATCATGAAATATGACTTGGAAATACACTCAAGCCCTACGTTTTATTTCTGAAATACTCTATGCGTGCATAATTTGTTTGAGTTTGAAATACAATCTATGTACATCACTTCTGCTTCAAACCTACACAACCATGGCTGAACATGAAACAGAGGCATACTTTACCATGGGCACAATTGAAGCAACGACATCCTCCTTTGCGACTGCTGTTGAAACACAGGTGTCCACAGATGATAGGTTCATAGTCAAAAAATTCCAGGAGTATTCTGATGCATGGAGAGATGAGAAGATTTGGCCATCAGGTATGGAAACTATCCTGAGAAAAGCAGAAGTTTTCGACTTTTGTTTGGAATGTTCAATTTTGTTGATGAGGAGATAGATGAGGAAATTTTGAATTATTATGCTAAGAATATGGAATTGAGAATTTATGGGAAGTGGGTAAACCTCAACCCTGATTTGGTTTCCCAAGCTAAAAATATTCCACGCATAGGGGGGGGCGCTTTTAAGCTCTTGGAAAACCCCCAAACAGGAGAAGAACCGGAGGGCCAATAAAATTTATGGGCGAGAAATATCTGTTCCAAGGAATGGTTTAAGAATGCAAGGTGTCCCTCTCGGAATATACAAAACATTGATTCAAATTGTCCTTAGGACAATTTTTAATCATCACAGGAAGGCCATTTCGGGTGAACGTATGAGTGTAGTGATACATTGGGTTGAAGACATACCTATAGATATTCCTTATCTATTGGATAAGAAAATCCATTGCCCTGCAAGAGAGCCAATTAAGGAAGGTTAAATTTAGTTTCCCGGGCATAGTTAAAAAAAAAATTGATTTATGTTGACCCCATGCTACTGAATCAGAGATTGGTGATATCAATCAACATGAAAATATATCTTTTCTGAAACAACCTGTTCATAAAACATACTTTAGGAAATATAATAGCAGGAAAAATAATGAGGAATCACCAATACAGTCTCCTCAGTAGAATGAGGAATTAGTACAATCTCCTGACCACCATGGGGAATTACTAGTATAGCCTCCTGAACAGAATGAGGAATTGCCAGTAGAAACTCCTGAGCACCGTGTCGAATTACGAGTACATTCTCATAATTTTGTCACCATTGATTTAATTCATGCTGCCACAACTTTGAAAGAGCTACATGGACATGTATATGGAGGTCATTGGGAGGAGGTGAAAGACAACAAAATGGAACAAACTATTGCTAAATTTTCCATTCCTAAAGAGGTTCTTGATAGAATTTCTTATAAACAATTTGCAATTGAGTATGATTTGTTTTTCAAATTTTATTCAATGGATTCCACTATGCATTTAGACAATCCATCATATAAGTTAGATAGTAGATTTGTGTTCATCCTGTATGATAAAATGGAGCATTTCAAGGAACAAGCTTCCTATATATGCAATTGAGCAAAAGAGGCTATGATAAAAGATAATAATATTATATAATGCCTCAAACAGATAGCAGTGTTGCAAAAGACAATTGTGGAAAATCAATTCAAAGTGAACAAAACTATAAAAGGAAAAGAACAAATGGTTGAAGAATTATCCAAAGAAGTAGGAAAAATCAATGATGAAGTTGAAAAGGTAATTGAGTCAGTGAGGGTTGTGTATAAATAGGCTTTGGAAAAAGCAAAGTTGAAGTGAGTGAACTTAAAGAAGAGTTGAAAAAAAGACCACTTGTTTTGAATATACCACCAATAAGGACAAAAATACATTAAAAATGGGTCCTTTATAGGTATTGGAGAAGAAAATGAACATTTAATACAAGAATATCAGTTGAAGATGAAAGAGTGGGATGGAAGCCATGAACAAAAAGTTGGTGAATTAGAAACCTTAATTTCTAGTTTGAGAAAAACCATTTCTAAGTAAGCTGATAAGCTGAGAGCCAAAAGGTTCGAAAGGATCTCTGAAACAATGGAACTTAAAAACCAAAGGAGAGGAAAAAAAATTGATAGTAAAGAAGGTGGTGAGGGTGAAGGTAAGGGTACCAAAGGAGACGAGGGTTACGGTAAAAAGAAAAAAAACACATATATAAGTAAAATGTCCCTAGAAGAGCAAGAGAAGTCCTTATCAAATCGAGAGAAGATGCGACATGAATGCTTCTAAATGAGCATTGCTCTAGGTGATGTGTTTGGTTCATCACCATTATATAAAGAAATGAAAGATAATTTGGCTGAAAAATATGCAAAAATAAGAGAGCTAGAATCAAAACTCCTGGACAGCCGAAAATTTCAGCATTTGTGATGTGATTGGAAATTCAAACACTTAAATCCACAATTGCTGATTTGCAGAAGGAATTACAGGGTCCAGCTGCTCCGATGATGGAAATTCCCGTCATTCCCAATGAGATAGAGTTGACGAAAAAAGAGAAGGAGAAAGGAATAAAGAATCTGACAGCTGAATTGCAGGGTATTTTTTAAGGATTATAAAAGTATGCTTAAGTGTAGTATTCTAGGCGATTATTTTGGATTGAAAAAAACATAAATATAGATTGGCAGGCGAATATTAAATATGAAACATACAATTTACTACTGAAAATTATAAAATTTGCAAATTTATAATAAAAAACATATTTTATGTAAATATAGGCGATATTAGAGCCTAAGAATGACCAAATAGCAAATTTATTTTTTGAAAAAAGGACCAAAAATAGCCAATTGGCGAAATTTCGCCCCTAAAAATTTCCCTGCTGAATTGACTAAAGTTACCAATCAATTGAAAAATATGAGACAACAATTGGAAGTTAAGGAAAAAGAGGAATCAACGAAGTATAAGAAAAATGTGGAAATGTTGAAAAGACTAATGGAAGAAAAAAGTGTCATGCTTGGAAATTTAAAAAAAGGTAAACAAAAAGTTAAAGAGCTTGAAAACAAATTACAAAACGTGCCTCCTACAACTCTAGAAGAATTAGAGTCTTCTATGAAAGGAAAGAGAGACCATAAATATTTTTCTTCTGCTCAAGAGAAGGGATTGCAGCCATCTCAGAAACATGTTAGACATGTATAAATCATTACATATATGTATTTATCAGCAGATAATGAAAAATGTATTTTTGTATGATGGAGTTTTGTATTTATCGACAAAAAATGAAAAATGCATTTTTGTATGATGGAATCTTGTATTTATCGGTAGATAATGAAAAATCCATTTTTGTATGATGGATTTTTGTATTGATCGAGAGATAATGAAAAATGCATTTTTAGTTGTATTACTTTTTATATTGTTGTACATTAGTGAGTGATAGAAAATATATTCCATTGCTTATACACTCAAGGAATTTTTTAGAGCATTTGCAACTGTCCAAATATTTTTAATATCCTTTTCCATATATTGGCTAAGATGACTTACTGAATTTCGATAGTAACAATGGACAGTTGTGCTCGATTTCATTTCTATGAAATAACAATTATATTGTTCTTTTCTTGGGTAAAAAAAACTATAACTACACATGTAACAGAATGCAGCCACAATAGAATGAATTTATGACAAAATCTCAGCAATGGTTATTTTTTTCCTCGGAAAACTCCAAGTTATTATTTCCATAGAGAAATGGCAATACAATGCTTATAGTTGCATACGATATTAGACCTTTTCAGAACTATACCGAGCAATCTTCAAAATATCTCTAACCTCCAAAATATCATCAAAATAGGTCTCTTAATACATATACCATAAGAATGCCATATCATTACGAATGTTATGTTTTTCACCACTTTGCATACAATGTTGCTTTATGATCATTTTGGACTTTTCTCTTTTTTGGTTGTCTCTTACTTGGTTTATCAACACCAGTTTTAATATCATTGTTAGCTTCCATCACTCGGATGACAAGAGTTGTCCCTTGAATTTCTTGTTCTTCGTCACTTTCAATTGTGAATGAAAGACACCATCTATTGTGAATCATAGATTTCATTAATGGCATATCAACAATAGTTGCTCCATTCAATTCTTGTATTTGACTGATCTCCAATGCCTCATTTCTCGAGGATGAAACACCCAAATTTTTATTGTTATTGTCATCAGTCATCATAAGGGTATCCGAATCAACTTACCCTTACATTTGTTGTGTTTGATCGCACCCGCCTGGCTCATTTCCTGCGATCAGTGAGGTGGACAAAGTCATAGTTCAAGCAAAAGTTGTACCTTCAACCACAAATCAACTAGATTGATAAAGACATGCTGATATGTAATGAATTGAATGAATATAATACTCACTATTGGAGGGAAAGATAGGTTGTTGTTTTTTTTGTTTTAACACCATCTTTTGCCTTGTGCTTTCCAAAGCGATGTGATTCACGATAAGCCTCTTCGTCATATTTGCTTATTGGCTTTGATCTTGGAAGATAGTTATTGAATTGGGAGGACATATTAATATTTAAACACACACATTATGACTCCTCACACTATAAAATAAAAATTGAACCAGATAACATATAAAATTAGGAAAAACTTATTGTTGGTTTTTCAATCAGTGATTTCTTGGACTATTTCTCCCATGAGTTAAATAGATGTTCCACTTGTTGACAAGTCACATCAGGGAAATGTGATGCCAATTGTGTTGCAGTTTCCTTATTTGATTGATTTCTTGACTTATCATATTCAACACGAAGTTGACTTCTAATATTTGAAGGCAAGAATCTTGTTTGTCTAAACTTTTAGAAAGTACCTTCTGATCTCATAACAAGCTTGAAAATTTGTGCTCTCATCTCATTTACAAGACACATTCTATCATGTTCAAATGTGCTTATATTTTCCTTATGGATTCCTCTTCCTCCTCCTTGGTTTCTATTCGTTTTTTTCATTTTTCTATGTTTACGTTCCATTACTTCATTCCTTAAATGTCCCAATGTATAAGGACGAATATAATGTGTCATCTCAAGAGCATGGGTCCCTTGGACATGCATATAAGGGACCATCTCATCTCCTAAACAATAAGAACACAACCAAATAAACTCACTTGCAAGGAATCCAATCCTGCAATGACAGTGGCTCAAACTGTTTATCATGAATGAAATGATACCACCATTCAAAATAAATAATATGATGAAACCGAAGTACCTTTTCTCATATGCATATACATCATCCCCCTACACCCTTGCAGTTGTAACATGTAGAATTCTTTATAACACTTCCACATCCTCACCAAATGTTTATTCTATCTTCATCTGGTAGGCCTTCAATAACCTAGAAACAATACATAAGTTGCAACGCATATGAATAAATACTAAGTTTTATGTTCAAAGTAAATACAATTGAGATCCATTCAACAACAGTCAAAACATAATAACAATATCATTTATTATTAGTCAAGGCACACATAAAAAATAATTGATATGTTAACATAATTATTAAATCTTTAAAATTCCCTCATGTTGAATGAGGATCTTATCTGATGTTGATCCATCTGATTGCCCATAGTTTGATGTTGATCCATCTGATTGCCCATATTTAAGATCATTGTATTGTTGTATTTTATGATGGTATGGTTCTCCTGGCTTATATGGAACGCCAATTTTCTCCATCTCCTCCCAAATTTGAACAAATTTTGTTTTCTCCATGCCTCTAGTTGGATAACCTTGTCATAATCTTGTGCAATTCTTTGAATTTCACGAAACATCTTTAGAATTGTTCTGATCCCAGCATGGTGATCACAATATACAAGCTTGGACATTGAGCCAAGAGTCAATTGTAATTGGCACCAATAGTTTTTGAAGGTAGGAATTAGTGAAATACTAAGAAGCTTAATTTATAGTTAAGAACTAATCATGAAAGTGTGTACCTTTTCATCATTTCTTCTATCAATGGGGTATTTCTTCACAATAGTCATCTTTCTAGCATATAAGGTTGGTTGAATGCTTATAATATGCTCATCTAAATGTTATTCTCATCCTTTTCTTAGTTCCAAAGAGGGATTAAATTCCTATAGTAAATTTCAAGAACATAGTTAGATTCAGAATGTTTTGGCAAGATATAAACATTGATTTCAAAACTTGTAATAAATTTGCATAGCTTACAAGAAGCAATTATGTTGACATTGCATAACATTCAGAAACACTACGGATAGTATCTATCTCTTCAATGTTGATTTCATTTGTAACCATGTGTATCCTTTTTTATGGCATGTGCACCAAGGACAAAAATTATTTCCCATTAGAGAAACATTATTATTGCATACAACACTACATATGGCCACTAGATCATGACACTCAAACAAATTAATTTTCACAACCCTTCCATATACCATATTGATGCCACCTTCTAAAAGCTTATTTGTCTATTTCATTAAGTTCTATCCATTTTCAGGATCAACAACATGTGCTAAAACTTCTCTATATTCTTCTTTTCCATCTCATTTTCCAAGGCTTACATAAGACATCAAGCCATTGTCTTATAGTAACTCAAATAATATCTCACATACCTGCCCACCTCGATCATAATGTACGCAAGAATCAATACCAAGTTTGAAAGAAACTTCATTGACTATAGTTCTAGACCTCTTTTCAAATGATTTAACCGTAAATGAAGCATATGACTTTACTTGCTTGACCCTAACTCCATATGTGAAACCATCAGTTCTCTCCCAACCCATATCAACATCCTCATCTTCTTTGCTCCACCTTCACATTTTGCTACAAAATGGGGTTGGATTAACCCCCTTTAGTACACCATGAGCATCAATTCTCTTCAGACATTGCAAATCCTTATGAGTCATGCTTGATTCGATAAATATTGAAGCCATGTTCCTCGGCATAAAATCCTCACGAATATCTGCCACAACAATTGATCTAATTTTATCAATCAATCCATCTAGATGTTCAAGAACAACCTTAATTTTAGATTCTTCATTATAGTTTCTGCTCATGAAGTACCCAATTCCAACAATAATGTCATTCTCATATACATATTCAAGTGATTTTCCAGAAAACCATCTCCCAATTTCTTCAAATTTTGTATTCCCCTCAGTTAGTCTATGGTTATACCATCCTGACCGTTTATTAAGATGCAATAAGGATGTCCTTAAGCGGTTTCCTAGTGACCTTCTCTTCACATGCATAGTTTCATTTGTTGAAAACCCTTCTGGCATTTCTGCTACAGCTTGACCAATTGTAGAATTTTGATTTTTTCTATTTTCATTTCTATCCATTTGTTCATTGAATGCAATTATTTCAGTTATTTCATGTCTTCCAGTTGCATCCAAGTTCCTAAGAGGTTCATGTTCCAATTGTTTCCCATTGAGCTCTACACTTTGATTCCCTTCATCAGTAAATGCAGTCAAAGGATCCCTAGGTTGTTGAGCAACACAACCTTCACTTTGATCGAAGTGATTTGTAAAAACAGTAGCATCAATCGCTGGTCTTTGAAGGAAAACTAGGGCCTCATTCTGCAAAACTGGGTTCATTCTTTGGTAGAGGTTTTTATTTTGGAAATCAACATTCATTGTAATGGAAACATGATTAAAACTTGTTATTTGAGGGAAATTTGGGACATGCACATTCTCTGAAACATATTTCATTGTAGTGGCAGTAGGAATAAAATCTATTCTCTCAGAGAAATATGGGACCGACACATTCTCTGAAACAAAGTTCATTGTAGTGGCATCATGAATAAAAATTGTTCTCTTAGGGAAATTTGGGACCCTCACGTTCTCTAAAATAGAGTTCATTCTTCCATAAATATTTCCACTTTGTGCATTAACATTCCCTTCATCTGCAATTGGAGACAAAGGTTGCCTCTGTTGTCCAACAATATTGTTGTTTGTCATAGGTTGCTTACATTGAGGACAATGAGTTTGAAGAATGACTGGATGATTGTTTGTTGTTTGAGGGAAACTTCTGGACTCATTTTGTGGTATGTAGTTATGATCTTCAAATCCTCGACATTTTCCATGAGCAACACATTGCATAGTCTTTTTACCTCTAGCATGAGTGAATTGAAGGAAAATGTCACATGGTTCCAAAGTTGGAAGATTTGAGTAATCTACATCCTTACGTCGACCTCGTTTTCGAGGAATATTTTGTTGAGATGGCTCATTTGAATTATCCATTGATGAGATACTCTGTAAAATAAACAAAAACAATCAATATTGGCGCATTAGATTTCAAACATAATTTCTCTAATTAAAAAAATATGAAATATATCATAAATGTAATTTTACACTCAATTTTTACACTCTAAGTAAAGTAATGTTGTGTAATAAAAATTCAAATTTATGTGTTTTTGCACTCTGCCATAAAGTTTATTCAATTTACCATTGACTACTTTTCGAAACAAAATCTCTACTCAAGGAGATACATTCCTGCCAAAACAACCATTCAATTTGTTTTGCACCCTACCAGAAAAATGTTCGCCATTGGAAAAATTGTTTAAGTATTGGAAAAAAGGGCTTAAGTAGGCTTGGGAAAATGCCCACCATTTCTCACCTGTGAGGGATAATTTTTTTAGGAAAGCATCATCTTTCAGGTGGATGACTTATGAACATGCCCATTGGCTCATATTTGAAAACAAGTATCTGGTCAATAAAATATTGGCCTTCCAAAACAACCACTCAGCCTGTTTTGCAACTAAAACTGACCTAAATGGCCTTAGGAAAATGCCTTCCATTTCTCACCTTTGAGGGATAAAAAATTTATGAGAGCCTAATTTTGTAGGTGGATGATTTATTCACTTGACCATTGAATACTATTGGAAACAAAGTATTTGGTCAAGGAGATATTTTCCTACCAAAACAGTCATTCATCTTGTTTTGAAACCTCCCAGAAAAATGCTCGCCATTGGCAAAATTGGTAAAGTATTGAAAAAAAGGCCTTAAGTATGCTTGGGGAAATGCCCACCATTTCTCACCTGTGAGGGATAATTTTTTTAGGAAAGCATAAACTTTTAGGTGGATGACTTATGAACATGAACATTGGCTCAGTTTTGAGAAAAGGTATATGGTCAAGAAAACATTGACCTGCTAAAATAACCACTCAGCATGTTTTGCACCTAAAACTGGCCTAAAAGGCCTTAGAAAAATGCCCGCCATTTCTCACCTTTGAGGGATAAAAAATATCTGAGAGAATAAGTTGGTAGGTGGATGATTTATTCCCTTGACCATTGACTACTTTTTAAAACAAAGTATCTAGTCAAGGATATATTTTCCTGCCAAAACAAACACTCAACCTATTTTTCCTCCTCCTAGAAAAATGCTCGCCATTGGCAAAATTGGTTAAGTATTGACAAAAAGGGCTTAAGTAGCCTTGGTAAAATGCTCACCATTTCTCTCCTGTGAGTGATAATTTTTTTAGGAAAGTATCGACTTGCAGGTGGATGACTTATGAACATGACCATTGGCTCAGTTTTGAAAAAAGGTCTCTGATCAAGAAAATATTGGCCTGCCAAAACAACCACTCAGCCTGTTTTGCACCTAAAACTGGCCTAAATGGCCTTAGGAAAATGCCCTCCATTTCTCACCTTTGAGAGATAAAAGCAATTTATGAGAGGATAAGTTTGTAGGTGGATGATTTATTCACTTTACAATTGACTACTTTTTGAAACAAAGTCTCTGGTCAAGGAGATATTTCCCTGCCAAAACAACCATTCATCTTGTTTTGCACCCTAAAAAAAAATGCTTGCCATTGGAAAAATCAGTTAAGTATTGAAGAAAATGGCTTATGTAGCCTTGGGAAAATGCCCACCATTTCTCATCTATGAGTGAAATATTTTTTAGGAAAGCATCAGCTTGCACATGGATGATTTATGCACTTGACCACTGGCTCAATTTTGAAAACAAGTCTATGTCCAAGAAAATATTGTCCTACCAAAACAACCACTCAACCTTTTTTTCACCTAAAACTGGCCTAAATGGCCTTAGAAAAATGCCCGCCATTTCTCACATTTGAGGGATAAAATAATTTTGAGAGAATAAGTTTGTAGTTGGATAATTTATTCACTTGAAAATTGACTGCTTTTTGAAATAAAGTCTTTGGTCAAGGAGATATGTTCCTGCCTAAACAACCATTCACCTTGTTTTGCACCCTCCCAGAAAAATGCTTTCCATTGGAAAAATTGGTTAAGTATTGAAAAAAAGGTTTAAGTAGCCTTGGGAAAATTCCCACCATTTCTCACCTGTGAGGGATACAAATTTTAGGAAAGCATCAGCTTGCAGGTGGATGACTTATGAACATGACTGCTAGCTCAGTTTTGAAAACAAGTCTCTGGTCAAGAAAATATTGGCCTTCCAAAATAGCCACTTAGCCTATGTTGCACCTAAAAGTGGCCTAAATGGCCTTAGGCAAATGTCCGCCATTTCTCACCTTTGAGGGATAAAATAATTTTGAGAGCATAATTTGGTAGGTGGATGATTCAATATTACCTTGACTATTGACTACTTTTTCAAACAAAGCCTCTAGTCAAGGAGATATTTTCCTACCAAAACAACCATTCAACCCGTTTTGCACCTTCCCAAAAAAATGCTCGCCATTGGAAAAATTGGTAAGTATTGAAAAAAAGGGCTTAAGTATCCTTGGAAAAATTCCCACCATTTCTTACCCGTGAGGGATAAAAATTTTAGGAAAGCATAAGCTTATAGGTGGATGACTTATGAACATGACCATTGGCTTAGTTTTGAAAAAGGGTCTCTGCTCAAGAAAATATTGGCCTGCCGAAACAACCACTCAGCCTGTTTTGCACCTAAAACTGGCCTAAATGGCCTTAGGAAAATGACCGCCAACTCTCACCTGTGTTGGATAAAAAATTTATGAGAGCATAAGTTTGTGGGTGGATGAGTTATTCGCTTGACCATTGACTCATTTTTGAAAAAAATACTTTGGTCATGGAGATATTTTCGTGCCAAAACAACCATTCAGCCTGTTTTGCACCCTCCCAGAAAAATGCTCGCCAATGGAAAAATTGGTTAAGTGTTGAAAATAGGGGCTTAAGTAGCCTTGGGTAAATGTCCACCATTTCTCACCTATGAGGGATACAATTTTTAGGAAAGCATCAGCTTATAGGCGGATGATTTATGCACTTGACCATTGGCTCAGTTTTTAAAACAAGTCAATGGTCAAGAAAATATTGGCCTGCCAAAATAATCACTTAGCGTGTTTTGCATCTAAAACTGGCCTAAATGGCCTAGGAAAATGCCCACCATTTCTCAAATTTGAGGGATAAAAAAATTCTAAGAGCCAAGTTTGTAGGTGGATGATTTATTCTCTTGACCATTGAATCCTTTTGGAAAAAAAGTGTTTGGTCATGGAGATATTTTCCTACCAAAACAACCATTCAGCCTATTTTTGCACCCTCCCATAAAAATGCTCGCCATTGGCAAAACTTGTTAAGTGTTGAAAAACAGGGCTTAAGTAGCCTTGGGATAAAAAATTTCATGTAAGGAATAAAGAATTTCTGAAAGCATCAGCTTGCAGGTGGATGATTTATGCACTTGACCATTGTCATTGCATTTCATAAAAACATCATTCCCATAAATATAGAGACTCAACCAATCATTTTATATAATCACTATTAAATTCAGAATTCAGATATTAAATAAATTTTAATGAAAATTATTTATCATTCCTCAAATTTTCATTGCAAGGAAATAAAAACAATGAACAGTTGATAGGGTTTCCCAATTTTTCATGTCCAACACAAAAATGCACATCGCCAAATCCAAGTAAACCCCATGTATGAAATCTGGTATGAGGCATAATTACACATATATGAGCATACTTATCCATATTGAATCACCTCTTCCAAATTGGCTACATACACATATATGAGCCTACTTATCCATGATTTGGCAGGAAAGCCAATTTTTCATGATTAGCACGAAAATGCACAGTTCCTCAACCAATCAACCAATGCTTTTGCTTACTGTCATCGCAATCATCTCAGAATATCCTATGAATGGGATACACATAGAAGCAACAATTTAAAATTTTCTATAAACATCAGTAAGTGCATGCTCTTATTGCTCATATTTCTTGTTTTTTATTGATAAATAGTAACATGCAAGCGCACTTTTATTTCTTATTAAGATTACAATGGCTTGACATAATGGTTTATTTCTAGCGTGCACAACATACCTTCAACACAATGAAATATCAAAAGATTTTTTTGGTTGGATGAATTTTCAGGAATTGTCTTTATTGTGGGTCATCTTAATAGCCAAAGGTAAGGACGAATACAATGGCATGCTTTGGTTCTTTCATCCATCCATATAATATGTTTTTATTTTCCTAGGATTGTTGCTACTTCAATGGCTTGTTGCTTTTCCTTGATTGGCATTAAGGATGGAAACTTGTGAGAAATTCAATGTTTCTTTACCACTTGAAATGAAGAAAAACTTTGTTGAGAGATTATGAGCACAATAAGGGATCTCAAAACCTTGGGCTTCTCGCCCAACTTCTATCAACTCCCCTTATTGTGTGTGCCCATAGGTTTGCAAAATCATTTATGATATACGATTAGCAGATATTCGTTTATTCATGTTGGAATCATATGAGAACTTGGTGTACACTATGTTTTCGCTTCAATTTTGTGATTATGATTACATCCAAGGCATGTTAATGTGCACCTATGTTCATGGGATAGTTGTCGTGACCTTCTGCACCTTCTTTGCATTATCATGGACTCCCAGATCTAGAAAGATAGACCATGAACAAGACCAAAAACCATTATTGATAATGAAGAGTGATATTCAATAGTAATGGCGTCATTTTTTAGCAGAATTTACAGGGATTCAGAACCAAAATCATGAACAAGACCAACAACCTTTATTGATAATGAAAGAGTGATATTCAATACCGTGCCATTTTTTGGTTGAAGATACAGGAATTTAGAACCAAAGCCATGAGTCCGTAAAGTTTGTATATCATTTGGAATTCTTTTGTTGTGTTTTGATATTTTTCCGTGTTATATATTATCTAAGGTAAATATAATTTTCTAGAAGTTGGAAATTTTGTTTTAACATAGGGTTCAAAAACCATTATAGTTATAGTGATGTTAGTTCATTACTAAATCAACATGTCACCTATAAAAGTTAACAATCATTTCTTCCAAGTACTCAAACTAGACTCGATTAATTATTTAAGCAAAATAATATTATTGTGGGATCCAACTGAATTCCTTCAAGTAATACTCTATCGTGGACAATTATGACAAGAAAGCTCATCTAAACCGATAGGAAAACAGAAATCAATGTGTATAAGCATCCACTGCAAGACATACATGAAGTTAAATTTGGCCGTTTTATTGGACAATATTGCATAATACCATTGCAACAGTTGGTATCCCTCAACTTTCTAAACAATCAAAATTGTTTTTGAATACACAATATTACTACAATTGTAAATATGGGCTATTGTTTTGAAATAGTTGTAAGGTTTCTCAATATTATTTCCTTGCTCATAGGCTCGTGTCTTATTGATAAGCAAGGTTATGTGCTAGCTGTTGGTTGATTTTATCATCCATGTAAAATGAACTGCAAGTTTGTTGAAACTTGCAAACTTCCATATTCCCAATGTCTGAGCATACGAGTTGCAAGTTTGTTGAAACTTGCACAGTCCCATTATGTGAGCATACGTTTTCTTATTATTGGATATGTTGGAAAATATTAATAGCTAACATTGTAAGAGAATACCATTTTTTTCTTACCGAAACACTCTAGTTAGTTATCTAGTTATTGAGCATATAGTAATCTTTTTCTCTTTTGTTCAGAAATTTGATAATTTGAGAAGTTTAAATCTAAATTCCTGATCAATTTTATGTTGAAATCTCGAAATTTGATTGATTTTACAATCATTTAGATTGATAAATTAAATGACAAAACTCTGTCGAAATTTGATCAGTTTTAAGTTGAAATCTCAGAGTTTTGATTGATTTCACAAACTGGATAAATTAAAATGGAAAAATGGACAAAACTATGTAGGAATTTGATAATCCAAGAAGTCGAAATCTCAATTGGTTTGGAATTATGATGATTTGATGTCTGAAATCGATTTGGAATTGTGATTGATTTTATAAATATAAACCATATAAATGGATATATTAAAATGGGTCGATTTTACAAACATTTGCATCAATTTGATAATCAAGTAGCTGAAATCTTAATTATTCTTAAGTTTGAAGTCGATTAGCAATAAATTGATGAATAAATTAGACAAAAATATCATAAAACAGACTTAGACTTTAAAGTTAAAATCTCAATTAATTTATAGACTTAGGAAGTTAAAACCTTAATTGATTTGGATTTTGACTAATCAAATTTTACAATGAATAAATCATTCAAATCTCTCTTAAATAAAATAATAAATAATAGGCTTAGACAAAAATAAAATAAACAAACACAAAACTTAAAAGACTTTTGAAAAATCTCAAAGAAAACCCAACTAATTTTTTAAACAAGACACAGAAATATATTTTAAAATTTTAAATAAATATATTTTAAAATCTTTCGATAATGATAGATAACGAATAATATATTTTAAAATCTTTGAATAATGGTAGATACACAATTTAATTGAATAATGGTAGATACACAATTTAATTGTTGTAACAATAGACTTTTCATTGATTCACAAAATTTTAAACTTTCAAATAATTTTATATTTTAAAAGCTTTGAATAATGGCAAAATGAAAATTTAAGTGTTGTAATGATAGAATTTTCATCCAGTCACAAATTTTAACAGGACACCCGTCCCACATGGCTCAATTTTTATAGAACGGCACAAAAATGAAGCTAGCAAAATCAGCTTATCAGAGCAGAGACTCAGAATTATCACAGAGAATTCCGGTGTTTCTAATGGTATATTTTTCAATATATTATGACATGACTGGTTATAAATCAATAGGGATATCACATTCATAGTGAGTTATCGAAAGATTATGGGATTTAAATGAAGTAATATTGTTCTAAACATATTTTCTTAACTAAAATTTTCAAATAACAATTATGAACAAAGATCACCAAGTTGAAGAACAACTCCGCTAATGTAGAAAAGCAAAGGTTCAAAGGCATCTACCCACCTTATATTACATAAGGTAAGCACTGAACTCCTAAAAAAATGTCAACAAAACTACAACTTCAGAGATGGATAAGACAAAGACACTCCATCCCAGATGGGAGGCTGATAAAAAATGTTTTTAATCAACAGTTATAATCAACATTTCTAGTTCAATAAACATTAAGAAAAAACCTAATAAAATAAATTGGAAAATAACATTATTTTGATTAAATTTAATAAACATAATGTTTTTTAATAGATTAATCTCAAACTAAGTGTAAAAAACAGAATTTATACTCATGTCTATGCCACTATTACCTATACAACAAATGTCAGTAGTTTGTGTTAGTTCTGATGAGATGTAGAAAACAAAATGAACTGCATCTCATCATTGTCCTAGGTTTATGTTATATTAAATATTTGTTAATAGTGATAAGTCCACCTATATAGTCTTGACACATTTTATCTTTTAAGATGTAAATGATTGTTTCATGAGCAATTAATATTTTGGTTTTAAGTTCTTTATTTAGTTTTGTAAAAATGATTTCAAGTTTTCATGAACTATTCGAACCAAATTTTAATGATGCTTTACTAGTATGAACTACTACAAGCTTTTAACTAATCATAACTATTTATGTCGCAACAATAAAAGAAAACATTTTTCATATTAGTGTCATTTTCTTTAGAATTTCAATACAATGCCATATGTTTGGCTTCTACTTGAACCTTTCTTGGGTAGAAATGGAAGAAATTAAAGCATTTTGGTGGTTCCATGAGAATTATCCCCTTCAAAAGGGGGCCTTCTTGTCGGTTTGTCTTAAAGCTAGAGCTCTAAGTTGAAATTTAGTGTTCTAAACACTAAATTAAAATTCTAAAAGAAAAAAAATGAAAGAAAAATTGTGTACATTACAACGAAATGATTTTGGTAGTACCTTTTTATGTTGGGGTTGATTAAAACTAAATACTTTATAAATTTTGTAAACCGACTGAAAACTAATATATACTCTTTATGAACATTACATGTAAACACATTCAAACTAAAAAAATTATACAGAATGGATTTACAACTCGAATAAATGAGACAGAATTCAATGCAATGTTGAGGTTTTATGATTACAAATTTCCATGCCATTGATCATTGTTGCTATAAAATTCTCAATGATTTTTTCTTTTTGATTTATTCATAATATTTATGATTAGTATATTTTGATCCTCAATCATTACAATGTCGACAAGTTTTACCAAAAACTTCTCTAAAAATATGCTCCACAAATTTACAAATATTTATAGATAGAGTTCTAAATAATATTATTATGCATGAATTTCTCCAAACTTTGCTAATTCCAAGTAGTCACATTCACATCATGTGTGTCTAATAAACATGCAAGACTTAAACTTGGAGAGATAAAAAATCAAAGTTTCAAACATAATATTTTAGTGCACGAAATTATGTAATCCAAATAGTTTAGTGCACTAGATTATGTAATGTAATTCTTGATTTAACTAATAAATCATTTTTAATAACCATAATAATAATGTTTATTTTTAATTATTATAATAGCATTCTAAACTATTATAAGAATTATTGGTTACAATCATATAAAATTATGTTTCATGTGAAATGATATAGATTCATATTGTATTTTGGTTGGTGGGAAGTTATTAATTTTTTTATATATATATATATATATATATATATATATATATATATATATATATATATATATATGATAATTTTTTCTATCATGTAAATTTACAATTATACTAAATATTGATATAATATTTATTTATTTATTTTGTTTTGAGTTAATAATTTTAAAGAAAGTATTGTTGGTCACATATTACACAATTATGTACTAAACTATATTGTGCTCAAATTTATCATTAAGTTGAGATTTGTTGCAATTATTTGTATCATGCTCATTTTATATGCTACAATTATGCATTAACTATTTTGTTTTCAAAATTAACATTTAATTGATATTTGTTTCATATTCATTTTATGTATTGTGTTAATATTTTAAATAATCTTCAATTGAAATGATAACCTTAATCATTAGAAACTCTACAAGTTTTACTTAAACTTATTTAATAATATACTTCACAAATTTGCAACCACTTATATATAGAAGTCTAACTAATTCTATTCTAGATGAAGTTTTCCAAACTTTGCTAATTCCAAATAGCCACATTCACATCATGGGTGTCTAATAAACATAGAAGACATAGATTGATAAAAATCAAAGTTTCAAGCATACTATTTTAGTGCACTGGATTATGTAATATAATTCTTGATTTATGTAAGAATTTATCTTTAATATCCATGTTAATAATGTTAAGAATAGTGTTTTACTTTTTATTTTTATAATGACAACCTCAAATTATTATGAGAGAGTTATTAGTTACAATATATAAAATATTGGAGTATTGAAGATGTTAAAATTATGCCCCATTCCATATATCAATATTTCCATATATCAATATTGTATTTTGAATGATGGAGAGTATATATATATATATATATATATATATATATATATATATATATATATATATATATATATATCATTCCATTGAGCATTATATGGAAAGTCATCACTATTTAAATAATTTTTCCACCATTGTAAATATAAATATGCTAAGTATTAAGATGATATATGTTTATTTTCTTGTTTTGAGTTAATAATTATACTACACAATTATTCAAAAATTTTATTAAATTTTTATTAAATTGAAATTTGTTATAAATATTCGTATCATATTCATTTTATATTTTACAATTACATGTGTTAACTATTTTGTTTTCAAAATTATGATTCAAAATTACCATTAAATTCAGATTTGTTGAAAATATTTGTTTCATATTAATCTTAAAATAAAATGATTTAATCTCTAAAAGAAATAAAAAGATTGAATCATTACAAAAATATTATATATTTCAAAGTAATCACAAATACTCATCTTTATGTGTTGGGTCAATATTTTTGATAATCTTAAGATGAAATGATAATTTGTACAAAAATATTATCACTTCCAACGTAAACACAAATTTAAATAAATGAGAAATTCCTTACTTTATTTGTATTTCTTATTAACGTAAACACAAATTTAAATAAATGAGAAATTCCTCACTTTATTTGTATTTCTTATTGTATAGAAGCACAATTGCAAAATAATTTATTTGTATTTCTTATTGTATAGAAGCACAATTGCAAAATAATTTAATTGCATATTTAAAAATATGCATTACATTGAAGTACAAATCCATGCATGGCTTTCTTGCTTTCTGATCTCAAAAGCTTAATAAACACTCTGAAAGCCATACAAAACACCTGCATATTTATAAAATGCATCATTGAAAAACCTGTAATGCAATTGACGTCAACATACGGTCAGAACCAGCTTGGTGGCACACCCCAATTCTCTTCACGTCCAACAAGTTTATTCATCAGGTGCTTATTCAATCCACAGTAAAGACAGTCGCACAACTTCATCAGGTGCTTGAGATCATACACTGTTGGAAAATACCTGTGCATCAAGTTGAAGAAGCCAGCAGGTATCGGAGGCAATGGCTGGTGTGTTAGAAGCTTCAGCAGGTACCCGAAATCATAAGTACCATGGAATGTGGCCCATTAGAAGCTCCGCGAATACCGGTGCATCGGTTCTCTTCTCATTGTTTTTTTTTAAATCAATACCACTTCGTTGAAGAAGCTCAATAGAATCTACTGCATACTTATTTGTATCAAGATTAAATTCCCTGAAGTTAAATTGGGCAGGTTCTCACCGTAGTCTGAGAATAAGGTTCACTATATCACCATTAGACTTTAGAGTTGAATAGTTCGACTCCTCTGACTAAGTTCCGAAATTGCCACCAGGTTTAACCACTATACCAGGAAACTCAGTATCCATGGCAATATATGGGTAATCGCCCACGATTTCCGCACTCCTCTAATAGCCCAGACTTCCCTTATTACCGAGGAATCGCTTTGGAATAGACTTGACATCTTGTGTGTCTTTAAAGCCCAAACTCTATAAAACCGGAAACAATAATAAAAAACTGCTTAACCATGTGCAAATCCATCAGACAAAAACTGGTTTTTAAGTTGCAACTATGCGCAAATCCCTCATACAAAAAATGGAGCTTATACAGAGAAGAGAGAAATCTTAGAAGAACAAAACTTACCTTTCTGTAGCGAATTCTGTGCAAAACCTCCCTTTCTGGAGCTGATCAGACACACCGCTGAGGAAGAAATGAAGCTTTTCTGGTGTGTTAGAAGCTTCAGCAGGTACCCGAAATCATAAGTACCATGGAATGTTGCCCACTGACCATTGTAGAATATCGTTGTGCTTACGTTCAACATCATAAGGAATTCAACTGATTTAATTCTTTCCAATCCTACCCATTCCAGTGAGAAACACAACCGCTATGTTACAACAAATCATTACGATGATGGTCTGTAAAACATAATCCTCATACAACCCCATTACTAATAGGTTTTATGATATTTCAAAGTCGTTCCAAATTTTAAAAATCATGGGTGTTGTTAGACGCCTCAAAACACTGCAAAATGGCCCTCTTCTTGGAATACTACCTTCTTCAATGTATCCACCGGCAAGCGGAAGAGAGCTCTGAGTCTCGGGAACCCCATTCATTCTTTATATAACAGAGTATGAATTGGCTCCATGACCATCATAAAATTGGTATGACAGAACAGAGTATAATGAGTTGGCACGCTCCATGCTGGTCATGAAAATGGTATGGTATGGTTAGTACACTTCTGGTGGTAAAATCATGCGTTTGGCATGGAACAAGAAGCTCTGTGGTGGTCACGAAAATGGGGCCTTTCCGAACACATGACACGTGACAATCTTTGCTTTTGCCAGAATGTGAGACTCACTTGAAGATTTTGCATCTCAAGCTTGACTACCCAATGGCTTCATAACTTTCATTATGGGTCGCTTACTTCCATTGAATAATAATCTCTCAAATTGATTTGTTATCACTGGGAAAATGCCATCATAAGGTATAGTGTTATATCCTTGGCCAACCTATGCTTGTGCTATTTTTGAAGAAAATGACTTCTTTGTCCCTTAAGTAGGGACTACCAAAAATTGCTTTACAAAATATGAGGGGCACCACATTTTACTCCACCTCATCAATTTAATTAACAACTATGGAAAAAATGAATTTGCATTGTGCACTAATTTCACAAAAAATGAGGAGCACCACGTTACACTCCACTTCATCAATGTGATTAGAAACTATGGAAAAATTGAATTTGGATTGTGTAGTAACATCAAATTAAGTATCCTTGTGCAACAAACCCAATGAGAATGCCTTATGATGATTTTGACATTTAACCCTTGACATTTGTACTATTGGTTAAAATATTAAGTTATTTCGAGAACTATAATCAAACAATGCATGTATCTTGTTTCTCTTGATTCAAATCTTAATGTGAAAGAGTTTATTTTGCTTCTCCTCAAGTGGTTGATACTACATGGTTTGCATTGTGGTGCAAGCAAAATTATTTCTTATCTAGATCCGAATTGCACTTCAATATGTATCCCTCTACTACAACTACTATTTTATGTTTCCATCTTTGCTTCTTCTTATTACAAGAGTAAAGGTTTCATACGTATCATCCATCAATTGCGTTGGCATGTCCATCAATATGGCAATGCTTGTAATGATCTTACAATTGTCTTTGGATGGTGTAGTGTTTGAAGTATTATTTCTTTCATATTTTCATTATTGAGTACCTTCCTTTGGGTTTCTATTTATGTATTATGCGCTAGTTCCCTACCCATTTGTTGGGATAGAAACAACCTCCCCTTTCCAAAATTTTGGAAAGTGTGGTGGTTGACAATTTGAACTTAAAAAGGGTCCCTTCCTCTTCATGACTAAGGTACTTTGATTCTCCTCACTTTATTTTCTTTCATGATTGACCTTACAAACTTTTTCAAGTATGATTGGTGATTTCGACCACTTCTCTTCATTCTTACTATTGACCCCCCTTTGATAAGTTTTAGTTGCTTCAATGTTGATGAAATTTTGTATCCTTGAAGGCCCTCTTACTTGATCAAATCTTCGAAAAGGCCTTAGCTTTCCCCTATTTTCACTTGATGAAATTTTTTATTGACATGAGATGTCACCTCAATTTAAATTTTGGTGCTGCAAATTGCTCCACAATTAAATTTGTGTGCGACATATCACACCAATAAACACCTTTTAAAGTCTCTCTCTATGTGACAAATCCATAGTCACAGAATGGACTAAGTATTGAAGTTTGATTTAGAGTGAATTTGTGAAGATGGATGTCTATTTCGTGAGAATAGGAGGCCAAAGTTATAGTCGCAGATTTTTCGGGCGAACTTTTTTTTTTTGCGATCGAACTATGGCATTTTTTCAACCGAAAATATTGCTCTTAGTTTTGGTTGAAAAATGATTTTCTATTGAACGTTAAATTTAACAACGGTCTTGAAGTGCATGTGCGGGACTTGTTGACAAAGAAAATTTCACAGCGATGGGGAGGTTTTTCGACCAAATGGTTTTTTGGCCGAAATGTTTTTTAGATGAAAGTATGTTCGACCGAAAAACCTTTTGGCCAAAATAATTTTATAAATATATGCCCGATTTTTGCCGCTATCATTCATGTATTTTCCAAACGACAGCGACAAAACCTTGGAACACTAGCACCCTGCAACATTTTTCCACCCAACTACAATTGGCCACTCTCTCGTTATGTTGCTACACTTGGAAGCCTACTTTCATTCAACTACCTTGCTTCAGTTTTTCCACCCTCCCGTTATGATGTTACAGTTGGCACCCTGCTTTCATTTGCGCCCCACTCTACTTCATTTTTGCCACCCTCCTGCAACCTTTGGCACTCTGCAGTCAGCACTCGTCGTTTGGCACTCATCGTTAAGCTCTTGGTGTTCGGCTCACAGCGTTCGACACTCAGCGTTTGGCAGTCGAATTTCGGCATTCGATTCTCATCATTCAGCTCTAAGACCTTCTTTTCGAAAGCAATTTCATAAGTATGTAGTTTGTGCCCATGGTGGTAGTAGGATATAGTGTGGTTGTGTTAAATGTGGTAGGATATTTGTGCTTGACATTAATAATAGACCATTTCCATTCTTGTGCAAAGAAAACACCTTTGCATGTTCACTAGAATGGATCACATTTCTAGTAATTGACACTAAAAATATTTCTCAACAAATCATTGTAGGGGGACCAAATTGACCCCTTTTCATTGGCTCAAATATCACTACTTTGAAAACATTTTGTTTAGCCATGAGAGTAGTATCACTGAATGGATAAAAAATCATGTAAGTTATTCTTCAAGTAAAACATTTTGTTTAGCCATGAGAGTAGTATTTTACTTGAAGAATAACTTAAATGGTTTTTGATCCATTCAGTGCGGAGTTTTATAGCATTTACTTATACCTTGATAGTTCCCTCGAAACTACCTATTCGGCCCTCTTTCTCTTAGACCTTCATACCTATGAGTAATACAAATTGGCTTCCCCATCTTGTTAATTAATAAAATACATTGATACATTTGTCAAAAAAAAAATTATGAGTATGCAATTATAAAAATTAGATCTTAGTTTGAGGCCTTAGAAGTATAAATTTAGCCTTCTTGATTTACTCTTGGGTAACAGAAAATTTTAGGACTTTTTGGGTATCATTGTTTGGAGTAGGTTCACATTACTATTGTCTCGTTTGCAAAGAAAACTAATCAACCCTCCAAATTGGTTAAGCGTGACCATGAATTCGACCTCCTTAGAGGACCTCAACATCCTACCAAATCAAGTATGGGCCCTTTGAATGACTACTTCTAGGAAAATACTAAACCTCAACTACAAATGGTTAATAATTCATTGACTAACACTATACTATTGCTCTTTCCTTTTTTGAGTTTGCATGCCTAATACACTTTTTTATTTAATAGATTTGGCATGTATTTCTAGTATTGAATGTGGCTTTAATGGGTTATTGGATATGAGTTTGCAAAACAAAACCCACAATACACTAGACTTTGTTTACAGTTAAAACATTTTCGTTGGTATTCATCTCATAAATTATTGCCTTCAATTAGTTATTTGGTCATTATAAAAGGGAAATTTTCCATACTATCATTTGGCATTTAAAATCCAATTATTGAGTAATTGTTTGATTGAGTGTTTAACATGCTTCCATTGTTGGATTATTAAAGGGATGATATCTGTACAAACCTTATTACATTTGGTTTGGTGGTTTTGCAAATTGCTTCCTTAGATTAGTATTTTGAATAAACCAAACTCAAACTATTCTGATCTAAAGTTCATATAAATGGTCTATATAAATGGCATATAGTTCATATGCTTAAAGTAACATATATGCAAACCATTATATGAATACACTATATGCTTAAAGTAGCATATATATCATATAGTTAATAAAGTAGCATATAGTTCATAACAAATATAAAATAATTGAATATCCTAAGCCGTTAGTTTTATTAATTGTTGTTTATTTTAGGGTCTCAATTTGCAAATGGACAAACTATGTAACCCTTAGGTGTGAGATGGGTTCACGTGTGGTGTATAGTCGCTAAAAATGAATGTAATGGAAATAAAGTCCTCCTCAAATGAAAAATGAAAGTGTGCAAGAGAAACTATGTAACCCTTAGGTGTGAGGTGGGTTCGCATGTGGTGTATAGTTGCTAAAAAATGAATGTAATGGAAATAAAGTCCTCAAATGAAAAATGAAAGTGTGCAAGAGAAGCTTCCTCTAATTTCTAAATTTCCTTAAAAGGTTCGATATGTAAATATGCAAAGGGTAATAATGCTAAATTTATAAAAGTTAATATGAAATACACTAGATGGAATTATAAAATGAAGATGATTTTTTGTTTTTGTTTTCAACCATAAACAATTTGAAGTCTAGTTTGAGGTCTTACTCTAAGACCACCTTTCTTATCCAATAAAAAGTTTAAAATAATTATTATTAATTTTCTTTATAAAAAAGTTTAATCATTTACATAAACACGGTTTGTTTTTTATAAAATAAAAATGGCTCACATTTTTTTATTAAAAAAAAAATTATTAGTAATTTATAGTTACATTTATTGGGAGATTGGAATCACTCAATTAAAAAAAAACTGTTTTAATTAATATTGGTTTAAAATAAAAGATGAATACGTTGTAATTACATTTTGTTTAATATATATATTTTTAAATGGGATGGTTGGAGTGGGAGGGGTTGGTTTAAAATAAAAGATGAATACGTTGTAATTACATTTTGTTTAATATATATATTTTTAAATGGGATGGTAGGAGTGGGAGGGGTAGTTATTGGCCCAATGGAAATACAAAAGTAAGCTTATTTTAGGGGCTTGGAATTACCACAAACAACTAAGCAAAATTGTATGTTCTTTCTCTTGGAAAGATTCTACTGCGACATCTTTAGATTAAGAAAGTAGTTGTTGGCTTAAAATATTGTTCTAGAGGTTTCCATTGTAGACCCAGGTTCTTCGTGGTTTCACTTAACCAACAAAACCTCGTTTCATCGGCCCTTTCGGAAACAATCTACGAACATGCTGAGGTCTCACCCGAGGCGAAGCTATGGGGGTGATGCGGAATCAGGTTTCCATAGCTATGTGATGAATTGTTTAGACAGAGCTACTGCGCAGCACGTTGCGAGGCTCGCGCCGTAGGCTGATGACTGCATGACGATAGCCTTCGTCGCAGTCAACACTTCTACAAGATCGGGTGCTTGCACAACCAGCGCATCCACGGACTACGCAGTTCGGGTGGACTCACTCGACGGAATAGCGCAACTAACTTATATGCTTCCTCTTCAGACTTAACTGATACTGATGACTTCACTTAATACTTATTCATTCATCTACTGCCTTAGACTATTTATCCTTATAACCGATTCAAATAGACGAGATAAACGATACCGCGCACTTCCGGTGTTGCGCGTCAAAGGAGTTACACAACATAAACTCTACATGCGTATGTGATTATTCACCGAACTGATATCTTCACAAACTTGAATACTGTGCATTCAACATTCATCCATTCATGTAGTACTTAACATATTATTCCCATCGCATTCCCATGGCAAATACATATAAAAGCATAAACATATCAACTTATAAATGAGAATTCAAGCATCCATTGAAAGCAAACAGACAAGTGCAAAACAAAAATAATCACACTACACAGGATTTAACGTGGTTCACCCCCTGGATGGGAGGTACGTCCACAAGAACTGTTGTTGTATTAGTCTTTGGGAAGGGTACAACAATTCTTGTCTGCGCACTCAGCTGCAAAATCTCTTCTCTCTCAATAGGCCTCTACGCACACAGCTTGCAGAACCTTTACAAAAATGTCTCTTACAAAGATTTTTCAATAACAATTAACACTAGAGAATCAACAACCCTTCCCTATACAAAATGTGCCTTATTTATAGATCATGCTCGTAGGTCATGTCTTTACAATTCGTAGGAAAAAACCCTTAGGTTTACAAAACTATCACGGTTTCCCCAAAACCGGACTTGCTGGTTCTGGTAGCGAATATTACATCGTGGCCATCCTCCACGTGTGCTCACGTCGCCATTAGCCCCCCTGTTGCACGCACACCAATAGGTCACTTTCACCGAGCCATTCTTCCTCTAATGGTCTTGTGCGACTGGTTTAGGTAGTGGTTCTCTGCATGTGCAACCAGTCGCTTTCTTTCGTTTTTCTCCTACTCGTCACTTGGTACTCATGGAGCATCTTTAACAAAAATAGACCACCGATGGTCTAACCGGAATCTGTGCTAACTTTCGTCCAACCTTCTTCCTTACCAAATCTCCGTAGATCAAACTCATCACATCGATGTATCCTTGCAGCACTAAACTTCACAATTCTTCCGATGCTATGCTACGCACCTCTTCGCAGCATCCCAAAACTTGCTTCTTCAAAAGTCCTTCAACTGAACCGCGCTTAGCTCCGCAGTTCCAAAATCTGACTTACACAAAAATGCCCCACTTGGGCCAGGCCCAACAGGCCCCTAACACTTACATGTGGCTCGTCCCCGAGCCACCTTCAACTAACTTCTCCTAGCTATTCCTCCTCCTGCGGAGCTAGCTTCGCAACGAACTCGTTGTATGTGACAATCAACTTTTCAACTGCTTCCTTAATGCCTTGCTCAACTTGTCTCACGGTTTCTAGCATCTCAGGTGTTATTTCATTGTCGGTTGTCGTTCCAATTGTTCTCGACCTTCGCGCAACTCCTTTAACTTCTCCTCAATCTCCTGTGAGATCATGTGGGCTTCCTCCAGCAAGGGTTGCGATTTATCTCCCATTTGGGTCTCTCTTTCTCTTAATGCCTGGACTTCTTTCTTCAGCACGCTGACCTTCCGGTATCTCTGGAGTCTTTCTCTTGGTAGCAGGGCTTTAACTTCTGCATCCAACAGTTCTAATGTTGCTTGCTTATCTTTGACAGCGTTCTTGACTTCTAGCAACTGTGGGTCCTCTTCGAGGGCAGTGAATGCCTTCAACGCCTCATCTAACAGACTTTGGCACTTAGACACCTTAGTGGCTATACTCTTTGCTGTGGCCTTCACTTCCTTCACTCTCAACTATTGCTCATCTAGTGGAGTTTGCGGGTTAATATGTGCCTCCAAGGCAGCAACCTTAGCTTCGTGGCTGATCTCCATATCTCGCATCTCCATTTTAATATCGCTAACTACTTCGTTGATCTTAACAATAGTGTACGTGGGGTCTGTCTGTACATCGCATTCTGATATATCATCTGCTACAGCAATGATCGTGGACTCTAGTGCTTTTCGTCGATCATGCTCATCCTGTAGCTCCATATCTCTTCGCAAGCTAGCTTCCTCCAACTGCTTATAATTTGCTTATAGCTCAACATGTTGGTTCAGAGCGTCAGTACTTCGCTCATGCATTTCCTTGACAACCTACAAATGCAGATGGTGTAGACCGGGTAGTGGTATCTTCGCAAGGTCCAGGTCTAAATTCTCTAGGGCCTGCATGCCCAAGATTATGTTTTCCGACAGTGGCAGCCTTACACTTAATGGATCATGTTGAATAATGCGGGACTTCATAGGAATGGCCATGGATAGCTACGGTGGCATCTGCTGCGAAGTACCTCCTGACTTCCCTTCAAACTCTGAGTCTTGTGGCAAAGGCAATCTTTTATGTACCTCTTCAATCTTCTCTGTGATTCCTTGTAGCGTGACTAGATTCTTCTACAAACTTTCTTGGATGTCCTCATTCTTTTTGTCCTTTCTAGACATCAAGTCTTCCATCTGCTCTGTGACCTTCGACGCGATCATGTCGTAATCATCATCTTGAAGCAATGTTTCTAATTGGCCTTTAACATCTCTTCGCTTCTTTCGTGCCCATCCCTTTTGTTGTGTAAGACTCTCAGCTTCCTTCCTCTTTCCTCTCTCTTTTTCTTCAATAATGGGACATGGAATAGGGTTGTCCTCACCACAGTCGCTTTGGATATCCACAATTTTGACTCGAAAGTTAGGAGGCCATTCCTTCATGATATTATCAATATCATCTTCATACATATGGTATCTTCCTGGGAACCATTCAGTGTTCTTCATCTGTGCTTTGGCTGAAATGTGAATGCAACACATGTCAGCATAAAAATAGACAGTGTGAATATACTTACTCATTACCTGCTTTGTTATCCGTGGTGTGAGCATGATGGCCCCGCGCAACTGGTCATAATAGGTGTAGAAGACCTCAATTGTCGTGTGTTGTCATTGTGAATTCAAATTTTCCCAAAGGTTTGAATAGAGGGCTCCTCTGCAGTCATTGCCATCAGTGATTACGCCAACGTAATCCTTCAGCTCCTTCCACCCTACGAAGTCGATCAGCACTATTAACCATGTAAAATGGAAATTACTTCCATTCATCTATGTGTCATTTAGTTCCTCGAAGAACTCATTCAACAGGTATTGACACCAGTTTAATCATCCACCCTCCGCGACTGCGGCACTAACTAGTACTGCGCCGGTAGGTACCTCCAAAGGCCTCGCCTTTCTGAGAATTTTTTCGGCTAAAAGTTGCGTAACAAACTTTGTGGCCTTATCATCTATGTCCTCTGTTTGAAATCCTCACTTTCCTTTGATGACAGTTTTCGTTTTCTTCATCTTCGCGACCACTTCTTTATCTTTGCTTTTCCCTTGGAAAAACCGTTTCAGATCTTCCCCTCTTTTGCTCAATCCAGTGATTCGGTGGATTAAGTCAATGGTCAGGTCGATATTGTGGTAGAGCCAAAAGTATCCCTGGTGAAGGTGCGCCATCAGAGTTCGCACCACCGCGTTCAGCTCTGGCATTCTGTCAAAGTGTGGGAGTCTCAACAGATTGAGCAGTCCTGACTGGAGTACTCCGGATAACCAGCTTTCGGCAACCAAGGTAAGGTTTCCCTTCACGTCTTTCTTCCAGCACATGTACTGGTCGGGATAGAACTGTGGGAACCTAGGTTCATTGGGCTCCTTCTGCATCTGAAGCAGATCATAATATTCCCACGTACACTCTGGGATCTTTCCCAACAAATTTTTGTCCACCTCGACGTGCTTCGATATCGACAAGAGCGGAATCTCGTATTTGGCATTCTTCAGTAGCTTGAGGAATGGTGCGTCCAGTGCACGTGGCGAGATATAGTCAGGGGTAAGCTTCAATGGTATCTCCTTATCAACTATCGGTGGCTGCGGCACTATGGAACTCATGTTTGGTAGCTTTACTTTCGGCCCCACTAGATCTTTGCCTTTGTCTTGCATTGTTGGAGCGTGTCTTGGTGATCTTCTGGATGCCTGACCTTGTTCTATGACGACTTTCTTGGTTGGGGTTCTCATCAACCCTTCGATACCTCCGTATTGGAATACCTTCACAATTTCCTGGACCGTGAATTATTCCTCAATAGAAGACCTCTCAGACATTCACTGGACGGACCTGGGAAAACAAAGGATTCTCTGGTAACTTGCTATAAACTATCGCAGAATATCACTTGCAAGAAAATTCAAGGGTTTCAGTAACGCCCACAAGTCCAAAGACAGCTCTATTTATAGGCGCAGCTAGCCTCCTTTGCGCCCTTCAACGGCTAGATAAGCATTAAATGCGGTATCCGTTGGCCAAATACAGTGGATTCTTCGGTCCTTTCCTTCATTAACTCATTCAGAACGACTATTTTGCGTTAAATTCCCAAGCAGTCACTGGGAATGTACTGTATAATGGCTATATTTGCGACCGACACAGGTCATGTCTTTACAATTCACATGCAAAAACCCTTGGGTTTACAAAATTGTCACGGTTTCCCCAAACTGGACTTGCTGGTTCTCGTAGCAAATCTTCCATTGTGGCCATCATCTGCATGTGGTCACGTCGCCATGAGCTCCCCTGTCGTGTGCAGGACAACAAGTCACTTTCACTGAGTCATTCTTCCTCTAATGGTCTTGTGCAACTGGTTTAGGTAATGATTCTCTGCATGTGCAACCAATCGCTTTCTTCTGCTTTGCTCCTACCCGTCGCTTGGTACTCATGGAGCATTTTACCAAAAATAGACCACCGATGGTCTAACCGGAATCTGTGCTAACTTCCGTCCAACCTTCTACCTTGTTGGATCTCCGTAGATCAGGCTCATTGCAGTGTTGTATCCTCGCAGCACTGAACTTTGCAGCTCTTCCGACGCTGCGCTGCGCACCTCTTCGCAGCATCCCAAAACTTGCTTCTTAAAAAAGCCTTCAACTGAACTGCGCTTGGCTCCACAATTCCAAAATCTAATTTGCACAAAGATGCCCCACTTGGGTCAGGCCTAACAGTAGTCTTTCTAGGGGATTCTCTATTTGTTATACAACAAATGCATCAAAGGATGGGCATGGAGGGCACCTTGCATCAAAGAATCCTTCAAAGAATAAAGTAGAATATCAATGGGATCAATGAAGTCAAGCTTTATAACGTGAAGTGAAGTCATAATCAAATGGTAGATGAACAAGATACTCCAATTGCATACTTGGACAAGAAGGTTCTTCTTAAAAATGGGGACTAGGATATGGATCCTTTAATATATGTTTCACAACTTGATGAGTTATCCAAATGTCTTATTTCAAGTCTTATAACTACATGGATTGAACACTTGGCACATTGGTCGAGTTATGATAATGGAGGGCCTCATTACTGTTAATGGAGCTCACAAGGGAAGAGTTGGTGTCATCAACTCAATTGATTGCTTGTACATTCATTTTGCAGAGATTCATGAAGGTTGTTTTTCAAGAACCATTGGTGAAGGTGAGACATTCTGGAAGGGGAAATTTGTAATTGTACTGCATCCAAATGGAGATTTGGATTGAATTTTAAGGTGGTTTTAGGCAATAAATATTTGGTGTAGTTCCAAGCATGTGCTTTCTCATATCGTGTGCCATGAATTTCCTCTCAAATTTGAGTTGAGTGGAGGTGTCTTACAGTTGAGTGGAGGTATCTTACCATTCTTACACATGGAACCTCTGTTTCAGAAGGGATCCTCCAATTCAATTTGGGTAATTTTTACCTCTAAACATTTTAGTGTGTTGGGGAAATTCTTGGTGAAGTGAGGAGGAGAAGATAGTTGGTGAGATTCTAGTGGTTCTCCTAGCCTTAATTTTAATTTTCTTGGTAACTGAGTTAGCAAAGGCACTATGGCACATCCATTTGGCTCAAGAGGTGGAGAGAGTAGAAAAAAAATGAAGTAAAGAGAATCCTTTGACAAATGAAAATACAAATCAAAGGTTTGAGGTAGTCCATTTAATACCTAAATAACCATATGGAAAGACAAGAAAGGAGGCATGACATGATGGAATTGAAGTATGAGAATAGCAAAAGATTCAAAAATGCACTTTAACATGATACTTAGGTTTACCAAAGGTACTCAATCATCAATAGGTTTGTCGCTTCTCTCAATGGACTCTATCGAAGATATGGATGGCGAGGAGGAGATTTTTCATCAACTTGAACTAATTGCATAGCCTATCAATCTAGAAGGAGAGGGAAATGCATATGAAGACAAGCCATTGGAGGATGGCCAATCTAGGTTCAAACTTAACTGTTGAGTGTTTATGTTTTTCCCTATTTATGGTTGTTAGGACGGTACATTAGATACTACAACTTTGGACATAGCATAATAATCTCAGGAAGTAGGCTTATAATTCCTTTTTTGACTCCTTGTATATGTTGTGTAGGCTTGGAAGGACAAGTTTTGATTTAAGGTTGGGAAGCAATATATGTAAACTTTCGCTAGTTGATCTTACCCACAACCTTTTATAATATATATATATATATATATAATTAATTTTAATTTAATATTTTTAATGAATGTTATTAGTGTTTATACCTCGAATTTGGATCATACATGAATAGCTCTAATACTCTATGCAATTAATATACATTCCTTTAAAAACAAATCTCATAATATTGTATTATGGAATTTTTTCATATGATTAAAAAAATTAGGTAGCTCTAAATGTACATATCATAAGGCATAATATATTTTAAGTTTTCGCAAATGTGGTAACAATTTTAGTGGATTTGGCTATTGAGAAAATTTCCATCACTAACCTTGTATGATTTATAGTCATATTAAGATGGGGAACTACGCAAGAATTTATAGTTACCATGTACAAGTCTCAAAGGTGAGGATTCATGCTAATTCTCAAAGATGGTTGGACTTTCTAAGAATTTATAGTTACCAAGTACAAGTCCCAAAGATGAGGATTCATGCTAATTTTCAAAGATGGTTGAACTTCCTATATATTTATAGTTACCAAGTATATGTCTTGAAGATGAAGATTCATGCTAATTACCAAATATGAGGATTCATGCATATGATTTATTTAGCTAGTTTCAATCCCATTTTTTCACCTTTATGAGAATCACCTAATATAATGAGTACTAAGTAGACTATTCAAGATCATGGAAAATTGGTCGTTATAGAATATAGCTCATTTCATATAGATCACACATGAATGGCTTTAATACTCTATACAATGAATTCCCCCATAAATGATATCTCATTATCTTGTATATCGGAATCCCCTTGCATACTTAAAAAAAAGTGTTTATAGCTCTAATGGGTAGATCATAAGGGATAATATTCGCTAAGATTTTGCAAATGAGGTAGCAAGTTAGGTAGGATTTACGACAAGGAAAAAATACATGGTCAATCATGCATGAACTAGAGCCACAATGAGTTGTTGTGATTGTCAATTTATTTTTCTAATTTGAATCACATTTCTTTATCCTTGTGAGCATACTTGATGTGACCACTATTAAATTGACTATTTCAAACTTATGAGAACTTGGTCATTATTAAATAATACTCATGGGAGATGAGTTATACATGATAATTTAATTTTTTTCACACCCAAGCCAAACACCAAGTTGGTGTATGAGACCCCTTGTTTGTGGAACAAAGGACCCTAAATTCTATGAAGGTGTACATACCCTATCCCCTTTGGATTTGAATTTATTAAAAAAACTTTTGATATCCAAACATCTAATACTACAAAAGTGTTTTGAAAATTTGCTTACATAATTTCAATTTTAGAATTTAGTCTCAATTACATTTTGGGATAACCCTCTTTCCAAAAGGGGTTTAAGTGGTGTTTCTAAACTAAAAGAAACTTTGGACAATAATCATTTTTACACCAATAGGTATTAATATCTTAGAATTTGGGGTGAACTACCATCTATTATTTTCCTAGATTGAAGGAGGATGAGACAAGTGTATTGTCCATATTGATTTTATGGTCTTGTTCAAAAATTTAAAAAAAAAAAAAAATTAAAAGTAAGTAGTAGTTTATGCATAGATAACTCATAGCTCATGCATGGATAACTAGTGATAGACACCCATTTAACTAAAGACGGTAACAGGTAGTTGAGCCATAAACAACATGTGATTACAACTAAGCATGGAGAGCAAGTAAGAGATAACTTGTTCGTGGCATTTAATTTGAGCTATAAAAAACATGTGATTACAACTAAGCATGAAGAACAAGTAACCGTGTTCACGGACCACAAGTTAAGTGATTGTGCTAGTTATAAGATAACAAACCCCTGTAACAACTTGCTTAAGTGGAGTCTCTAAAGTAATAGAAACTTTGAACAATAATTATTTTTACAAGATAACATGTCCGTGCAACAGTTTTCTAAGACTCATGCCCTGCTATTAATTAAACGAATAGTAAGTCTTGGAAAGGATTACAAAGGTTTGATTTAGATTTATTTAGGGAGGAAAGGAGAAAGTGGAGGCATCCCTTGGGTCAGATTGCAATTCATAGAAATTCCAAAGGATGAAGGCAGTTGGGTCTGGAGCAGATTCATGTGTTTCGAAATTTCCTGGTTGTTAAGAGAGTATGTGGTTTTTTTTTTTCAAAAGCAAGTTTCTGATAGATAGGTTTTTGCAAATATATGTAGTAGCTTCGTGATTAATATATTGGATCAGGAGTTCTATCAAAAGGATCCACAATGTACCTAATGACCAGAAAGGAATTGGCTCTCCCGGTTATGGGAGATTTTCTAGCTTGGAAGGTGGGTAAACGAGATCAAGTGAGTGTTGGTGCACACAAGATAATGAAGGCCAATAAAGCTTTTTTTTCTTAATCCTACTATGATCAGGCTCCTCCCTGACAAAGGGATATTAGGGCAGCAGGGATTGAAGTCTACTGGAACTCTTGAGTTGGATGAAGCATAGTACAAAATTGACAAATGTTTTTGGCAGAGCTGAAGAGAATTCAGGCCCAGATTAGGGAAGATTCAGACATTTTGATGTGGGAAAGAATAAAGCTTCAAACATGCACACTGCAAATTTAGGATATCAATCTTTAATGAGACAAGACTATCAAAGAGGGGTGCTGCTGTTGATCTAAAATATGGAAGATCAAGCCTCCCAGAAAGACAAGGATTTTTTTTTACTGGAATTAAGAAATATTTGAGAGCTCCTAAAAGAGGAGAAGACAAGGAGCCAGCATTTGTTCTATATTTCTCACGTAGTTTTCCATCATTCTTATCCATAACATCTGTGGGGGAACGTTGAAAAGTTGAGAGGGGTGATTCGATGGAATGCTGAAGAGCCTAGTTTTGATAAAGGAAAATTAAAGGGTTTCAGAGCTATCCCATGTTTCATTTTATGGGGAATATGGCTGGCGCATGATGCACAAATGTTTGAGGGTAAGAATATTCCTTCCTTTCAAATTTATAATCACGTTTATTGACTGTTCCAGGGCTGCAAAATGTCCTCTAGAGTCGGACAACTGAGGCAGAGAGGAGAGCTGTTCAATGGTGCTGGTGGTGTCTTATATTATTTTATAAGGATGATCTCATCCGTCTCAAAGCAGGGTTAGGTCATGGATCTAACAATTATGTAGAAATGAATGCTCTTCTTCTATTGCTTAGGGTGGCCCAGAATAGAGGAGTTAGGCATCGCACATTTTTGGGACTCTTCCTTGGTGATCAAGTGGATGAAGTATGAACGCTAATTCACTGTATTCTATTGGAATAATTAACATGCCAACTGCAATATCGTGAACACAACATTGTTGTATATTGTCAGTCAAAAGCTGGCCAGCAAGTAGATGTGGGCTTCTTAGTTTTGGAAGAATCATAAAACAGTGTTTTGACCCATTCAAGGCACCCTATTTGTTGCTATAGATTCTCCTTCATTTTTCCTTATCTTAATGTTTCTATTTCTATACGTAATGAAGTATATACAGGACTGTTGGAGAACTGTTTTTCATATTTTCGTGTTTCGCCAAAAATTTTGAGGTGTGGCCCAGTTAAAGGTGGTATGTTCTAAAGGGTAGTATGTTTTTACAAGCATGCTTGAATATGCTGTATTTTTTTTGTGTGTGAATATGGGATTGTATCTAGATTCTGAGTTAGAAGATGTAGAATGCAAAGTACATCATGTTCTGTAAAGTGCTAAGTGCATACAATGAATGTGTTTCATTTTATACTGGAATTGAAAATATGACTTTTCCTGTGCAAAAAGATATGAACATTTTATTCAAAATATTTGCAAATGTGTGTATTTATACATGTCCAGCTCTACAATAAATAATGGAAATCCTAACAAGTACCAATCCACCTAACTGCACGTTTTCATTTTGATCATTCCAACAGTTTAACCATGAAATGTACCAGTTGTGCCAACTTTCTCCATTATCATAACTTACTCACAGATTGTGATAAACATCATAAAATGTGTCAAGCTCACCTATATAGTGTGCAATTAGAATGCTGGTGGTGAAGAAGTCATAAAAAGAAGTCGAATATTCAGCAACTAATAATTGTAAAGCATTCATAAAATTAAATGAAAGGTCTAGAAAAATGCCAAATACTAATTAAAAATATATTTTCACAAATTTTATTTCGTATACCTTTGTCTTAGTTTTCTTTCCTTTCTATAATTTAAAGACGCAAATTTGCAATGGTTCAGCCATTCCTATCCTTCAGTTGCATGGTCAGGTTTCCTCACAACCATGTAGATTTTTTGCCATTGACGGAAGCATTTTGGTGAAATTTGATGCAATAAAAAATACTAGATACCTACAAAGTTCAGTTGCACAAAAACATGTAACACCAAATTTAATCCAAACTGTGTAAAAAACAAAGAAAGACAGTAGAAATATCACATCCATCTTACTAAATTCTAGATATATTGAGAGACACCATTTCTCTGTTGCAATCAAAGCATATAGAAATCAAGCATATCAGCTGCGTCTATCAAACCAACAAATCCACTTCAGCCTTCTATTTGTAGTCTTTATATTAATTATCAACAACCAATTAAAGAAATACGTTGCAGAGTTAGATATATTTTATACTCTCTCTGAGAAAGTTTATCAATAAATTGGTCATAACAATGCTTTCAATAACAAAATAAGGAATCTTTGCAAACCAGAAACCAATATGCCGAATGACTGGCCTATTAATAACACAGTAAAGCAAAACCGGTAAATAATTAACCAATCTTGAGTCCATTTAAAATCTTCGATTAGTAACTTTGATATCCACTTTTATAAAAAAACAAAATTCAAACTATATGTACATGACGGTTCTTTACTGCAATTCATCTCATGGCCCTGTCTCTTGAAGGAATACCCCATTATGTATGTCTGTCTAGCACGAAAATATCCTTGACTTCTTAATTGAATGATATTATAATTCATATCTTGAAAAAATCCAGAGATGTTTGGCACATTTTATCACAGCAGATATAAGTTCATAGTATTATATCTTTAATTTTTGGCTAGCAGAGAAATTTTTAGGGGTCAAATTTGGCCAATTGGCTATTTTTTGGGGCATTTTTTCAAAATATAAATTTGCTATTTAGTCATTGTTAGGCTCTAATATCATCTGTACATACATAAAATAAGTTTTTTTATCATAATATTCGCCAAAATTTACAAATTCCAGTAGTAAATTGTATGTTTCATATTTAATATTAGTCTACCAATTTATATTTATGTTTTTTTCAATCCAAAATAATTACCTAGAATATTACACTTAAACATACTTTTATAATCCTTAAAAGATACTCTACTGGCTAGTCTACTATACAAGTATAAGCTATCATCCCTAGAAAGATTTCCCTTTAACCCAAATGATTGGAAAGCTTAAAAACAATTTGCAGAATCGAAGAAGTTGTATTAAATTATTAGCAAGTCACATTTTCCCCAGCCTAGCTGAAGATGGGGCACAAAATCTCTCCATTCACATAAACTTTCAAATTATTTTTTCTTTTAAGGAAAAAGTCAGCAAAGTAACATGTCCATGAATATATTCTTATGGAAAATTTCAGTTTTTTAATGTTCATCTAATGACAATACCTTTTTACATGCATAACTGAGCACTCTTTTTGCTAACTAAACCAGTAAGATAAGGAGTTAGCCTGAAGGGATCGAGTACATTTGCAAAGTTAACATCAGATATAAATATTCATACATAGAAATTTTCACAATGTCCATGAGAGGGAAGGCCAAACATCATGATGATGGAAAACATGGTACAACAGATTGTGAGCCATGGGTAGCAACCCTTCAAGCCAATATTTTGTACCAAAGATGAGCCACTTGCAATAATGGTGTCCACCTTTACCATAAAAAACGCAAAGAATAAAGAATTAAGAAGTATCTACAAGTATCTTACCATATTCAAAGACTGTTCTAATTTAATCAGTGCAACTTGCCTAAATGATTCAAGCTAACCGCTGGTAAAGTGCAAGTCTACATTGGATTTTGACTCCCAAGCAACCAATGAAGTTCAAAAAGGAGTCTTTCACCACCTGAAATCTATCTTGGGAATTAGTCTAGACTCTACGTAATAAAGAAACTCACACTATATTTATCTAATTTCTAACAAAATGTGTTGGGTTTTCCTTTAGAGTAATTTTGCAATCTATTTACTTTGAGCAAACATTTTAATGAACATATAGAAGGCCAGTTGGTTTGTAGAGATCAATTTCTTCAGGGAAAAAACAACAGATTAATAGTGCTTAGGAAAGAATGTCACGCCAGAAGATTGGATATGATGTTGAATACCATAATCCGTCAAAATAAAATATGGTGCATAGTTCTGGGAGGCAATTAAGTAGCAATATGTTCTTTTGATGAAAAATTAAACATTACAACTCACATAATTCATTGATAGAATAAGTTTACCTATAACAAGGCCATGATTGAAGTGTTTAATTTTATATTGCAGATACTTCTTGGCCAGAGGAACAAAAATATGATAAAATGAACAAAATATATAGAACCTATAAAATAATAAATGAAATGAACATATTTTTTCCTTGAAATCCAAGAAAGCTCATATCACTAAGATCTTGTGATTGGAGAAACTTGTGACTTGAGTTGTGATGAACATCTAAACCATTATTGAGTTTGCAAGCAGTGATGAACATGAAGAAAAAATTTCCACTATAATAAGACACAAGTAATCCTAGCCCAGACTTTGGATTAAATTTTTCCTAGGCAACTTTTCCAACACTCTTAACCCATAATTTGTTAAGATTTAATATGCTAAGATAGATAACATTAACATTCAATTCAATTTCACAATAATATCATATACAAGATCACTGAAAGAAACATAATCACAAGATAGACACATTTTTATCCTAGGAAGCCCTCTAGGGGATGAAAACCCAACAAAACTTCCTCAATATAGATGATCAATAGTACAAAGACAAAACCCCAAACAAGTGCTCCTTCTCCTTGCAGATCTCTCTCTCTCTCTCTCTCTCCTATGCGAATTACACAAGTGAGTGTGTGTGTCCAAATGAGGAGCACATCACTCCTATTTATACTTTATCTTTCACTTGACCTTTTCATTTAACATGTTGGCCCCAACTAAACTTGACTGGGTCGACTACTCTAGGAGACTCAATAACCCTAATACAAATAACTTTAGGGGGATCTAATGCCCCGACTTACAAGGGAGGATTTACCTCAATGAATTTACATGACCAAATACGATACTAACATCCCGACGGAGGAATAAAACATCTCCAAATAAATTACAATAATAAAATACAATAGAATCATTCTTCGAAGTTACAATATTTCAACGCTCCCCCTTAAGGAGAAGGGTATTCTACTGAAAACAACAACAACATCAACTGTAGGAGCAAGGAGAGAAAGAATCATCATCAACATCAAGGTGATACATCTATAAATCATCGAAATTTTTTTCCAACAACATCAGCAACTGGAACAGTTACTAGAACATCTTCAACATCTTCAGTAATGGAGCATCATCTTCTACATCACCGAGTCTTCATCTTTGATCTTCATATTTTGCAGCACTCGATCGCTCGATCGTCTACAACAACACTTGATCTCTCGATCATCTACAACATAATCTGCAGTAACATAACATGCAACACACATGATCCAATTACGGGATTATCAATCCCTCTCACTTTAGGACATAAGTCCAAGGATGATGCAATCCTAACCACATCACAGAGACAAAAGTCTGTGGATCACTTTAGGACTAATGTCCAGGGATGATACAATCCCAACCACAACACGGAGACAAAAGTCTGTGGATCACTTTAGGACTAATGTCCAGGGATGATACAATCCAAACCACATCACGGAGACAAAATTCTGCAGATCACTTTAGGACTAATGTCCAGGGATGATGCAATCCCAACCACATCACGAAGACAAAAGTCTAAAGATCACTTTAGGACTAATGTCCAGGGATGATACAATCCCAACCACATCACGGAGACAAAAGTATACAGATCACTTTAGGACTAATGTCCAGGGATGATACAATCCCAACCACATCACGGAGACAAAAGTCTGTGGATTACTTTAGGACTAATGTCCAGGGATGATACAATCCTACTGCAACAACACGGAGACAAAATTCTGCGGATCACTTTAGGACTAATGTCCATGGGTGATACAATCCCACTGCAACATCATCATCACTGCTCCCCCTTTTGAGGAAGGTCCTTTCAAACCACACCAAGCTTGTCACGGAAGTACTCAAACTTCACTCGAGACAGAGGCTTAGTCAACACAACAACAACCTTTTCATTAGTGATCACATACTGGAGGTTTATAGCCCCCTTATGTACCATATCCCGTATGTAAAAATACCGGATTTCTATGTGCTTTGACTTGTCATGGAACACTGGGTTATTTGTCATCTTTATAAAACTATGGTTGTCACATAGAATCACCGTGGTGTCCAACTCCAAGTCAAATAGACCTACCATCAAATGATGTTTGAATCCATATGGCTTCACAACTAGCAGAACAAGCTGCTATATACTCTGCTTCAGCTGTGCTGAGAGCAACACTGGACTGCTTCCTACTAAACCATGAGATCATAGCGGATCCCAGATAATAACATCCATCTGAGGTGCTCTTCCTGTCTGAGACACTTCCAACCCAATCTGCATCTGTATAACCATACAATATGTAGTGATGATCTCCAACATAGTATAGACCAAAGTCTATCGTACCTTTCAGGTACCTCATCACATGATTTGCATCTACCAGGTGAACAAGTCTAGGCTCAACTAGATACTGACTCAGGGTGTTCACAACAAAGCATATATCTGGCCCGGTATTCGTCAGATACATCAACAACCCAATAATCTATCTGTACTGAGTCACATCCACTAACTCTGACGATTCATCAGCTAACAACTTCAGGTTGGTATCCATGGGTGTGGCCATGGATTTACATTCCAACATATCATTTTTTTTAGAATTTCGACAGCATACTTTCCATGGTTGAGAAAGATTCCTTTTGGGCTCTTCCATACTTCTAGACCTAGAAAATAGTACGTCAATCCAAGGTCTTTCATCTGAAATTCTTCAGCGAGCTTCTTCTTGCACTCTACAATCTGTTTCTCATTTCCTTTCAGAAATAAATCATCCACATACAACAATAATATGATAGGTTCATCATCCATAACCTTAAATTAAAGGTTAGGGTCGGCTTTACTTTTGGTAAAGTCCAATCTCATCAAAAAGCTATGTATCCTTATGTACCAAGCTCTAGGAGCTTGCTTCAATCCATACAGAGCCTTCTTCAATTTGCATATGTGAGTCCATCTATCTTCAACTTCAAATCCTTGTGGTTGTTCTATGTACACTTCTTCCTCAATCACACCATTCATGGAAGTTGTCTTCACATCCATCTGGTGTAAACTCCACTTCATCATGGATGCAAGTGCCATGATGGTTCTAATGGAAGTGTACCTTGTTACTGGCACAAATGTCTCTTCATAATCAATTCCCTCTTTCTGAGAGAATCCTCTAGCCACAAACCTTGCCTTGTATTTATCAATACTTCCATTACCTGCATGCTTTATCTTGTAGATCCACTTGGAAGATACCACACTTTTTCCTTCTAGTTTGGGAACTATATCCCAAACATCATTCTTCATTATTGATTGGTATTCTTCCGTCATTGCTTATACCCATTCTTTCTTTTGTATAGCTTCTTCATAACTAGTAGGTTCTTGATCTACAAGGTCACACATCAAAGCCACATAACTTGAAAATGGATTTGGCTTCTTGCTTACTCTTGTGGAGCCTTCTGGATATCCATACGTCTCTGCTTCTTGTATAATTTCTCTTGCCCAAGAAGGCTTTCTCTTTCGTGACATATTCATAGTGGGAGGTTCTTGAGGTTCTAGCATATCATGGTATTCTGGTGTTTCGTCTTCGAGTGAGGGTGTAGCTTCTACATTTCTGAGAGGTACATATTATTCATATACTTCTTCATGCGGGCACTTTATGGATCTCTTGAGAGCTGCTTCTTCGTCAAATGTTACATCTCTACTAATCTCCATGTGATGGAATCCTATCAATGTATATTCTGAATTCTTTGGAGGCTTCATAGTATCCAACAAATATTCCCTTCTTTTTTGAAGGGTCTAACTTGGTTCTCTTTTCTTTTGGTATGTGAACATATACTGGGCAACCAAATATCTTGAGGTGGCTCACTTCAGGCTTCTTTCCTATGAACATTTCTTCTTGAGTCTTGAATCCAAGCGCACTATGGGATAATCTATTATGTACATAAACTGTCATCCTTGATCATGTATCATTGTCTTCATAGCTTCCATAATGGTCCTATTGTTTCTTTCCACAAGACCATTCTATTTAGGATTGTAGGGAGTAGTTAGTTCCCTCTTGAATCTAGCTTCTTTACAAAAGGATTCAAAATATTTTGATGTATATTCTCCACCATTGTCTATTCTGAGTGTCTTCATTCTTCTTTTTGAATGATTCCCTATCAAGGCTTTGAATTCCTTGAATTTTTCAAATACTTCATCCTTTGCTTTCAAGAAATATATCGATGTATTTCTTGAATAGTCATTAATAAATGTAACATAATATTCATAACCACTCAAATATGTGGAGGGAATTGGACCACATACATATTAATGAATTAATTCCAACGTACCTTTAGTCTTTGTCTCACTCTTCGGAAATGGATTCTGGATATTATTTCCTTTCGCACATCCTTTGCAAATGCCTTCATGATCAATCTTCAAATATGGTAATCCTGTCACTACTTTGCTCACATGGAGTAGTACTTTGTAGTTGATGTGAGCAATCCTCCTATGACATAATTCACTTGGACTAGTGGTCTCATGAACAAGGGTTGTTTCTGAATGTCCCTTGAGTTTATATAAGCCTCCTTCTTCTTCACCAATGACAACTGCATCTTCAATTGATTTTAATTTGGGCCACATAAGTACTTTTCCATCAATTAATGCAACCCTATATCCTTTCTTATCTAATTCTGAGATAGAAAGTAAGTTCTTCTTCAAACCTGGTACATATAAGACTTCCTTCATCTTCATGGGGGTTCCAGAATCAAGCTTGTAGCTTGATTCACCAATTCCTTTGATAGGATATTGATAGTCATTTCCTAATGATACCTTCTGAGGAGGGTTCCTCTCTTCAAGTTTTGACATATTTTTATTTTGTCCTATCATGTGCTTTGAAGCACCACTGTCAATAAGCCATGTGTCATCTCCAGGTGTCACAAACCCAGAGAGTGCAGAAAATAATACATACTCTTCTACATCTTCTTCTTTTGCTTGTTTTCTTCGAGGTCCTTCTTCTTCTTCTTCATCTTCATCTTCAACTAGATGTGCATGATGTATTTTGTTGTTTTTCCTCTTTTTGTATTCTTCTTTCTTCAATGGACAATTTCTGGAAATGTGTCCTAGCTTATCACAATGGAAACATTTAAAGTTGGAGTGGTTTCTTCTTGAATTGTTTCCTCTTGTCCTTTGGAACTTCTTGGGAGGTTGAGACTCCTTGTGGCTTTCCTTCTTTAAGTTAGATTGACTTCTTCCTCTTTTGGTATAGGTGGCTAGGGCTTGATCATATTCTTGAAGTAGAGTTTCTCTATTGGCTGCTCTAGCCTCCTCTTGGATGCAATCTTCTCATACAATGTCGAATTTCATGCTTTCCTTTCTAGCACACATAGTCTGGATGAATGAATCCCAAGGTCTAGTGAGACCATTGAGAGCAATCATAACTAGCTCATCTTCATCAAGGGAGTCTCCAATGGCTTCTAGTTGCTCCTTGAACTAGGAGACCCTTGTGAAGTAGTCTTGGATGGATTCTCCTTGGCTCATCTTGGTACTCTTTAATTGATCTCTCAAATTCATCTTCATGTTGATGTTCCTTCCTTCATACATTTTGGATAGGGAATCATACATCTCCTCCGGGGTCTTCTTGGATGACACTTGAGGAATCAAGTGGTCTTTGATAGAATCAGCAATGATCATCTTTTCACTAATCAGGTCCTTCTTGTGCTTCTGCTTAGCTTCATCCTCTTCAGGTTCTACAACTTCATCCTTTATGCATTTGGAATGATCATTCTCTTCAAGAATGAGACCAATCCTATATTTCCATCCTCGGAAATTCTTTATGACTTCTAGCCTATCCTCAAGCTTAGTGCTTGGGACCATCTTATCTAGGAGGTCACCAAAAAAAATGAAATTCCTCAAAATGAAAAACTGACCTTAATAGGAGATGCACTTGACTGAGGCGAATTGACTAGTACACTTGGTTTCAGGATATTCCAAATTTTCACCTCTCAAAATTGACATGCGAAATTCTGATCTACAGTTTCTGCAGTTTTCTGGTTTTCTAGAGTTTTTTTATCCAAAGTCAAACCAGGGTTTGACTTTCCTGAAGATCTACCCACTCAAAAATTTCGATCTAACGCTCAATAGATGCGCACTAGGGAGGCGCAACTTTTCTATGCAATCAGATTTCCAAAATTCCAACTTTGACATAAACCCTAATTTATTGCCAAAGGGAAAAGAGAGAGAGTTTCACCTTGTGAAAGTTGTCCTATTCAGGGTAGCTCTAATACCATGTTAAGATTCAATATGCTAATATAGATAAGATTAGTATTCAATTCAATTTCACAATAATAGCGTATACAGGATCACTGAAAAAAACACAATCACAAGATAGACACAAATTTATCCTGGGAAACCCTCTAAAGGAAGAAAACGCAGCAAAAATTCCTCAATAAAGATGATCAAAAGTACAAATACAAAACCCCAAACAATTGCTCCTTCTCCTTGCAGATATATATATATATATATATCTCCTATGTGAATTACACAAGTGAGCGTGTGTGTCCAAATGCGGAGCACATCACTCCTATTTATACTTTATCTTTCACTTGACCTTTTAACTTAACATGTCGACCCCAACTAAACTTGACTGGGCCGACTCCTCTAGGAGACTCAATAACCCTAATACAAATGACTCTAGGGGAATCTAATGCCCCAACTTACAAGGGAGGATTTACCTCAATGACTTTACATGACCAAATACAATAAAAACATCCCAATGGAGGAATAAAAAATCTTTGAATAAATTACAAGAATAAAATACAATAGAATATTCTTCGAAGTTACAATATTTCAACAGAATTCACCAATATAGGTTGCCAACCATAAAACAACATTAATTTACAAAAAATATTAAATAAAATCCTCTCAAGGACGTGTACCTTAGGTAGATAGATAATTGAAGTTATGTACAGACATTAACATATATGGTGTGATGAATATATCATCAAGGCCTACCTGTAGGCCTTGTTTCTTCAATGACTTGTTGACCTCCTCAATAATAATAAGGCCTATGGTGCCTATTATTGTCACAGCGACAACAAGAGTCCACAAATTTGTTTATGAAATTGAATTAGCATCAGTAGGTAATTTATATGAAGATTAATCAGTGTCATACCAGTTAGGTGTAGTGAGGCATACTGCAACATATTATCGCTTCACACTTTATTATCATATGTCATCTTCATCACATATCTTCCCCAATATCCAACACAAATTTTCAACTATGGAAGGCATTAACTAAGCTTCTTTAAATTGTTTTAGAGCTATCAAACTGCTGGGAACTAAATCACACATAACTACATGAAATTATCCACAAAAAAAGATATACAACCCCTTTGAATTTGAGTGACATTAAATATTCAAGTTCAATGCATGCCCTATGTCTCATCTCAATATTGAAGAATGATGAAGTTGCCATGTTAATTACCCAAGTTAAAACCCCGTTGGGCTTTAATTCCCGGATTACAAATATGATTTTTTACCAAACTCATATGAAGCATTAATTCTTTCTCTATATAAAATTATAATAGAGTATGACCTAACATATTCATGTGGTGTATGATAGAAAAAAATTGTCGACCTGGGATTTGATGAAACGAAGGCAGAAGGATGGTGTGCCTTGTGTAAATCTGATGAGGAAACTGTAAAGCAAATTTGGAAGGAATGTTCAGATAAATTGGGGCAGGAATACAGGTGGCAAGGCCCAATAGTGGAAGTCACATAGAGAGACTAGGTTTCAGCAACATCAAATCATTGGATAAAATCATTACCTCTGATTGTTAGTTGGGGAGTGTGGCTGGCTAGGAATGCAACCATATTCCAATAGAAGGTATTGATCTCAAGAATAATTGTTGCCTCAAGGCTACAATATCCTTTCACATTTTCCACAAGAAAAAGGATCCGTTCCAATTTGGGGTATTCAGAAAGAACAAGTGGACCAGGCGTGGGCCTTTTTTTGGCAAGGCTTCCCAAAACAATTTTCATACTTGTAGGGCGGGGCGGGGCAGGGTGAAAAAATATTTTTCTCGAAATCCTAATTATGCACAAACAATTATGCCTAGTTTATGTTGTTAAAATTACTGTTTCTATTTGGTAGGAAAAGAAACGTAAAATTATTTCATATTTTTGGAGATTCAAAGACAATAATAAATTGGTCTAGAAAAACACAAAAGTGTTATAATTTATAATAATAAGAATAACCTATTTTTAAGGTCACCATCAAGCAAGACACCAATTTGGTGTATGAGACCTCCATTGTTTGTGGGACATGGGACCCCCCTCTGTGCAGTGATTTAACTGCTAAAGTTTGCAAAAGTGTACATACCCTACCCCCCTCTGGATTTGAACCTATGAACTCCTAGGAGGGAGCACTTGTTCTTAACCATAATTAATTGTTAGGCCCATGTTCTTAACCTCCTTGGAGGGAGTATATGTTCTTAACTGATTTAATATTGCTTTCTATGCTTGAAGAGGTTTACAGAATATTAAACACTTTTTATTTTTTTCTCAATTCGACATGTTTACAGGGAGCGGAACACGGAGGCTAATATGCTTTATAAGGAAGGAATTCATTTGGTTCATGGGCAATGGATGATTTCAAAGTTCAAAGATGGAGATCATTTTGAATATTATCATAGGCCTTTCGTAGAGAGATACCTAGTCAAAATTTTAGCTATGTTATATGCTTACTCTTCGGGGTATATATTCACAAACTATACATGCTATTATATTTAGGCATCTAATGTATGAAAGCAATTCACAGTTTTCTTATTTGATAGTATATTCATGGGAATAGTCTATGTGCATCCAAAAGAAACTATGTTTTGTATCATGTTCTTTTTTAACATTTTTGGGATAGTCAAGCATTTTTATGGGCCGCGAAATACATGGAAACGTGTATTCTACAGAATGTAAATTTCTTTTCCGTACGAATGAAATAAAATTTGCACTTTTTCCAAGGAAAAAATAGAGTATGATCTAATGTATGAAAACAATTCACAATTTTGTTATCTGATAGTATATTCATGGGAATAGTCTATGTGCATCCAAAAGAAACTATGTTTTGTATCATGTTCTTTTTGAACATTTTTGGGATAGTCAAGCATTTTTATGGGCCGTGAAATACATGGAAACATGTATTCTACATAATGTAAATTTCTTTTCCCTACGAATGAAATAAAATTCGCACTTTTTCCAAGGAAAAAATAGAGTATGATCTAAATAATTTAATACTTTGAGAGAGAAAGTATAAATGATTTTTCTCAAACCAATAAAGTTAGAAATCAATCAATATCAAGAGTCGAGGTAGGATTTTTTCTAAAGATGTTGAAAACAAACCAATTAGTTGATAACTTTGGGAGATTGTATCATCATAAATTGCATATGAAGGAAATGGCTTCACCATATAAATTTTTTAACCTTTTAACTCCAAATCTAAATCAAAATAGTATATTTTAAATGTAAAGCATATTTTCTAGGTGGGCAACACAACACAAAAAGTAGATGCCAACTAAAATTCATTAGTATAAATTATGACAAAATCTTAAAATTATAATCCTCTAAACCAGTGGTACATATAAATGTAGTTTCTCTCCACATGTTTTCATAAGCATTAAAACAAATCAAGATTATAAATTTTATTAAAATATAATGTTGCAAAAGCATCTACTTTTCGTATTGAAAATGATTGCTTAAATAATATATTAAAATAAAATTTCTTCAAAAATTAATAATAATATAAATACTTACCCATTCAAAGTGAAAGAGTAGTAGCAAGATCAAATTCTTTTGTAATTATAATTTTTTTAAACTAAAATGTGGAACTTTGGTCATTTGATGCAACAACATTATGCATGGTTTCACTTGTACTAGTAAGCAAAGAGGATATGCTTCGCCTTAATCTCCATGGAGCAACTGTATTTTCCACCAAATCCTTGCTAGGACTCTCCAGCATTGTTGACACTTCTCTCATAGTTGGTCGTTCTTTAGGAGAATATTTTGAACAAAGAAAACCAATATGCAACAACGCATGTCGGCATTTGTATACATCATTTTATGCAAATTGATCTCCATCCACTTCACTCAAGAGACCACTTTCAATTACCTCTTTCACTCTATTTGGAAAAGCTAAATCCACCCACTTGTGCAAATTCAACTCTCCAGCGAACAAGTCACTACTCGGCCTCTTCCTAGTAAACATTTCAAACAATAGAATACCATAACTATAAACATCTCCTTGGGTGGAAACCCTTTCATCTAATCCATACTCTGCATTTAAGACAATCTCAATTAGATTTTAATCAACCAATCCATTTAATTTTTTTATGAAGGAAATCAAAGTAAAAGTAATGTTTTGCAAAAACTATACTTGGGGCAATGTAACCCATGGTTCCTTTTAAAGCAAGTGTTGCAGTAGGTGAATCATTAGAAGGTTCACCAATTAATCTTGCAATCCAAAAATATCTTAGATGACCAACCATGTCTTCATCCAAAAGCACATTGCTTGGTTTTATATCAAAATACATTACTTGCACAAAAGAATCATGATGAAGATATTCCAAGGCATGAGCCACATCTATGGAAATGCCTAATCGTGTTTTTAATCCCAATTCACACACATTTTCATTATTGTTTTCATCCCTATCTTGATATAAATCATTATCTAAGCCTCCATTACACATAAACTCAAACACTAAATATTTGATATGGAAGTTGGAACATGAAGTTATGGCTCTCATGAGATTCCAATGTTGAACCTTTTTCAAGATGTTACATTCTGCTTTAAAACTCTTCTCAAACTTGACATTTTGAAAATTGAAAAGCTTCAAAGCGACAAGTGTGCCATCATTCTAAACTCCTTTGTACATTGATCCAAAGTTGCCATTTCCCAACAATTTGGACTTAGCAAAACCATTAGTTGATTCAAAAATTTATTGATATGATATCATTTGATGCTCCAACTTTTGAAAAATAACAGGAAGAAAATCCAAGTTTTGTATATGCAAATTCCCTCTCCAAAATTAAGGTGAGGAAGAGTGACAATTTCTCATGGTATGCTTCTAGTGAGTCTATTTTGAGACAAGTTAGGCAATGCTAAAAAAAATTGTATAAAATGTTTCCACTAATGCTTAAGAGACCATGAGACCATGATGTTTCAATTGTTTAAAATCATTGAGGATGTTCCCATCTAATTTAATATAATTTAAGTATAATCTTTATCATTTAAGAGCTTTAAACTTAAATAAGTTAAGCTAGTGAGATTGTTGATATCTAAAGGGATTTTTTCTTCAATATGATTGTGCTTTAATTTGAAGAGAGATAGCTGACTAAAAATTCTACCCATACCCAAGGGAAAAGCACCACTTAGCATATTAACTCAACGTTAATATTACTAAATGAGAACAATTATTTAGTTGTGCCAAAAAAAGGCATGTTTGGAGAGTTTCCACTCTCAAGTTGATTACTATGTAAGTATAATATTTCAAGGATTAATAACTTACCTAACTCTAAAGGCACACTACCACTCAAATTGTTCTCATCTAAAGAGTGTACTTTTAATTTAGAACAATTTCCAATTGAATTCGGTATATTTCTTGTCAGTTGATTTTCCTATAAGAATAGTTGTTTCAAATTAGGAATATTTGACAAATACTCTATGATACTACCCGACAATTAATTTGTATGAATATAGAGTGTTTGCAAACTAGTGAGAAAACTTAATTGCGGTGGAAGGGCACCATGGAGATGGTTTTCTGCAATTCCGAATGTAATCAAAGATGACAAGTTTACTAGAGAAGAGGGAATTGTACATGTGAATCTATTAGTTCCTAGGTAAAGGAACTGTAGATGTGTGAGATAACCCAACTCCACGGGAATGCTTCCCTCCAATTGATTCAGATGCAAAGAGAGAAATGGTACCATGCAAATCCATGGCATTAAGGTTGAGGAAAACAACTCTGTCTCGATGACGACAACTACAGATAACAACAGTTCAATTGCAAAAGGGGACAACGGGATTCCAAGAATTGAAATTATTAGTTTCAATTAGCTAAACTTCAAATTTATATATTTATTTCAATTTTAATAAAATTTATTTTGCCAAATTTAAAAAACAATTCCCATTTATGTATTTCTTTTTTTCTTTCTTTTAATTTTGGTAAATTATTTCAAATCATTACAACATAATTCCAACATGAAGAGTATGAATACCTATATCTTTCTAAATTCAGGCAAATCATTTAATTTCACTAAAAATTATTTTTTTAATTCAACTAAAATTGGCTTTGCCAAACTTCTATAAAATGTTTAAAAAATAAGTTCCTAATTCATACTTATCTTTTTGTATTTTCCCACTTAATTTTCAAAATATTTAGCTAATTATTTCAATTCAACTAAAATTCACTTTGTCAAATTCTCATAAAAGGTTAACAAAAAGTAAGTTCAATTCAACTAAAATTCACTTTTCCAAATTCCAATAAAGAGCTAAAAAAAGTGTTATCCCACTCATACTTATTTTAATTTCAATTCAAGTTGTTTGTGCTATTGCATGACTTAATTTTTTGAATTTCTAATAAATCATTTCAATTCAACTAAAATTAAGTAATTTTTAATCATTTCATTTCAACTAAAATTAACTAATTTTTAATCATTTCAATTCAACTAAAATTAACTAATTTTTAATCATTTCAATTCGAGAATGATTTAATTTTTTGAATTTCTAATAAATCATTTCAATTCAACTAAAATTAAATTCCTATAAAAAGTAAAAAATTTAGGTTCCTATCCCACTCACATTTTCTAGCAAATCATTTCAATTCTATTAAAAATTACTTTTCTATATTATCAAAAAAACCTTTAACAAATCATTTCAATTCTATTAAAAATTACTTTTCCATATTCTCATAAAACCCCCCAAAAATATGTTCCTATCCCAATTACACTTACTTTTATGAATTTCTAGCCAATCATTTCAATTCAACTAAAATTTACTTTTCCAAAATTTCATAAAAGGTATGTTCTTATCACACTCAAACTTATTTTTTCTAAATTTCTAACAAATCATTTCAATTCCATTAAATTTGTTTTTGCTACATTCTTAGAAAGAAAAGAAAGAGTTTGTCACACTTACTTTTCCTAATTTCTAACAAATCATTTCAATTCAACTAATTTGCCAAATTCCCATAAAACTTTAAAAAAATCATATCTCACTCACATTTATTTTTTCCTAATTTCTAACAAATCAATTCAATTCAAGTAATTTCACTTTACCAAATTCCCATAAATATTTAAAAATAAATCATGACTCACTCAAATTTATTTTTCTAAATTTATAGCAAATCATTTCAATTTCACTAAAACTAACTTTGACATATTTGGAAAAAACCAAAAAGTAAGCTACCATACTAGTCACAAACACTTACATTTTTTCCAGAATTTTTAGCAAATCATTTCAATTCAACTAAAATTCACTTTGCCAAAGTCTCATAAAAGATCCAAAACAAAGTAGGTTCATGTCTCACTTTCCAATTCTATCCAATTATTTCAATTCAACTAAAATTCACTTTACCAAACTCCCATAAAAGGTTAAAAAAAGGTAGATTCCTAGCCCACCATACTTTTTTTTTTAATTTCTACCAAATCACTCCATTTCAACTAAAAATGACTTTGCGAGAGTCCAAAAAATTCGAAATAAAAAGAGTAGTTTCTTATCCTAGTCACACTTACTTTTACGAATTTAATCATTTCAATTCAACTAAAATTAATTTTCTCAAATTCCCATAAAAAGTCAAACTTATTTTTCTAAATTTCTGAAAAATCATTTCAATTCCACTAACAAATACTAAGTTTGCCAAATTCTCCCCCCAAAACCAAAAACAATAAGTTCTTATCCAATCACACTTACTTTTCTAAATTTCTAACAAATCATTTCAATTCAACTAATATACTTTGCCCTTTCCCAATCTATAAATTTCATTTCAATTTCACTAAAAATGACTTTGAGAGATTCCCAAGAATTACAAAACAAGTAGGTTCATATCTCAATCATCCCCCAAAAAAGCAAAAAAGAGTAGGTTCAGTCACACTTACTTTTCTTAACTTTTAACAAATCATTTCAATTCAATTAAAATTAACTTTACAAAATTCCAATAAAGGTTAAAAAAGATTCCTGTCCCAATCATTTTTTTTTAATTTGGCAAATCATTTCAATTCCACTAAAATGCTTTGCTAAATCATAATCATAAAAGGGAAAAAATGGTAGGTTCCTCTCCTAGTCAGGGTAAGAATTTGGGAAAAATCCCACCCGTAGGATTTCGATACTAAATACAAACATTTTATTGTTTTCTTCATTTTTTTCTAACGCTTAATATAAAATATTGACCATATTTGATAGAAAAATGTCCCATGATGGACATTTTTCCCGTCAAATTCTAGCCATGCTCCTAGTCATAAAAAACAAGTAGGTTCTATCTCACTCACATTTATTTTTCTAAATTTCTAGAATTTCACTAATTGTTTTTTTTTTTTTTAAATGTCCTAGTCACTTATACTTTTCCAAGGTTCTAGCAAATCACTTGAATTCAAGTAAAATTCACTTTTCCCAATTTCTAACAAAATCATTTCAATTCAACTAAAACTAAATTCTCATAAAAGGTCACACAAAAATAGGTTCATGTCATAGGCACACTTACTTTTCAAAATTTCTATCAAATAATTTCAATTCATTTTAAAATTTACTTTGCCAAATTTCCATAAAAGATAAAAGAAAAGTAGGTTTACTCACACTTATTTTTCTAAATTTATAACAAATTATTTCAATTTTACTAAACTTTGGGATATTCCAAAAAAAAGACCCCAAAAGCTAGGTTACTATCCTAATGACACTTACTTTTCTAAATTTCTAGCCAATCATTTCAATTCAACTAAAATTCACTTTGTATTCCCATAAAGAGTAAAAAAAAAGTAGGTTCCTATATCACTCATACTTATTTTTATGAATTTAAAGCAAATCATTTCAATTTCACTACAAAAAATCCTAAAAAACCAAAAAAAATTGTAAGTTTATCCCAGTCACACTTATTTTTATGAATTTCTAACAAATCATTTAAAAAGTTAAAAACAAGTATGTTCCTATCCCACCCACATTTAATATTCTAATTTTCCAAATCTTTTCAAATTTCATTCAAAATATATGCATGCATGATTCCCTAAAATACAAAAAGCAAGAGCTATGTGCATCTTAGTCCCTGCCTTATATAATATATTATAGAAATAATTAAATATAAGTAAGAATCAATAAAATTAAATAAAATAATTCACAAATTCAATATAATTTAGTCATAACAACCTTCATCAGCACATTTGGCATCATAGTAGTCTCATATCACCCATAAACATATATATTAAAATAATACTATTTATTAATAAAAATCTAATGTCAGTGGCACTATTTCAACATAAACATATAGATTTTAAGTTGTACAGGTTTCTCTCTCTTAGATTAATAAAAGTATTATTTCAATTTAAATATATAAATGTAAGTTGTATACTTTTTTGCAATGGGTAATATATTCTTATTTTTATCTAATCTAGTTAATGGTAAAATTAGTTTTATCAAAGCTTATAGGCCAACTTAAATTCAACACATATGAAAATATATTAAATAAATAAAAACAAATTAATATTGTTTTCACAAACTTTAAAGATACCTTTGGAGCGTATAGGCCAATTAAATTCAACACATATGAAAATATATTAAATAAATAAAAACAAATTAATATTATTTTCACAAACTTTAAAGATACCTTTGGTCTCTTTGTATCACTATCAATAATACTCTTATTTTGCAAAATAGTTTAGTAAATTATAGGATTTTGTGGACCAATTTAGTAAAATTAGAGTAAATTATAGCAGAATAACATAATTTTGTGTGCTCTTTGTTGAATGGATAAATGTAGGTAGGTTTGGGTTGAAATGATAGTTGAGGCCTCATAAACAAAATAACCATTTTGACATAAAAAGTAGTGACATGGTTAGAGATGGTGGGTTCAATATACATATTGTGTGCGGTGGGTTCGACCAATGCTTGGGCCATTTGATTGATCTTTGGTTGACCCAAAGATATTTAATAGTGGGCATCCATCTAGCAGGGAAACTTTTAGGCGTGAAATTTAGCTCATGGTCTAATTTTTTACTTTTTTCAAAAAATGATTCATCAATTTCCATTATTTCTAAGTTGGTTTTGCCAATATTCCATGGGATAACACTTTTTAACTCTAAAAATCACCAAATTTGTCCACAAACTCTATAAAATCCTTATAAATTTGGAAATTTTACAAAAATATCACCCAACATTTTATGATTGAAATTTTAAGAATTAGCTAGACTTTATGAAAATTATAGATGGATAAAATTTTCCTTGCCTCTAGCTTACATTTTAGTAGCTTGAGAAAATTAAGGTTGTCCAAACAATATTTATCCAAGTTGGCTTTTGTTTATTCACATAATTTGCGTTTATTTGAGTTGGCCTATACAATTTGTGATTTGGGATCCAAGGATTGTTGTGATAGCACTATATTTCCTAATAATATGGGATTTAATATGGAATTCTATGGTAGCTCTTTTTCTAAATATATTTTGATTGATTTTCACAATTTGAGAGGGTTGAGGTGTTGGTTGAATGATAGACTTTATTGGAAAAATATAGGGTTTAGATTCAATGTTATTTTTATTTGTTGGTATACCAATGTAGATTCCATTAATTGTTGTTTGTGATTGTAGATAATCTATCTAGTCTTAAATGTCATTTAACTTGGAGGCACGATAAATTGGTTTTGGACTATTGCCTAGTGACTATAAGTACAATTGCAAAGTAATAATGACACACCGATAGAGCATGGTTTTAATATCAATCCACACTCCAAATAAGGTTTCCCATGAAACTAACATGGAACTCAATGATATAGCAAGAACTCCATGCCTAACACATTATGGGAAAGCTTGTTTAGAGCATGGGTGATTTTAACAAGTTGTGATCGAGAAACCCATATAATAGGACAACTATGGTTTAATTTGTCATAAAATGATTTATAACTAGTGTTTCTTTCTCTCCATCTCTAGGTTCAATAATATCATGAACTATTGTCCTGAATTATTGCTAGTGTTTTGCATCATAATGAGCTTTTCTAACCCTTAGTGATGACTATAATTAATGTAATTGCATTTAACTATTCCCAAACATGGTTTACATAGGATTATCATTTGTTCATTTATTGCAGGTTTGGTTTGTGACATCACTAAGTCCAACTCATGATTTCTTGCTACATATTATCATCTGAAAAACTATAGAAGGTTTTCAAGAGGCACAACTAGTAGTCCTAGCTTTCATATATCCATTAAAGACAATGCACAAAGAAATGCATAAGGATTGCAAATGTAACATTGACGATGCAAAACGAGGTCATGGAAATTACAACAAAGGATATGTATTTACACTTTTATAATTTTTACACCTAACATCATGTAGAAATTTCATGAAAAATAAGTGATCCATATGTTTGAAGCAATGAAAAAAATGTAAAACCATGATTTATATCAATAAAATTTCATGGAAATGAAACTCATTGAATATTGACTTGCCTCACTATGAAGCCAACTAATATGAAGATAAACCAATTAAGGAAAATAATTCTTTGATACCTCGATTTATGTGTAAAAAAATAGAAAGGATAGCAATCCAATTCTTATATTCCCAACATGATAAGAACTAACTATATTGAAGTAAACCTTCCGTGAAAATCTAAAAGTCTATTGAGGGAAGCTAAAATTGTTGGAAACATATCATCCCACCTTGAAGTTAAGAATTTGAACTTTCTAGATCCAATTGATTTGTATATTTGGAAATATATTGTCCCATCTTCAAGGGAGAGTGAAATTGTTGGTATCTTGCAATCCCCAATAGGCCCACAAGAAGCAAATCATTAGTAATTTTATGGTCTAAAATTGGCTTCCTAAAGAAAATAATAAAATAATAGTTAAATTATAAAATAGGAGTTATATGAATTTTCGAGGAAAAGAGAAAAAAAAAACTATATTTTTTTTCATATCTTCAACTTATCTTCTTGTCGTTTTAATCAAATTTTGAGCAAGAGTACTCTTTTGATGCAGAATTCTAATTCCGCATCCAATGAGTACCCACATTGCATACTTTTGATGGACTCCACCCCATGAAAAATGAGAAATGCATAATAAAAAAATGTGTTACTTTCAATTAATACATTTTTTCATGTATTTCTCGTATGTCATGGAGTGGGGTCTGTCAAAAGTATGGAGTGTGGGTAACCATTGGATGCGAAATTGAATTTTGCATCCAACAAGTTCTCTCACTCGAAATTTTACGATAAATATGCCAGCTCAATAGTTATCGTTGACTCATTTTCTTGAAATTTTATTGGTTATTGAATTTTATCTCATCAATAACTTTTTTTTTTTATGCAAATAATAACTTCTCCTCTTAACCACCCAAAAATTGAAAATTGAAAAAGAAAAAAATAAAAGAGAAAATGAAATTATTTGTATCTTGCCATTCCCGATATGCTCACAAAAATAAAATTAATACTTCTTCTCTTAAGCATCCAAAACCCATTAGGTTCACAAAATACTTCCAAATCCTCTTAACCAGCCACCCATTGAAAATTGAAAAGAAAAGGAACCCATAAAAATTGGAAAAGGAAAAGGTTAAGGTAGTTGCATTATCGTCCAATAGAGAGGTGATAGAAAGGTGAGGAGTGAAACAGGAAAGGGTAGCTTAATAATAATCCAATAGAGAGGTGACATCTATCTTACCACCCCCAAAATGTGTCCCAAATCAGAAATGGATTAAAAATTAATTAAAAGCTAATTAACATGACCAGTCAAGTATTTAGTCAAACCCCTATTTCCCCATGAAATTTTTTCTAGTTGCATAAGAATCAATGTGGATTTTGGCACACGATACGATGTGGGGATAATTCAAAATTTTTGAAAGCGTGTATCAATGGAAAAATCCCTCCAATTTCGTATTTTTTGATTTGCCCAAAAATATTCCGTTTACCCAGACCGAAAATATGTTTTGAAACCAAATATGTGTTTGTATTAAATCTACCCTGCTTGAACAAAATATATGAGCCTGTCAACACACTAGTTCTATGATCAAACTAAATCGGATCTTATTGAAATCATATGAAGAAAATTGGTGCTATAATGATCGATTGGTAAGAATATATTTTTTCCAGTTTTCTATGCCCTAGGTTGTATATTTTCAAAGATGTTTTTTTTTTCCAAAGCTGATTGTAAGTAAAGAGGAACATTTTATTGCTTACAAAATATGCGTTGTAGAGGAACCCTCTGTTGCTAAAAAAAAAAGCATATTTTTTTTATATCTTACCCTGAACAAAATATTCAAACTCTTGTCTTGTTCTAGATCTAACCCTTCTCGAACCGTCAACACACCAACTCTTTGATCAAACCAAATTGTACCGCATTGATATCCTCTGAGCAAAATCGATGTTGTGGTGATACGATTCATAAGTATTGTTTTTTCAGTTTTTCTGTTCTTAAAATTTTTTACATTCTTACCATGCTTGAACAAAATCTACCAATCCATCAATAGGTCTGTGATCAAACCAAAATTGATTGCATTGAAATCTGATGAAAAAATTGATGGTTTAGTGACCAACAACCAATATTTTCTTTTACTTTTTTTCTTAATCGACTTGTGTAGTGATGGATTGTTTATCAGCCAATTGATTCAACCCATAAACACTTTGACTAAACCAAATCAGACCGGGTTGAAATACTCTGAGCAAAATCAATGGTGTAGTAATACGACTAGGAAGTTTTTTTTTTTTGTGCTTAAAAAAATTTACTTTATTACCTTGCAATTTTTGTATTTAAGCAGTCTATAAAATTATTTATCAGATATTGTATATGTAGAGTAATTAAAATTACGCTTTATTATTTGATGTAGATATCAGTTTGGACCATCTGTGTTGGTATATATTATATTCCTTGGAAGGTAATAATGTCTTTGTATTATGTCAGAAGTTATCCACAAACTTATGTAAAAGAGTAATACCTTATATCCCATATTCATTATGGTAAAGTATTCTCTTGATATCCATCATTATATAAAGAGATGCTATTATAGAGAATTATACTATCCCACATGCAATATGTGAGAGTAATTCCTCCACATCTCTTGGTATATAATAGTGTTAAGGGAGTCACATCACTAAGTTCGATCTATCATGTTGTATTGTGCTCACAAGTTCTCTGCTATATTGTACTGGGGTTATTTGTAGTTGCTCTCTTGTAAGATTGGAGGAGATTTCTGGAGATAATAGAAGACAACCTTCCCGTGGATGTAGCCTGATTGGGTGAACCATGTATATCTGGTGTATTTTTTTCCTTGTTCTCTTTATGTTCTTATTTATGTTGATATGTTATTGATAGCTTAGATAGGTAAGATGGTTTATCTAGATCTATAAACTTTGGCATGGTACTAGAGTTGGTTGCTATGATCTAGCACCTTGTATAACTTGCCATCAATAACTGTTATCATCTGAGCATTTTTTATTCTTGTAAATTTGCTTTCTATCTGGTAGCCATTAGGCTTCTCTTTAGATCTGGGCATGTTTCTGCAGTTTTTTACTTCTAACCCTAACCTTTTTTGTGTAGATTTTTGTAGAAATTTTTCAAGGGTTTCTTGATGTTTTTTTTGTAGATCTATATGATTTTTGGATTCTCCACAAGGAGATCTATCTTCTAGTTGTCATATTGACAGTTTTTGTCCAAGTTTGGTATACTTTGTGCAAGTTTCCGTCAGCGCCTTAATCGACACTATTTTCGGCCTAAAACTAGACATTCGTGACTTTTCTTCACAAACAAGTGCAAGTAACTGTGACTTTCCCTACTGCGAACCTGCGAGTATATTTCAGACCCGCAACTTTTAGTGTACAGACTCACATGTTCTACGGCATACTTGTGCCCGCTCTACTGTTAAACTTGCACTTTTTTCAGTATACCCGCTACCCTCTTGTGCAAAGACCCACGAGTGCTTCGGCATAACCATGACTTCACTGTAAAAAATACCATGAGTAACCACGACTGCACTATACAGAAACCCGCGAGTAACCGTGACTACACTATTATATAGAAACCCACGAGTAACCATGACTGAACTATACAGAAACCCACGAGTAACTACGACTATTTCCATGAAGAACCCGCGAGTATCTGTTTTATTCACAAGTTTACTGTAGCAAACCCGCAAGTGACTTTTCCTAGCACTTTTCAAAAGGGATGTAAGTAAAGTTTCTGTTTTTTAATAATTTTAAGTCAGAACGCTAAAAGTCTTTCAATTTTCTGTTATTCACCTTTTTTCTCTTGTCAGTTTTTGCATTTCGGTTTTGCTTCTAATCATGTTTTTTAAGATATTATTTCTTGTTCTTGGTATATATTTGTCTCACATTCCTATATGGAAGCATTGGCATTTTTTAAGGGCTTGGATCTCTAGTATTTTGTCACGATGATAACTATAAACCACCTAATGCTTAATATTTTTAACAAGCTGCTTAATAGCTAAATTGTTCTTTTCTTTGTTGATCATGTTTAATCATGTTAATTTATAATCATTTCATGTTTATTTTGTTCATATGTTGCTCATATTTTTTAAAGATTTGCATAGAAGAAATCGCATAGAAGCATTCCTATATTATTTTTAACATGATATATGAGTCACTACTCATGTTGTAACATGTAATTAGACCACTCTTTATGGAATAATGTTTTATGGTCTTGCATAGAAGCGATATCATAAAAGCAATCTATATATTCTTTATAAATTTTATAAGAGCAATATCATATTTGTAAATCTTGTGTGAACCTTTTTTATTGCTCACTATTTATATGTTGTGGTTGACACTTAATGTGTAAAAGTAACTTCATTGTGAGTAAGTCAAGTTAATATTTTATTTGATGATATTATGTTGCCATCTTTTTATATGATGTTTGCTAACCTTTGGTGTATTAGCATTTTCATTTATGTATGAGCAATTTTGTTTTATGATCTTTCTATGCTTTAATCTTGGAAGTTCTTGTGTGCATATAAGTTCTTTGTTTATGTGAAAAGTTGTGAGAAGCTGGTTTTTGTACTTCCTTCTTGATCATATTAATCTATGATTTCTTTTATCACCTTATTCCAGAAATAATGAAGCACCATCTTCTACTGTTAAAGTCATGATGTTCATCTGTATGATATCATTTTCGATGTATAGACCATTGGGGTCCTGTTTATTCGATGTTTGAGGTCTTCTACAAATATTTATATTGCACCTTGATTGGAATAATGTTTGTTATTTGCATGTGTATTGGCCATCTGGGTATTTTGTACACTTTTGTTGTGTTCTTAGCAACATGTTTAGTTCTATCAGCCGTTAGAAGGTATATGTACACTGGTGTGGATGTTATATCAGAGTTCTTGAGTTATCCGTTAAGGTTATCATTATGATGATTCTTGTGGTGATTTGGGCACCTTGATGTTGGATTGCGTCACATGTTCTCGGCATTTTACTGTTGGATCTAGTAGCCATAAATGCTTCTCTTTATATTTGGGCATCTTGTTGTTGGTATTTTATCGTACAACCTTGTTCATGTGCAATTTAATGATTTAGTGAGAAGCAGTTGTTCTTAATCAAATTCCATTCGCCGAAGTGTTCTTCTTACTTGTAGCTTATGGATATTTTGGAAGTTATCATCAAGGAGGAGCAGTAATGACTCCTTCCTTCCTTAGTGTTACTGAGGGATTTTTTCCAGGACATTATTAAGGGGGAGTGTTGGAATATATTATATTCCTTGGAAGGTAATAATGTCTTTTTATTATGTCGGAAGTTATCCACAATCTTATGTAAAAGAATAATACATTATATCCCATATTAATTATGGTAAAGTATTCTCTTGATATCCATAATTATATAAAGATATGTTATTATGGAGAATTATATTATCCCACATGCAATATGTGAGAGTAATTCCTCCACATCTTTTGGTATATACACTAGTACAAAATGAGAGATAAGTGACCAAAAAAACGACCAAAATCCGCATATAAATGACCACTTTTGAGTTGGTGACCACTGGTAGAAAATTAGCGGTCATATATCACGTGACCAAAAATGTGGTCATAGTTAGCTTGGTCATTTTGTTGATGTTTTTGTAACTTCGGAATGTATTTCATATATGTATATTGTATTCCTATAGAAATGTTATTATTCCTCTATACATAAGTGTTTGTATTCCTATAGAGATGTTATTATTCCTCTATACGGAAGTGTCGTCATTTATATTGTAACTGTCGTAACTTATACTTGATGGGTTATTAGACCACCTTGTTGGGGTCGGCCCTGTATAATTCATATGGGTTAAAGGGTTATTAGACCACCCTATTGGGGGTCAGCCCTGTCAGCATTATGTTATGTGGTTAAGTTAAGGCGGACCTAGTAAAGGTTATTAGGCAAGTCAATTCAAGTATAAATAGAGTGTGGGAGGCACTCTATTTGGTCATTCACTTTCTCACTCATACTCTCATTGGAGAGTGATGCACTTGTGGAGGAGGAGAAGCTGCTACTAGGAGAAGACTATCTCTTATGCTTGGGTTGTATCATTGCTCTATCTATCTCTAAGGAAGTTGTGGGGTTTTTCACCTTTATGGTTTTCCCCAGTGAAACTCTGTGTGTCTATTGTCTCTTGTGTGCTTGCATTATTATGTCCATGATTGATATGTTGTAGATATGTTGTACATGTTGTTCTCTCAGTTAAGATCCTAGATCAGATTGAAGTAAATTCTGGAAAACTAACATATTTATAGCTTATCTTGTGGTCATATATTTGGTCGTATATTTGGTCATTAATTTGGTAATATATTTGGTCATTAATTGTCGCAATTAATGACCAAATTTATGACAACATTTTTTGTCATGTGATAAATGACCGCTAATTTTCTACCAGCGATCGCTAACTCAAAAGTGGTCATTTATATGCATATTTTGGTCATTTGTTTGGTCACCTATCTCTCATGTTGTAATGGTGGTCGTTTGCATGCAAATTTTGGCCATTTCTTTAGTCATTTATCTCTTTTAGTGGTTTCAGAATATAAATAGGGCACGGTGGAATCGAACCACCAACCTTCGGCCTATAAGGTAGGTGCTCTACCATTGAGTTAGCAACCTTCAATAGAATTCCTTATGGATTTCTCTACCATTGAAGCTCTGCTCACGGATTCCTCACTGTAGGGTTTTGTTTTTTTAGTGCAGATTTGCTTACCATGTGCCAAAAACAGTAAAACTTTAACAGGTAGTTCTCAATGTAGCGGAGGGGAAAGTGCCCAAAGGGATGTGTTCTCCAAATCAAGGATGTCCCCAAACCAGACATGTCCAAACTATTAGTTACAGAACCTTTCCTTAGATGTACCCAACTATCCCCCAGTCATACCCAGCCACTTCCACCTTTCAAACACAAAGTAAGGGAAAAAACAAACTCAACTTTCAAAATAACGTTATAACAAATTACCATAAATCATAGAAAATAACATATCAAGTTCACATCGCATTTTCTTTTGGAATTGTATTCAGTAAACAAATTACAGTTGGGGAACTACAAACTTTCCATTCAATTCAATGTTCAACAAATTCTTTATAATATGAGTATATTTTCCTCCCCAACTTGCAGGTTTCTTATGCAAATAGTACTACTTCTAGAGAAACAAAGCAATGTTTATGCACTATCAGGTTATTTGAGAGGATTTCTCTCATATTTTTCATTCATCCTCTCTTATTGTTACCCTCCTTAACTTTGAATTCATTATTTTTTGAAATGAAATAAGACCCTTTAAATATTCAATGTAATTAGTTTTGAAACTTCAACTTTATTTTGATCTATATACAGTGAATTGAGGCACACATTTTTTAACATATAGTGAAGCAAGGGCATTCCATATGTAAGAAATTTCACCTTCATTTCTTTTAACAGGGAAAAACCTTCAAAACACTTATGTTTATTGTTGTTTAATGTATAGACAGGAAATTCCTTTCTCTTTTCTCCCAGGAGTATCCCCTCCATCATTACACTTCAAATTTCTCCTCTCTTTTCATGCTGCATATATCCAATCTTTGTTTTTCAGCTAGAGTGTTCAGGCTTATAGACCTGAAAATTCACTATGTTTTTTCAATCAGGTGCATATTTTTGTCAAAACATAATTGGATTTTGAGCACCTTCATTCATGGCTCCGAGAATTTAGGGCTTCGGAGAAAGTTAGAATTTTTGTAATCGGAGACCACGGCTGGATGCTCCTCATCAAAATTGAAATTTAGAGACCCATATCTAATTTTTTTGTTGGGTAGAAGGCTGGGCTTGATCAAACCCTAGTTCGGGACATTGATCGGAAAAGTGAAAAATTAGCGCTTCTGCAAAAATGGGAATTTTTTAAATCTGTGACCATAGTTGGAAGTGCCTTGGAAAAATCAAATTTTAGAGCTTCGGATCAAACTATTTGGTTGGGTGAAGCTCCGAGAAACTCAAACCCTAATTCAGGGTCCTCCCTTGTGAATCCAGAAATCTAAAAGGCAATTTTGAGGGGTGAAACTTTGCAGTTTTCAAATTCTGAGTATACGAGCTTGACCAGCTCAGAAAGGCGCATCTTTATATCCTTTCTTAAGTTTGAAATTCAAAGTTTGAATTTTTAGGGTTTCTCTGACAAACCCTAATCCAGCTCCAGATCCAATTTCTGCAAATCAAAGTGGATTGGGTTAATCCTAGAAGAGAATGGATTGGTCACCTACATAAGTGAAGAAGTTCTTGTTTCAGAGGGAGATGAGGCTAAGGCCTTACATAAGAAGAATACAAGCAATCTCGATAGGTATGACTTATCTAGGTATGTTTCGAGATCTATTCATGATTAAGTTTATGGTATGTTTTTCTTCATTAAGGTTAGTACAATCTTCATTAACTTTAGACTTGTCGTATCACCTTAATAAAATTATGAATGGAGATATTCATTGATTAGGGTTTTGACACTTATGATTGTACTAATGCATTGTGGTGTTATATGAGGTTGATGTTGTCCGCTAACATGAAAGGTACATCAAGAAAGACAAATCATGTTCTAGTTCAAGAACATATGAACATGGTGACATGAAGACAAAGATTCATCCATTGTCATAGATCACATAGAAGCTCTACTTACGAGGTATGTATAATTTGGTTCTATAATGCTTAACCTATGAGATATGCAGGTTACTAGCACAAGTCATTGAAGAGAACAAGAAGACATTGCTAGACATAACTAGCAAATATGATAACCAGGTATGTTTTTCCTATATCAAGTTAGAATCCTACCTTATGTTAGGATCTTATAATGTTGTATGGTTGATAATGATTATTCATGAAGTTAGAAATGTAAGTAATCAAGGGTTTATGCATATTATGTCTCTTACCTTGATTGATGATATGACTAACTAGAAAAGTTATTTGGTCAAATAAGAATATGCATGAGTAAAAGAAGTATTCCCTGAAACCTTGAATACTAATGCTTATTATTTGTGTTTGAAATGATCATGACTATACATGTTTAAGATTATTGTGTTTTGATAGTATTGAGATTATACTAATGAATGTATGTATGAGACCTCGAGGATAACACAATGATGATACTAGTAAGTATGCATAAGTGATCGAGGATGGATATAAGTTCAAGGACAGGTAATCCAGAAAGCAAAGATCAAGAGGGAGCACAATCCAGTAGTTCCTGCAAGGAAGCAAATATTGAGAGGGAGTCCACCCTACAAACCAAACAAAGATAAGTATTTGGATTGTCATTTCTTGCATATTTGTTTGTTTAAAAAATATTGTCCAATGATGTATATGCTTATGTTCCTAGACTTAGGGTGTGTATTATGCATATTAGAATAATTGCATTAATGAATAGTATACTACTAATATGTATGTGATGGGTAAGTGGCCTATGGCACTGTACAACATTCCATTGCTACTTATCTAGAATGAAACCTCTTTGCTGACATGTTGGGAGTTGTGCACACTCTTAACAATGTTCTGGTAGAGATTGGAAGGCATCTAGAAAGTTATAGGATATGGATAAATGTTGTATTGAAGCATTGGCTAAAATAATTGCATGAATGTATAACATATTTGTTTATGTGTAAGAATTTGTTCTGAAAACTATGAGATGTTTTCTAATCATGCAATTTAACTTGTTTTGTAGGAAAGATCGTATACCATCACCTACAAAAGAAGAACTACAACATTTGTTCCAGCAATGAAGTTCAAACTATCTATTGAAGATATTAAAGAATCTGAAGTTCCCAGGATACGGGATACAGTAAAAGGATGCCATGGTCGAGAAGTACCAATCGATCATGTTTGGGATGTGGTCCCAAGACTTGAAGGGAATTTTGTTGTGACTTCCAAGTGGATCTATAAGATCAAGCATGCTACAGATGGTAGCATGGAAAAATACAAAGCGAGATTTGTAGCTCGTGGCTTCTCCCAGAAAGAGGGATTGACTATGAAGAGACTTTTGTTCCAGTGGCCAGATACACTTCCATTAGAACAGTACTTGCTCTGGCTGCAGTGATGAAATGGAAGATACACCAAATGGATGTCAAGACAGCTTTTTTGAATGGTGTAGTCGAGGAGGAAGTGTATGTGGATCATCCACTCGGTTTTGAGACACATGACAGTGGGTCATATGTGTGCAGATTGAAGAAAGCCTTGTATGGATTGAAGCAAGCTCCTAGAACTTGGTATGGTAGGATAGACAACTTTCTATCCAGTTTGGGCTTTACCAAGAGTAAAGCGGATTCCAACCTTTACTACAAGGTTGAGGAAGGCAATCCTGTGATACTAGTATTGTATGTGGATGACCTGTTTGTAACAAGTGATGATAAATTGATTGCCTATACGAAGAGGAAGCTTGCTGCCGAGTTCGAGATGAAGGACTTGGGGATGATGCACTATTTTCTAGGCATGGAGGTGTGGCAGAGTGCAGATGGAATCTTCCTTGGACAAGGGAAGTATGCAATAGAGATCCTGAAGAGGTTCGGGATGATGGACTACAAGGCCATGGCCACACCCATGGCATCAAACCTAAAGCTTCTGTGTGATGCTTCATCTGATCCAGTTGATGTCACTATGTATCATCATATGATTGGGTCCTTGATGTACCTGACGAACACGAGACCAGATATTTGCTTTGCGGTGAACACATTGATCCAGTTCCTGACGGATCCGAGAGGTGTTCACCTGGTTGCTGTAAAGCATATTCTGAGGTACCTGAAGGGTACAATTGATTATGGGCTCAAGTATGATGCGAATCAAAAGTTTAACCTGCAGGGTTATGTTGATTCGGACTGGGCAGGCAGTGCTATAGATAGGAAGAGCACTTCTAGGTGTTGCTTCAGTATGGGATTAGGTGTGATCTCTTGGTTTAGCAGGAAGCAGTCCTGCGTTGCACTAAGTATAGCCAAAGCAGATTATGTTGCAGCTTGTTCAGCTAGTTGTGAGGCAGTATGTCTTAGAAAGCTATTGTCTGAGTTATTTGATCTCCTATTGGATTCTACTGGTATTTTTTGTGACAACCAAAGTTGTGTGAAGCATACTATGAACTCGGCGTTCCATGACAGGTCGAAGCACATTGAGATCAAATATCACTATATCAGGGATATGGTGTAGAGAGGAGTAGTGAAGCTCCTGTATGTTGCGACGGATGAGCAAGTTGCAGATGTGTTGACGAAACCACTAGCCAAAGTGAAGTTTGAGTACTTCAGAGAGAGGCTTGGTGTTCTTCAGATTGATGACACTTCAAGGAAGAATTGATGGACACATTTACAGGAGCCATTCCAATCATGGTGAGAGTAGGATCCTTCCCATGGCTTTGGATGTAAGCGTTGGATGATAAGAATCAGGAGGATGCTCCAGTTACTGCTCTATATATGCATCATGTTGGATGCTAGATATGATCATTTTCCAATCATGTATATGTATATGCATCATGTTGGATGCTTGTTATGATCATGTATGATGATATGTATCAGGTGGATACATTGTATGATCAAGTAGATCATGTATGATGATATGTATCAAGTAGATACTGTGTATGCATCAGGTGGATGCATTGTATGATCAGGATGATCATTGATGATGAGCTTCAGGATGTTGCTCCAGATGATATGCATCAGGATGATGCTATGATGATGATCAGGATGATCATGGATGACGAGCTTCAGGATGTTGCTCCAGATGATCTGCATCAGGATGATGTTATGATGATGATCAGGTTGATCATGTGATGATGTACATCAAGATGATGTATGGTGAGTATCAGGTTGATACTCCGTGGCCGTGGACAGGTTGTGCAAGGGTAGCATGTAATAAGTCCTGGAGATCTGGACAGGTTGTGCTAGTCACATAAAAGGCCTCAGATGCTCTTTAGAGATCTTTCTTGGCAAGACACTCTTTTAAGGTTTTGTGGTATGGGTCACATGTAGTAAGTCCTAGAGATCCGGACAGGTTGTGCTAGACATGTAAAAGGCCTCGGATGCTCTTTAGAGATCTTGCTGGGAAAGACACTCTTTTAAGGTTTTGTGACAGTCACATGTAAAAGATCCTGGGAGATCCAATAGGTTGAGCTGTGTGCTCGTAAAATGCCTAGGATTCTCTTTCGAGGTTTTGTTGACGCACGTAATTCAGGATTCCACAGTATGGCCATTGATGATGAAGACCTATAGGTGGTGGGCCTACATCCAATATGAAAAAGGACTAGCTATGTAGAACTTCCTATGATGAGTAGTTCAAAGATTGATTGAGATAGCAGCAACAGTGATGATAACGATGATTCGATGACAAAGATCCAGTGATGATGATCTAGAGAAGAAGACTTGTGCTAGAAGACATGGATCTCTAGTATTTTGTCATGATGATAACTATAAACCACCTAATGCTTAATATTTTTAACAAGATGCTTAGTAACTAAATTGTTCTTTTCTTTATTGATCATTTTTAATCATGTTAATTTATAATCATGTCATGTTTATTTTGTTCATATGTTGCTCATATTTTTTAAAGATTTGCATAGAAGAAATCGCATAGAAGCATTCCTATATTATTTTTAACATGATATATTAGTCGCTACTCATGTTGTAACATGTAATTAGACCACTTTTTATGGAATAATGTTTTATGGTCTTGCATAGAAGCGATATCATAAAAGCAATCTATATATTCTTTAGCAATTTTATAAGAGCAATATCATATTTGTAAATCTTGTGTGAACCTTTTTTATTGCTCACTATTTATATGTTGTGGCTGACACTTAATGTGTAAAAGTAACTTCATTGTGAGTAAGTCAAGTTAATATTTTATTTAATGATATTATGTTGCCATCTTTTTATATGATGTTTGCTAACCTTTGGTGTATTAGCATTTTCATTTATGTATGAGCAATTTTGTTTTATGATCTTTGTATGCTTTAATATTGGAAGTTCTTGTGTGCATATAAGTTCCTTGTTTATGTGAAAAGTTGTGAGAAACTGGTTTCTGTACTTCCTTCTTGATCATATTAATCTATGATTTGTTTTATCACCTTATTCCAGAAATAATGAAGCACCATCTTCTATTGTTAAAGTCATGATGTTCATCTGTATGATATCATTTTCGATGTATAGACCACTGGGGTCCTGTTTATTCGATGTTTGAGGTCTTCTACAAATATTTATATTGCACCTTGATTGGAATAATGTCTGGTATCCACATGTGTATTGGCCATCTGGGTATTTTGTACACTGTTGTGGTGTTTTTAGCAACATGTTCAGTTGTATCATCCGTCAGAAGGTATATGTACACTGGTGTGGATGTTATATAAAAGTTCTTCAGCTATCCGTTAAGTTTATCGTTATGATGATTCTTGTGGTGATATGGGCACCTTGTTGTTGGATTGTGTCACATGTTCTCGGCATTTTATTGTTGGATCTAGTAGCCATAAATGAATCTCTTTATATCTGAGCATCTTGTTGTTGGTATTTTATCGTACAACATGGTTCATGTGCAATTTAATGATTTAGTGAGAAGCAGTTGTTCTTAATTAAATTCCATTCGCCGAAGTGTTCTTCTTATTTGTAGCTTATGGATATTTTGGAAGTTGTCATCAAGGGGGAGCAGTAATGACTCCTTCCTTCCTTAGTGTTACTGAGGGATTTTCTCCAAGACATTATTAAGGGGGAGTGTTGGAATATATTATATTCCTTGGAAGGTAATAATGTCTTTGTATTATGTCGGAAGTTATCCACAATCTTATGTAAAACAGTAATACATTATATCCCATATTAATTATGGTAAAGTATTCTCTTGATATCCATCATTATATAAAGAGATGCTATTATGGAGAATTATATTATCCCACATGCAATATGTGAGAGTAATTCCTCCACATCTTTTGGTATATACACTAGTACAAAATGAGAGATAAGTGACCAAAAAAACGACCAAAATACGCATATAAATGACCACTTTTGAGTTGGTGACCACTGGTAGCAAATTAGCGGTCATATATCACGCGACCAAAAATGTGGTCATAGTTAGCTTGGTCATTTTGTTTAAGTATTTGTAACTTCGGAATGTATTTCATATATGTATATTGTATTCCTATAGAGATGTTATTATTCCTCTATACATAAGTGTTTGTATTCATATAGAGATGTTATTATTCCTCTATACGAAAGTGTCGTCATTTATATTGTAAGTGTCGTAACTTATACTTGATGGGTTATTAGACCACCTTGTTGGGGTCAGACCTGTATAAGTCATGTGGGTTAAAGGGTTATTAGACCACCCTATTGGGGGTCGGCCCTGTCAACATTATGTTATGTGGTTAAGTTAAGGCGGACCTAGTAAAGGTTATTAGGCAAGTCAAGTCAAGTATAAATAGAGTGAGGGAGGCACTTTATTTGGTCATTCACTTTCTAACTCATAATCTCATTGGAGAGTGGCACACTTGTGGAGGAGGAGAAGCTGCTGCTAGGAGAAGACTATCTCTTATGCTTGGGTTGTATCATTTCTCTATCTATCTCTGAGGAAGTTGTGGGGTTTTTCACCTTTATGGTTTTCCCCAGTGAAACTCTATGTATCTATTGTCTCTTGTGTGCTTTCATTATTATGTCCATGATTGATATGCTGTAGATATGTTGTACATGTTGTTCTCTCAGTTAAGGTCCCAGATCAAATTGAAGTAAATTCTGAAAAACTAACATATTTATAGCTTATCTTGTGGTCATATATTTGGTCATTAATTTGGTAATATACTTCATCATTAATTGTCGCAATTAATGACCAAATTTATGACCACATTTTTTGTCACGTGATAAATGACCGCTAATTTGATACCAGCGATCGCTAACTCAAAAGTGGTCATTTATATGCATATTTTGGTCATTTGTTTGGTCACTTATCTCTTATGTTGTAATGGTGGTCGTTTGTATGCAAATTCTGGTCATTTTTTTAGTCATTTATCTCTTTTAGTGGTTTCAAAATATAAATAGGGCACGGTGGAATCACCACCAACCTCATGCCTATAAGGCAGGTGCTCTACCATTGATTTAGCATCCTTAAATATAATTCCTTATGGATTTCTCTACCATTGAAGCTCTGCTCACGGATTCCTCACTGCAAAGTTTTTTTTTTTAGTGCAGATTTGCTTACCATGTGCCAAAAACAGTAAAACTTTAACAAGTAGTTCTCAATGTGGCGGAGGGGCAAGTGCCCAAAGGGATGTGTTCTCCAAATCAAGGATGTCCCCAAACCAGACATGTCCAAACTATTAGTTACAGAACCTTTCCTTAGATGTACCCAACTATCCCCCAGTCATACCCAACCACTTCCACCTTTCAAACATAAAGTAAGAGAAAAAACAAACTCAACTTTCAAAATAACGTTATAACAAATTACCATAAATCATAGAAAATAACATATCGAGTTCACATCGCATTTTATTTTGGAATTGTATTCAGTAAACAAATTACAGTTTGGGAACTACAAACTTTCCATTCAATTCAATGTTCAACAAATTCTTTATAATATGAGTATATTTTCCTCCTCAAATTGCAGGTTTCTTATGAAAATAGTACTACTTCTAGAGAAAGAAAGCAGTGTTTATGCACTATCAGGTTATTTGAGAGGATTTCTCTCATATTTTTCATTTATCCTCTCTTATTGTTACCCTCCTTAACTTTGAATTCATTATTTTTTGAAATGAAATAAGACCCTTTAAATCTTCAATGTAATTAGTTTTGAAACTTCAACGTAATTAGTTTTCAAACTTCAACTTTATTTTGATCTGTATACAGTGAATTGAGGTACACATTTTTTAACATATAGTGAAGTAAGGGTGTTCCATATGTAAGAAATTTCACCTTCATTTATTTTAACAGGGAAAAACCTTCAAAACATTAACAATGATCTTCATTTACTGTTGCTTGTGAGCTGAATGTGTCATTTGAAGCCAAAACACTTATGGTTTATTGTTGTTTAATGTATAGACAGGAAATTCCTTTCTCTTTTCTCCCAAGAGTATCCCCTCCATCATTACACTTCAAATTTCTCCTCTCTTTTCATGCTGCATATATCCAATCTTTGTTTTTTAGCCAAAGCGTTCATGCTTACAGACCTGGAAACTCACTGTGTTGTTTCAAATAAGTTATGTCAAACAGCTAATCTACAATGTGTGCCTCCTTCCAAGACTTCACCTTCTTGCAATCTATAAGCAGATTAAAACAATACCCTAAGAAAAATAATGCTGCTACAGGTTTCCACATTATGCTATACGTCTAGACTCTGAAGTGTTCTTGTATCATGTAATTCTGGAAGAAGTTGTAACATTTTCCAACTCTGCGTTAGGCAAACCCAAATTTCGTTGGAAGCATGAAAATGGATCTGTTTCTGAGCATACATAATAGAGACTAGGCCAATGCCCCTTCCCAGAGAATAATCCTGACTAATGATTACATTGCCAGCCAATAATGTAGCTAGAACCAGTACATAGGCAGTTAGGAGCTGTGAATAATAGCTGTTGATATGGCAAAAGACTGCCATAATAATCCCATACTTCTTTCCTGAGTCGTCTGAGTGTAATCTACCATTCTTTAGGGTGTTGGATCAGCAAACCTAATGAGCATCTCAGATGTGTCTCTAAAATGATTTAAGTACTTCTTCTGCGGCTTCATGGTATGGTATACCTGTATCATGCTATTTCTGATTTCACAATCATTCAAGCAGTAAGAACATATCATCATGCTAAAAGTATGACCTCTCCTTTCTTGCAAATTCCAAATCCTCATGGCCTCCTTTATGCAGATTATGAACTCTGTAGAACATATCAACCATCCAAGCAAATATCATATTTTAAAAGAGCCAGAAAAGAATGTTTAGATCTGCTATACTATCATTAAAATTTCCCAAAAAGAAAATGTTGTATGGTGGTAACAATGCTTTCATTGGTGTATCAGATATGCACTATGTGCAAAAACATAAAATGAACCATTGAAGTGGACTATTGAAATGCATCCAGAATGAACTGCCCCACCAATATGTTTAGTTTTGGGATTCCACTTAGATTGCACAAAGGAAGCATGGCTTTTAATGTCATCCATGTCTTCATTTTAAAAAAAAACTCAGTTTTTTATATCTTCTGACATTGCACTTGAGCAATTTAGTTTTAGCATAATTTTTTCTTGTAGTTCTACTATTATCAACATTACATGCCATACTGTGAGATGAAAACACTATTGATAATATCCTGATTTCCAAAATAACTATAAAACTAATAACACGGGTAACTAGAGCTTGTCTTTCGGTTATTCTAGATGTTGCTTGCTGACAGAGAGAATTCAAAAGGAAATATGCATATGTTGGACAATTCACTCTTTTGCAGTGGGAGGTCCATGGATCTGGCCTTCTGCTTCAAATGGCGATATGACCCTGCTTCCTATTGCATGTGATTTGTTTAACTCCACTGTGGCTAAAATCTATGTAGTTATTACTCCGGAGTCAACAGAAATGGTTCAACTGAGCATAGGAGATAAAGTATTTATGTCCCTCTTCCCACTATGTGCTCTCCCCCTTTTGATGGACTTGGTTTGACCCCTGTTGCATATGGATTTTAAGGCCAGCTATCAATTAAGGCATAGCCCTGACTTGGAAAAACAATACCAACAATACCAAATATGTTAGCTGTAGTATAAGAAATGGACTAAAATTTCCACTGAGTTTTCCTAATGCAAACTATAATTAAATGAAACATTCACCCAAGTTCAAACATGCCTTACCAGTTCTAGATGTCAGACACTACGCACATCCTTTGGAAATGGTATCTTTCTATTTGTTTCCTGCAATCTAGACAAAGAACTTCATACTACATTATAGATGAAGACAATTTATTTTTCAGTGAGAAACTGATGATAAACATTGCCTTCTTTTAAGTTTCAAGTTACACAAGTTTAATTTATATCTCTCATGTTTGTCTCATCTACAAACAAAATAATATGAAAAACAATCATCAAAATCATTAAAAAAACCCAAATTTGAGATACCCAAGACCTCTTTGGATTTAGCCCAAGAGTATCTGCGGACTTAGTCCAAGAGTGTCTACCAATCGAGCTAACCCTTTGGACACACACTCTCTCTATAGAGAGAGAGTTACATTCCTATACAAGCTCAGTCCATTTGTGTGTGCACATTGTTGGCTCATGTTGTAGTGGGGTAGCCATATTCTGATTTTTTGGCCTTGCTTTCCTTGATGTAACAATGCTTGTAATAAGGGCATCATCGTGGTAAAAAAATAATAATAGAGAAGAGCTTGCATTGTTTCCCCAAAACACACACAGACACCCGTAAAAAAAACAAGCATAACTTGCAATAGGAATTAGATTGAAGATGAAGAAAATGTAAGTTAAGGTGCCCACTTATGAAAAATAAATTCATTTAGTCTTATTATGCCAACTGTGACAAGATCTGTCAACAATGACTGTTGAGAATCCTATTGTGCAATGAAACTTTCCAAGATAATTTTAAACAGTATGTCTGAATTTTTTAAAAGAGACTAGAGCGTTGCATATGCGAGAGGAAAAGGGACACACAATACTATGGCCCTTCCTTGCTTATAAAAGTACATAGGGCCATTGTGAGTTCATCCTCCAACCCATACACTGCGTCCGATACAAAGCTAAATGTGAAAGGAAACATGAGAACATAAATTCCAGGCCACTGATATCAGATAGGACTCTAGTTACCATGTTTGTCTAGACTTGGTTCAGGTTCTACCAGACCTCGAACCTTTCCGACCAACTGAACCAGTCTGAACTGAATCTTTAAACCTTCCTTAAAATATGCAAGAAAAAAAACTTCAAAAACAATCTAAAAGCAAGAACAACTATTTTTATGTATTTTTCTATGATTATTTGAATTTCTAAGTAATATGTATAATTTTAAGTGACTATCACATATATCATAAAGCATCATAAGTGGCTTATCAGGGTACTCACTATGTATGGTTCCCGATATTTCACTGGTTTGGATATTGAACCTATCAACAACATTAGAACTTATTTTACTACATCTGGGGGGAAGTGGCACCTGATATTCTTGTCCATTTGAATCGCTAGACAAGTATGCACTTTATTCCTAATTTCTTCTTCCTCTTTTTTCTCCAAGTTACCATACTTACCATGTTTGGCCAGACCTAGCTCAGGTTCCACCAGACCCTGAACCTTTAGGACCAGATGAACCAATCTGGACCAAATCTTTAAGCCTTTCCTAAAATATGCAAGAAAAAGACTTCAAAAATGATCTAAAAGCATTAACAACTATTTTTATGTTTTTTGTTGTGATTATTTGAATTTCTAAGTAATATGTATAATTTTAAGTGTGTTTATCTACCTACCTACCTATCTCTCTATCTATGTTACAAAAAAGCTTATATATATATCAAATGCACGTAAGATCTCCAGGTACATCAATGTATTCAACAAACTGATACTGAGCTAGGTATAACAGTCTTTGGTTTTGCAATGTCATTTGTGAACTTCAGAATACCTTTACTTACTAACCATCCATATACCAAAAAACATATGCCCAGACTAACAAACCATTGTCTAAGAAACACAATATCAAACTATCAGCTCTATGCATGCGGTGACAAAAATCACATATATCATAAAACATCATAAGAGGCTTATGAGGGCATTCCACATTTATGGTTCTTGAGACTTCACTGGTTTGGAGGATGAAGCCATCAATGACATTCAGAATTTTTTTTCCTCTACATTTGGCGGGGAAGTGGCACCTGATATTCTTGTCCATCAAATTCTCTAGACAAGTATGCACTTGCCTACTAAATTCTTCTTCCTCTTCCTTTGTCTTATTAGTCACACCATGAAAAATTCACGTTCAGCACCAACATCGAGGATTTAATTTCGCCCTAGCTTCCCCAAATTATCAAACTCTTGTTCTTTTAGTTGTTGACTAAAGCACAGTAGATATTCTCATTTAAAACTTATGTTGCATGAGTTTTCAAAATGTGGGAATGTTGGGAACATGGATCTGAGTGTCCGGAACAACTAGAAGATTTTCCCAAATTTCCAGGAATCATCTGGTTGGGAGGGATACTATTATATATTAAAAAAAAAAATTGTAGACTGCAATGTATCCAAACAATGATACATACAACTTGCACAACTACAGTGTATGGTGTGTTGATATATAATATATTTCAATTTATAAGCTGCTTGAAGGTGCTATTTACCAATGTTCATATTACATACATGGTACATGAACACACCACACACATATTTGGCTAAACTCGGAGTTGAAAACTATGATATAATGAGAATAATGGAATGTTCTTCCTCTTAGCAATCCCTAGACTTTGATATTTATTTCAATGCAGGCCATTCCTGAAGTGTTTTTCCTCTTAGAAATGCCTCATATTTTAGTATTTAAATTTATTTCAATCAAATTGGAAGCCGATTTCAATCAAATCGGAGCCCTGCCTCCTATTGTCTGCTGGAATTGATCTATAGTATATACTATAGTATATTAGTCTTTACTAATTTAGTTTATTCAGATGTTCAACAAATTACAAGTAAAAAAACTTAGCCACTAGTCTCTATAACTAAAACCTGTAAAAAAAACTTCAAACATGTCATGTCATAAGCTATTACTATTAGGCTTCAACAAACTTCATAGGCAATTAAAATAGTAAAACCACACAACAGACTTACAACACTAAAGGAAATCACACAACATAATTTAGTGGAAAAGCCTACCTCGAAGACACTGGCCTGAGAAATGACAAATGTTTGCAGTTTCTCACAAATTTACACTGCTGCTCACATGGCTGAGATGACCAATTGCTGGCAAGATGCTTCACATAGTTTCTCACAATGTTGAGATGACCAAATGCAGGAAAGATACTTCACACCATTTCTCATAATGCACTGCTCACAATGATCCTCAATGCGCGTCACTCACCCTTGACTCTTCAATGTGCCTCAGCCATTACTTAATCATGGCTACTCAATACACCTTTTCCCTCCTCACCCAAGACCTCTTTGGATGGGTGTCCTTGAGCTACCCATGAACATTGGTCTTCTACAGGTTGGGCATGAGTATTTATCTCCAAGTCCTCGATCGAACCTAAAAAAAAAAATTAAAATTCTCAGAAGAACCCCTATTGCATTCTTACTCAAATTAAAGGGAAGGAGAATCACATACTAGTTTACAATATTACACAAAAAATGGGCTTTTCAATAAAATCTATCAACCCAAAATGCATTTGATGAATTTGAAATCAAATGCTTTTACATGAAACCCATGCAAGGTTGGTGATGGAACACCAACTTTAGCCATAGGGTTTTGTGAAGGTCTCTGTATAGAGATGGATGGGTCATCTACTTGAGTTTCCTCTTGGGATAAATTAAAATAATAATATCTCCAAGCTTGACCTTCTTCAATTCAGGCTCCCTTTAAGGAATGTCTTCTTTATTCTTCCTTTTGTGGGATCATCATAATGTCCTTTCTTCTTTTCATCATCACAATTGGGACCCTAAGGAGGTTGCCCATCTATAGTTGCAATTGTTGTGCCTTGAGTGGCAGTAGGAGTTTGTTGCTTAGATAAATTTCTGTTGTGGCAGATTGTTGCTCTTGTTTCTTATCTTGAGGCTAATCAGATGTCTCTTTTATTTGGTCTTATTGGGCATTAGTGCCCTCTCCTGTAAAGGTGAAAACATCTGCCAAAGTTACTCCTTCTTCTGTACCAATGCCTAGTCTCAAAGGGTGCTTCTCAATATGAGGGTTCCACGTGCTCTTCTTTTCCAATCTCAAAGGTCAAACAATTTAAATCACTGAAATTTTAGACTAATCGTAAGGATAATAAACTAATATTTTGATAAGTTCTAGACACTGAAATATATGATGATCATGAAAGGAAAACCGTTGTCTTGGACTCACGTGCAACTTTAATAAACACATCTTCTAGAGTTGTGTCTAGAAGACCCCAAGCCTGGATGGTAAGATATATTTTGGCATGCTCTATCATTTGAAGGACGGCTGCAATTTGTATGTCCAGTTTTGGTAGTTCAAATTTATGTGTCCCAGAGAGACTGTAAACTTTCTTTGCATTTCTAGACAAATCTTGTACCAACTTCATCACCTCTTCCTGCTCAGTTTGTGATGTGGTTATGGTCAACACATATGATCCTCCATACCTTGCCTTTAGCTGCAATCCAAAATCTTATTAGCATTAATGAGTCATGAATAAAAAAGATTGAACAACCATTTCAAGATCCATTCTGTCCTACACTTTCACAATGCTGTTTTTCTAACTTCTGAAGGATACACAATGTAGTAACTAACATCTTTGGATTTTCCAATGCACTACATTTGGGCATCCACAAAAATGCCCATACGATCACACAGCACCTCTGCCTCTTCCATAGAATGTGCTGGAATCACAAAAAAAGATTTTAAAGTCAAAGTTAATTTACTAAATTATTTGCTAAAAGAAAAATAACAATAGCCACATTTCTCAAGTTATTTGGAGAGAGTAAAAGTCTTTTCTATACAATTTTGCATCAGTCTTGACAACAATATCCTTAGAGTTAAAAAAGAGACTGAATTTCATGCTCAAGCCTGAGAATAAAGACACTACATCAAATATAGCAGCAAAATCTACAAACATAGCTTTAAGGTCAATACTTGTAAAAATTATTGCTCGGTTTGCCTTTGCCTACTTCACAACATTCCAAAGTTTGTTTCTTGAAGTTGGATCCAACCCTGTACTAGGCTCATCCATATATACAACCTAGTTCAAATAAGCAGGAACAATAACCTTAGTCCTAAGTTGCATATTTTTCCCATCCCCCAACAAAAAGAAAATTGATTCAGTAAAAAGCTTAAAGGTTTTACTGAATAGCTTTCACTAGAATGCTACAGCAATATTAATGGAATCTATGAAGTTTGAAACTTTCACCCACCTGAGGATCTCCTATGAGATAAATGGCAACACTAAGTCTTCTCTTCATGCCACCACTATATTTTCTCGATGGCTTATCACCCACACCTCCATTGAAAAGATCCACACTTTTTAGGGATTCGTCTACCGCCTACAAGATCAAGGCCAAAATACAAAACCATTTACTGATAATTCAAACCCAAGTATTGTAAAATCATGCACTTACTTGGGAACAATTGAAGTGAATGTTTAATTGATGATCTTACATTTTGAAGAGAGACGCCTTTTAGGTTCTTCAGCCTACCATAAAACAATAGGTGTTCGCTTCCTGTTAGAGTTTCCCAGGTCAAGCTGTGAAAATTTAAATAATACATTTTGTCAGAAATTTTCACCACAAGAAAATGAGAAGAATTAATTATACCTAGTAAAGAACAATAGTTTTCATCCAAATCTAGCTACATATTTTCACATTCAAAATACTGCCACAAAATGCACATCATCAAGGGAGTTCCTGAGGGAATTATTAATTACTCATGCTGTGGACAAATCCCCATGCTTGTGTATATTTTATCCATATCTGTCCATATATCTAGGCCCCCTATGTATTTCGTCCCTGACGTGGGAGACAAAAGTCCAATCATCTGCAAAATACAACACTTCACCTCTTTATTTTGCACATGAAGTATGGAAAATTGTGTCATTTCTATGCATTTGGATTTGAAACTATACAAAGAACGGATGCTAACCAATGTTGTAGAATGTGCTTAAAGTAAAATTACTGAAGGTCGAACTACTAGTTTCCTGAATCCTGTTTACCAAGTTTGTGGTTGTTTAGAAATTGCAATTTAAGGCAATCCTCAGATATTACAAAACAAATTTAGTTTCCAATAGATAGTGTAATACATAAGGAAGCTTGTTCACATATTTAAGGAAGCTTGTCGACAGTGTTTATCTTGGCAGAGTCATTAAACTAAAATCACTGATTGAGGCAGTCCACTCGACAACAATAATTCACTTCAGATTTTAAAGGTTGCATCTCTATGTTGAGATCACGAGGGATTCACTCAATAAACCGCTATCATAGCACGTTCATTCATGGAATATGAAACAATACCCCTAATTTCACTAAATATTGGAAAATACCTTCCAAAATCGGGTTTTTTAACCCCCTCCCAATATGCATTCCCAATGTAAAAAAAACCCTATTTTCACTAGATATTGTATGTATCAATTTTTTCATTAACATTTTTTATACCCCTTTATATTTCTACCTGGTATATTGATATGATATCCCTGTTATGACCCCACATGCATTCTACAATGCACCTTGCTTCTTTTGATGTATATTGTCGATGCACATTACTTCACCCACAATGCAATTACTCAACCACATATCGTTATGATTTGCAACATCTAATGGTCTAATGAAGAGATAGGAGATCACTTCTTGTATGTCACTAGAGCCAATGCACATAGTACAACATTTAGATTGCATGTTGCAGTTCCCCAATCGCTAACTAAGCCTGTTGTGGGCTAGGTATCCAAGCCCCCAGGGCCTATAACAAGCTCTAGGAGGCTGACTAAACCTACCAAGGCCTGTAATAGGCACGAGTGGTTGGCTATTCAATCCCCCAAGGCCTATCAAGGGCCTATAACAGGCCCTGGAGGCTTAGAGCCTCCCAAGGCTATTGGTAACAACTAGTTGAGTGTTATTGGTAACAATTTGTTGTCAATGACCCCTGCCTCTTGACTATGATCGAATGGAAACCCACTTCACCATGAAATCCCTGGCCTCAAGCATGCCTCAAGACGCGATTTCCCTGTCTACTAGTAAGCCCGAGCCTTTCCTCAACCCGATTTCTCATCCAATCATGATTCGGCCATCTCCATTTGGCGGATATTTGTCAGCCTGCCCATATAAAAAAGACCCCAAAGTATTTTTGTATTGTTACATTAAATAAAAAAACCCTTTTCCCCTTAATATATAAGCAATATAATTTTTAGGTTTTCATGAATATTTAATACCACAATATGAATGAATGTGATATTATATTGCCTTCTAGTGAATCCCCCGTGGTTGAGATCCTTCTTTTCTAGAAAATTTTGAAAATTAATCAAGGCCAAAATTCAAGTCTGTAGATTCTGCAATAAAAATTAATTGATTGTTTCTTCATCCTCTGCCTTGACGACCATCAGAAGTGATAAATTAATGTAACTTCGAAGTATATTCTACTTGTATTTTATTATTTTAACTCCATTGGGGATGCCATTATTACATTGGTCATGTAAAGGTCATGAGGTTAACCCTCCATTGTTAGTCGGGTCATTAGCACCCAAGTAAAGGGCAATGGTTCCTAAAACAAGGTTTCATTGCTCAACAACCTCAAATTATATGAAGTTTTCATCTTGTCCAACCACACTTTGGTATTCCCATGACGGGCTCAGGACTAGGTCTTTGGAGCCCAACACCAGGTGTTGTTTAATGGAACAAGCAGTCGCCAATATGGATGGAACCAGGGGAGTTGGCTCTGCGACAGCTTCTTACTGTGTGCTCCCGGGTATCAAGGGGTAGTGATACTAATCCATCATTGAGAGCATCATATTAAAATATTGGACAAAGGCCAATATAAACATTGGATAAGAACCTGATCAGTCACCACATTCCCTTTTTAGTCTAGGAGCTAAGGTATACAAAGGTCAATCAACTACCTAAGATTTTACTTAATAAACTTAACTTTTTCGAGACAACCAAGTATTCGTTCCTCTACTTCCCTAACAATTATATCCTTGGTATAAACTCGGTTAGCATCATCTCTAGTTATTGTCCTGTCTACTATCCCAAAATTCCAATTATTTATCTGTCAACCTATAGCATTCCTAGTTGGATTTATTTGTATTAGCTCCTGTGTTGTTGATTTTTCATTTCCCAAATTATAACCATCCTTTTTGGTGTATTTTTGGAACACTCGTCATATTTTACTTATCTTGCATGAAAATATGCCATAAGACTATTATTTGCAAGTTTGGGTGTTTCCTCTTTAGCAATATTGAAACGATCATGATTGTTTGTTTTTATTATATGCATTTTCTGGTTTATCTATGCTTGAATTTAAGCAATCTAAAGCATAAAGTTACAAGACTAGACAAGCAAGATCATTATCAACAGGAAATTCATTTGGTTCAAGTTTTAAAAATTGTGATTCTTAGCTCATTTTCTGCACACTGCAAGGGTATGTCTCACACTTTACAATATTCTTCCTAATAACTATTGATGAGAAGTAGAGAAAACAGATAAGGTACTACTATTAATACAATTGACAGATTTTTTACTATGCTTTCAGGAGCCTTCATAATCAGGTTTATCGCTACCATGCTTGACTGATAAAAACTCAAGCATGGTAGCATTCAAGTAGGACTCAGATGTGTCAGATGACTCAGATTCTTTAGGATATTGGGCAAGTTTGAAAACCATGCAGCGTTTAGATCATCCAATAGAGTTTTCGAGGAAGTTGGCTGAGGTAGCTGAATGATTTTCATTTTGGTAATTAACATTATTGCAAGGTATCTAATTAGAATTACTTAATTCTATTGAGGAATGAAGATGTAGTTATCAGAAGAATTAACTCTTGGTAAAGAGGGATGTGGAAAATATCTATACCCCAAACCTATAGTAAGTATCTCCCATCAATGATCATTGATTACCTATCATTTATTGTTGTCTTCTGACTTGGACACCTCCAATGTATGAGCATTGCCCATTCTAAGAACGGATATTTTCCATCTCTACTGGCCATGCACATGTTGTTTTCTGCAATGAACTCTCTTCTTATTGGATAATAGGATCATCAGTAGTGGTTTCCTTGAAGATTTTCCATTTCTTGAAATGCTCTAAGCACTTCTCACTCTTTGATGTGACTTCATCATATACCCTGTCATAATATTTGAGAGCACCACACATCACTATATACTTTGGTGTGCACCAACACTATAACTCAATTTGTAAAAAGTAGTGGATGGAATCTCATCGAGTATGGTCCACTTAGGCTAAATATCTACAGGACCCTTTAACACAACAACTTCCATACATTGAAGATTGTTCATGTTTTTATTGTAAAATGGATACCAATGCTGGCATTCCTTCTTAGATTCCCACTTTTTGGCTTCAACTTCTTCTTCCTTTCTTGAAGGGAGTTTCCTTTGTTGATGGAACCTCCACTTGGGGACAAAATTGGGATTTGGAGGGGGATTCCCATCCTCCAAATGAAATGATCCTCATATGCCTCGTCAAAAACAAAATCAAAGACATTATTATCTTTCCCACCCCTTGCATTGGATCGAGCATTTTAATTATGGGTCCAATTTCCACCCTTCCATGATGCTCATTTTTAGAGAAAGGGGCATAAGTCACACTCTACAATTGGATTTGTAGCATAACATGGTCCTTTGTATGTTCCTAGACATATATATTGTATGTAACATTTAGTACATTCAATTATGGCCGCTTTGTGCATTTAACATATATCGTTCTTGGTTACTCTATTTAACTTTGTAGGAAACTGAAAGTACACAAAATATAAATCTAAGATATTTATGCTCATCTTCATTCTTTTAAAATGACAAAAGGAAGATGGAATCATAGAATCCAGTGTGATGGTTTTCAATAGTCTATTTACTAAACATAGTAACCAAGAACAATATATGTTAAACATTTCTTCATCCAGTAGTTACTCAAGTCTTAAAATTCTAGTTTTTTTTATAGTTGGCATCGAAACCTTGAGGTTTGATATATATAGATTATATTTAGATCAAGAAAATGTTCAGTTCCATCTGAGACAATTGTGGATGTTACCTTGGATCAATAGATCTATTCATGGCCAGTAGATAACTTATTCTCAAAACAGAAGTGCAAGATCTCAATTAGATTTTCTAATACCTTTTAGCCTCAGACCACTTCTCCATCAAGGGGCATCAAATAATATAGATATTAAATCTCAAAGACAATGCTACCTGGGGATCTCAACAACTTTTCAAGTCAAATATTCAACTAACTATCTTTGGCATTGTCACAAAATCAAAAACTCCCCGGGGATCTCATCAACTTTTCAAGTCAAAGCTTCAACTAATTATCTATGGCATTGTCACAAAATCAAAACCATCTTGAGATTATCCATGCATATTATATAAAGACCTAGAAAATCTAGTCACCTTGTGTTGCTTGTTTACAGAACAATAGTTATTTTGGTTGTGTATCTTGTCTAATTTGAAAACAATGTGAGATTATATTATTAGGAGCTCAAAGATAAGCTTTTTTGTCCAGTCAAAATGTTGCATGCATATCACTATTGCAATTTTAGGGTTCTTTAGGTACAACTTCTTCATAAGGCCATTTTCATTTATATGCATAACATTTTCCAATGTAACCGCTATGATGACAAATGCATCACTTATGCCCATGTCAATTTATTCAAACAGGGTATTGTAGAAAATATTTAAGCATGGCATCTAATTGTTATATATATTTTTTTTAAATGGAATGTGGTCAAATGGAAAAGTCATTCAAAATATTGTTTGCACATGGAAAACTCCATTTCCACCACATGTTGATGGCACTAGGAGGAGAAGAGTCCATCCACTCTTGAATCTAAATGGTGAAAGTGCACAAAGCCTTTCCAAAAAATAAATAAATTATCAGTTCAAGGGAGGGGAATTTACATATGCATGGAACACAGATATACCATTGAAATCTTTTAAGTGTTTCCTCTTAACTTGATAGAAGTGATGCAGGAGCATCTGCTCACTAAGACCACATGAATTGTAAATCATACCTTAGGTTCTTGATCATTTTCCCAAGAGGGGTTTTGTTGTAAAATATTTGTACTAAATGCTAAAGTTTGTAGGCTAGAAACTAGAAGGTTATAATTAGTGATGAGTTAGATTAATTAGATCAGTTAATTGAGGAATGACTCAAGGAAATTTGAGAATTGAGCTGCTAGAATGTAGCAGTCAGTTTCAGGACTCATTGAATTTGAGATAAGATAGGAATCCATTTTTAGAAACAGTTGCATGGTTGTAGGAGGTCAGTTGCAGGTTTTTAGGATGATTGTTAGGAGAGCTGGCAGTAGTTTGCCATGTATAATAGTGTAAGCCTAAGGGTAGAAGTAGGTTCAATTTTTAGTAGTTGTGGAAGGGATCGAGAGATCCAAAGAGAAGATGGCCAAGAAATGTCGAATCAGGCCACAACAAGATAGACCAGGGTTATTTTGAGGAGTATGTACATTTTCAATTATGAATCGAAAGGCAGTTTCTCCAATCACTGTGTGTTATGATTTCTTTGTATTTATGTGTTATCGAATGCAAATGACATCTGGTAAATGTTAGTTGATTTATGTGAAATTGAGTTTTTGCATTTCTGTAATAGAAGAGAACCATCTGTATTTATTTGACAAATTATTAAGAAAGTAAACAAGATGATTTTATTTTATCTGAGATTTGGTTAACTAGGTAGAATTTAAGTTGGAAATTCCAGTTAGAGCAGAACTGGGTAAAATTTGAGTAAAAATTGCAGTTCAATTGATTTGGGAAGAACCTATGAAAAGTTCCTACTTTGCAAAAGTCTTTTAAAAGACTTAGTTAAGTTATGTTGAGAAATAATTGTTCTATATCAAAAGGGGGGGGGGACTTGTTTGCAGTCTTATTGATGGAAGATGTACCAGAGTAATCACTTTTGTAAGTGAAACGCATGCTCTGTTCCTCGATTTATGACTTGAATTCCTAGTTGGGTTATGATTGTGGAAGAAATATAACAAAATACTATGACCAGGAATTGATAACAGAGGAATGAGTGTCTCTTTGCAAAGGCATATTATTCCAATTGTAGTTGCATTGAGAGCATGGCAACCGTGGCCATGTGAATAATCTTTAAGACAACACGTTGAATTCTGAATAGGACACTACAAATAGAAATCTCCCAATTGATAATGGATTAAAGAAGCAGTACCAATTTTTATAAAGTTACAATAAGAGGTATCTAACAGAGTTCAGAAACTACACATGAGATATGCCAAGTATTAAATATGGGTATTAAAAGTTTTGTTGGTAAAATATCCAACACATCAAAGATTACAGAAGTCATTGGTCCCTATTGGATTCGATGGTGAGAAAAGGTTTGCTTAGTGATTAGCAACCAATGGAAGAATCCTGGAGCAAGGCATGGGAGGGAGCCTTGCACCAAGAAGCATTACGACCAGCCTGAAGGAATTACAATTTCCTTGAATAGGTCAGGCACCACAGCTTGCACTGGGTAAAACAACCTTTGAAGTTGGAACCAAACCAAACTAAGGGGATGAATTCACCCTAGACTTGCGGCCTCAAATAATCTCAATTGCTCGTCTCTCTGTATTTTCCTGGTTACAAACCCTAAATCTCAAAAACCTAAATATCCAAACCCTGGTTACTAGACAAGCCAGAGATAAGTAATTGTTGATTTCTAGATGCACGGAGTAATTATTCTATCATGGAGTAATTGAAGTAGATTTACTAACCTGAGAAGAAGTAGATTTTAACTCGGATGTTGTTGCAGAAGCCCTCGCACGCCTCTGTAGGATCCTCCAAGTTCTGTCTTGTTCTACTGTGTCTCTCTCCATTATAACCAGTTCAAATCCATCCACATTTATAGAGAAATTGCCCAAGAATTTCTATGCAAAGTAGTTATTAAATTCCTTCTTAGACCCAAACCCATCCCCTCCTGCCAAAACCAAAAATTTGGCGCAAATTGAGCTAAATCTCTGCGTGGTGGTGTAAAATCTAGGTTTCACGACTGCCCTGAATCCCTTGGTGGTCGCGTTCTCTAGCATTGTGGGTATCATGGACCAAGATGGGGTTTTGGACAGTGCTGCCATAAACATGGCTCTTTTGCTGTGACAATTTTGTTTTTTTTATTTAAAATATATCTTGTTTTGTTTTTTATTTAAAATATATTTTGTTTTGTTTTTTTATTTAAAATAATATATAGTATTTCACAAATAACATTTTTTCTTTTTTATTTAAAACAAAATATGAGTTTTCATTTGAAGGAAATATTTTGGGAATTTCTATAAGGGGTTTGTAATTTCCTAAGGTGAACTTATGTTCATTTTTTCCCATGGTAAAACTACCATTAAAAACTACAACTCTGAATGCATGGCATACAAAGATATCATGGATATTGATGGCCTAGAAAGGATATTAGTTCTCACATCATGGCATACAAAGATATCATGGATATTGATAGCCTTAGAAAGGATATTAGTTCTCACATCTCACATCTCTAGTGGAGATGGTGGAATGAAAACAAGAGTTAATAAGTTCCACAATGATAGTTAATCAATTCACAATATTGTGACCACTAAGAAATATTTTTCACTTCTGCTTTTGGGTAAATATTAACAAATTCAATAAATCCTAGCTATAGGACCATGACCATTTTATTAAACCGATAGTTGTTTCTCTTTATGGTTATCTTTTTTACATGACGCAGCTAGCTGATAGAAAATTTTCTCAAATGGTGGAAACTTCCTTACCATATAATATGCAAAATTATCTAAAAACTTTTTTGCAATGAGAAAAACGTTTTTTTTTGTTCCTCATCTTTGGAAGTGCATTGTTTCAATAGTTATGTGATTTTAATTTTTTAGAAAAGAGGATAGTCGAAATCATAATATATAATATCTATCGACCTATTGACAATTTGACTACTAGAAAACTCTTAGGTGCCATTAAACACCCTCTATGTCGAAGTACAACAATTCATTAAGAATTTCACTATAACCCACTCACTTTTCCTTTTGAACATAAATCAATATTGCATACAAAACTACTAATTAATTATTCAAAATTGTCCCCTAATTCCTAAATAAACTATATTTGGGCGCAAGATATTTTGGGTGGTCGACATGGTTTACAATTGAGAACATGACGCTTACCTTGTTGCTTATATTGGGAAGAAATGGTTTGTAGCTTGATAAATGTAAACAAACTTTACCAAGGAATCTTGAGAATTATCACTAACACAAAAAGAATATTGTATTTGGGTTTGTGAAGGTACAATTGGTAATTTATTTTGGGTGACCAAATAAATAACCAATTGTTATGTGGTCATTTTTAGTTTAGTTCTTATTCTGTGACCAAATTGGTCATTTTTAGTTTAGTTCTTATCACGTGACCAAATTGGTCATTTTTAGTTAGTTCACTTAAAATTTATCAATTTTGGTCATTTATCCCTTGACAAAACTATGGTGACCAAATTTTTTGGTCGCCTGGTCATTTATATCTCATTTTGTACTAGTGATTATAGGTTTAAGGGAGTCACATCACTAAGTTCGATCTATCATGTTGTATTGTGCTCACAATCTCTCTACTATATTGTATTGGGGTTATTTGTAGTTGCTCTCTTGTAAGATTGAAGGAGATTTCTGGAGATAATAGAAGACAACCTTCCCGTGGACGTATCCCAATTGGGTGAACTACGTATATCTGGTGTATTCTTTTCCTTGTTCTCTTTCTATTCTTATTTAAGTTGATATGTTATTGATAGATTAGATAGGTAAGTTAGTTTAGCTAGATCTATAAACTATGACAATCTAGATGCGGATCTAAAAACTTGGTTGGAAGGAGAAAATAAATCGAAGGTTTTTACCAAAGGTTAGAATTTATGTAGTATTTATATTATGCCTTTATAAATACTCTATTTTTTCACTCTTGCTTTCCAATTAAGAGATCATGTGTAACCTATGTAGGCCATTTTGGCCCCACTACGGGTGCACACTAAGTCCAACAATGCCAACCAGGGCCCGCCTACTCTCAGCTCTATGCCTGTCATGGTACCTAGCACTCACCTCGAGGCCACCTCCAGCCCGACACCTATCCTCTACCCTACCCACATGCCTCCCGATGATCCCCACGCTACGGCTGCATGCTCCCGCCACCTTTCGGTCCATGCTCCACTTGCCACTACGACCGCCTACCCCAGCTCCCTTGATTATGCAGCTCAACAATCCAGTTGATCATCACTTTACCACTCCCTCTGTCCGGAGCTTGGCCACCCGCTGCAATCTTAATTCCTTCTGCGTGCGTATATCTTGTCTTCGATATGCCTCCTGCTCGGCATCATGACTATGGAAGTTCACTCGACCTCTGATCATTCTCTTGGTCATGTCGCACTTATGAATCTGACTGGCTCCCCGGGTACTCATACAAGAGCTCCTGAGCATCACGAGCACCTTCTTTGCAGGCCCGCAGATGCTCAGCTAATTGCTTTGCTCCGGAAGGGTTCCACTACTGTAATTCGCGTTGAGGTTTGTTTTATAGCTCTGCATTTTACTACCTTGGGTTCTAGCTACCCCGCCGACCATCCTAGCTTCTTCTTCTCCGCTGCAGACTTTGTTTTTCCCAGTCTTAGTTCCAGCTCGGTTCTTAAGACCTTGATTAGCTAGTCCGCGTTCGGCTCTCAGTCCCATTTCTCTCTGTACTTGCTGTTACTTGTTCCCATGGCAACTCCTAGATGTGTTCGCACCCGGCAAGACACCCAACTAGTTAGTTCCGAAGAATATGGATCCTCCTCCACTCCTTCGATTCGTCTGATGAGAGGGGTGGTGGACAAGGCCCACAAGTTCCATACTGCGATACCCATGCAGGCACAGGAGGAAATTTATGATGCTGAAGAGGAGGCAAGGGTCGCCAGAGGTTACACCACGGATGAGGATACCAGGCATGAATTTGAAGCCCTAGTGCTTGACCCTGGAAACACCCGCGACAGAAGTACCCTCTACCAGAAGACTTTGGACCTGCATTGGTCGCACAAGCTCATCCTAGGAAAAACACTTACAGACCGCAATGAAGCTCAATCTGAAATTCTGATGCAGCTCGATGATCTCCAGGATATGATGAAACAACTGCTCTTCAACCAGCAGCAATTCTCCCTTAGGCTTGGCATCACTCTCACCAAAGACCCGAATACTCATCCAGAGTAGAAAGAATATCACAGCGATGAATGAGTACTGTCAATGCTATTCTACTTTTGTTTTATTTTATACAATTAGATGGTCTTTTGTTTATACTATTCTTTCAGGCATATTACACTACTGTTAGGATGGTCTGGTCGTTTATTTTGGTTCCAAATATACATTTTCCACTGTTATTGGGTCTGTTTTCTCCCTGGTGAGAGGACTCGGCTACACTATGACTTTGTACATTTTTCCCCTGATAATATAAGGATCTTCATATAGCTTATAAAAAAAAATGTAGGCCATTTTGGCTTCCTATCGTGATTGCATAATTTTACTTCTTATAAATTTGATCATGTTCAATACAGACCCTAATCCGTTGCCACATAAATAATGGAATTCATGGCCTCCAGAGGTTGTGGAAGACGCTTTTCAAATACTTTCTTAAGAGGATGTTGAATGCGAAAAGAGATGAAAAATGAAGCAACAATTGTCTATACAGCGACAAAAGTCATGGAAATTATATAGACTTGCAAAAACTGATTTTTGGAGTGACGATGATGTATCCAACGGTAATGATGTTGAGAACCAACCTAATGATAGGTATGTACCTTATCAACTCCGACATCATTCAACTCTGTAATATGTTAAGGGAAAGGCTCCAAACTTTGATACAATTGTTGTTATTAAAGGAGAAAATGTTTCAGAAGAAATCATTATCTACAAAGTTGTAGATGAGTCACATAAAAGAAATGTAGAGGTGACAATGTTGGATCCTTGTGGTAATGATCCAATTCTTTACACTATTAGTACCAATGACACATGGACACATACTATGTATGATGTTTTGCATGTTCAAATGGTGTATGCAGATGAAAGTGGCAAGCTTATGTTGCAACATCCTTCACTTTCTGAAATAAAATCACAATTATCTTCAAGTGGGCTAGATATATCGGATTACTGCATCCCAATGGAGTACATTGTCACAATATCCATATTCTTTCCTACAACGTTTTCAATCACATAAGGTCTCGAAACATTATACGCAGTGAATCTTATGTGGAAATTCCTTGTTTAGATGAAAGTTTCATGGTTACTTTTGAACTAATTACAATGCATTCTATACCTCCTAGGATTGTAAAGAGGAATAATTCAGTAGATTTCGGGATAGAAGGATATGAGAATCTTAAGGAGGACATTTTCTATACATGGCCGACCTTTCCTTTCCTGAGACTCAAGTGATCAGACTCAACCTCTTGGTAAATGGACAGTGGGACCAAAATTTAGATTTCAATATTTCTATAATAGCCTACAACCTCGTGTACAATTGCACTTTTCATGGGATTCACACTAATGGGATCATGTCCATCAGTGTTATGTATTAGAGATGATGACTAGTGTACCCCATTTGGATTTGTAAACATTTTTCCTTTCATTAATAAAATTTTTATACTGTTTGGTGTAATATGTATGGTGAATTATATTATTTAGTATATGAATTATTTATTTCTCGCATTAAATTGTTTTTGGTATTTTACTATTATGTTATAAATGGTTTTTCTTTTCCATGAAATTTTTCTTTATATATGAAATTTGAATGTTTGAAACGATAATAGACATTTTGTACCTTGTGGGCTATTGATAAGATGGTTTTGTACCTTTTTTTCTATCCTAAAAGCTACTTATTTCAATCTTATATAATCATAAAAACATGCCCTATGAGGATCTACACTTACAGAAACCATAGAGTAGAAATTTCCAAAAACAAAAAATTACAAAAGTGGAATTTTCTTCATCTTTGTGGGGCAAACCATCTAAAATTAACTCTGGACTGATCTAAATAATTTTTCTCCCTTCTTATTTTTTAGTTCTGTAGATAATATTTAATTATGACAATTACATGAAGTGCAATTTATATGTACATGTACTCTGGTTCTATAGTAGCTGCTCCAGGATTAAATGTGTCGATCATTTTGGAATTTTAGTCTGTTGAAGAAGCTTGGGGTCTTTTGATAGACCAATTTACATATTGTTAAAGAATGTATTACATTTCTACTTGAAATATAATATGATTCTTTCTGAGGAAAAAATGAGTGGCTTTTTACCTTTTTTATCCAATGAATAAATTCAGATTATTTAATATAACACAGAAATAAAAACATTCTTCATGTACTAGTAAGAATGTTACATAGTCAAATTGAATGATACAAGTTGAACATGATGTGTCTTAACAGTCACCACTACTCCACTATTCAATATTTTCAATTTTATCCCAAAAATTGCTATTTTGTGAAAATACTGAAAAGTTGCCCTAGTTCACCAAAATTCACACATAGGGTTCAATTTTTGGCTTGTTTGAGTGTATCAAATTGGAAAATGTGAGTTTTATTATTCTCTATTTTTTTGCATTTTCATATTTTCATTTCATATTTGCAAATAACAGGAAATTTGGCTGAGTTATTGTCATTGACAACAATGGCTAAGTGCTGAAAAACTGGCTCAAGTGGCTATGATAAAATGACCTCCATTTCCTCAATGAGAAAGAGAAAATTATCCTAAGGGCACCATCATGTAGGTGGATAACTAATGCACCTGAATATCGTATTAGTTTTGGAAAAAAATTTCTAGTCAAGAATATATTGACCTCCCAAAACAATCACTCATCCTTTTTTAATCCACCTAAAACTGGCCTAAATGGCCTTAGGAAAATGCCCACCATTTCTCACCAGTGAGGGATTAAATTATTTTGACAACATAAGATTTCAAGTGGAGGATTTACGTACTTGAACATTGACTCATTCTTGATAAAAAATCTATGGCCAAGAAGATAATGGCCTACCAAAACAACCAATCAACTAGTTTTGCAACATTCCAGAAAATGCTCTCCATTGGCAAAAATGGCCAAGTACTGAAAAACTTGCTCAAGTGTCTATGGGAAAACAACTACCATTTTCTCACAGAGAGAGATAAATTTATTATAAAGGAACCATCATGTAGGTGGATGACTAATGCACTTGAATATAGTCTCATTATTGGAAAAAAGTCTCTGGTCAATAATATATTGGCCTGCCAAAACAACCACTCAACATTTGTTGCACCTAAAACTAGCCTAAATGGCCTTAGGAAAATGCCCACCATTTCTCATCAGTGAGGGATTAAATTATTCTTATAACATAAGATTTCAGGTGAAGGATTTACACACTTGACCATTGACTCATTCTCGATAAAAATTCTATGGCCAAGAAGATAATAGCCTTCCAAAAAACCCAATCAACCTCTTTTGCACCATTCTAGAAAATGCTCGCCATTGGAAAAAATGGCTAAGTACTGAAAAGATGGATGAAGTGGCTATGGGAAAATGACCACCATTTTCTCACACATAGAGAAAAAAGTATTCTAAGGGCACCATCCTGTAGGTGGATGACTAATGCACCTGAATATAATCTCATTATTGGAAAAAATTTCTGGCCAAGAATATATTGGCCCGCCAAAATAGCCACTGATCCTTTTTTGCATCTAAAACTGGCCTACATGGCTTTAGGAAAATTCCCACCATTTCATACCAGTGAGGGATTAAATTATTCTGACAACATAAGCGTACAGGTGGATGATTTATGCACATAAAAATCGACTCATTATAGATAAAAATTCTATGGAAAATAATATAATGTCTACCCAAAACAACAAATCAACCTCTTTTGCACCCTACCAGAAAATGCTCGCCATTGGAAAAAATGGCTAAGTACTGAAAAACTAGCTCAAGTGGCTTTGGGAAAATGACCGCCATTTCCTCGATGAGATAGAGAAACTTATTCTTAAGGCATCATCCTGTAGGTGGATGACCAATGCACCTGAATATAGTCTCAGTCTTGGAAAATAGGTTGTAGTCAAGAATATATTGGCATGCCAAAATAGCCACTCATCCAATTTTGCACCTAAAACTGACATAAAAGGCCTTGGGAAAATGCCCTCCATTTCTCACCAGTGAGGGATTAAATTATTCTCACAACATAAACATTCAGGTGGATGATTTATTCACTTTAACATTGACTCATTCTTAATCAAATGTATATGGAAAAGAATATAATGGCTTTCCAAAACAACCAATCAACTTGTTTTGCACCCTGCCAGAAAATGCTCACCATTGGTAAAAATGGCTAAGTATTGAAAAATTGGCTCAAGTGGCTTTGGAAAAATGATTTCCATTTCTCAGAGAGAGAGAGAGAAAATTATTCTTAAGGAACCATCCTATAGGTGGATGACCAATGCACCTTAATATAGTCTCAGTATTGGAAAAAATATCTGGTCAAGAATATATTGGCTTGCCAAAACAACCACTCAGCCAATTTTGCACCTAAAACTTGCCTAAATGGCTTTAGGAAAATACCCACCATTTCTCACCAGTGAGGGATTAAATTAATCTGGAAACATAATCTTTTCAGGTGGATGATTTAGGCACTTGACCATTGACTCATTCTTGATAAAAAATCTATGGCAAAGAATATAATTGCTTGCCAAAACAGCCAATCAACCTGTTTTGCACCCTACTAGAAAATGCTTATCTTTGGAAAAAATGGCTAAGTACTAAAAAGATGGCTCAAGTGGCTTTGGGAAAATGACCTCCATTTTCTAAATGAGAGAGAAAAATTATTCTGAAGGCACCATCCAGCAGGTGGTTGACCAATGCACCTGAATATAGTCTTATTCTTGGAAAATAGGCTCTGGTCAAGAATATATTTGTGTGCCAAAACAACCACTCAGCCAGTGTTTCACCTAAAACTGGCCTAAATGGCCTCAAGAAAATGCCCACCATTTCCCACCTTTGGCGGATAAAAAAATTCTGAGAGCATAAGATTTCAGGTGGATGATTTATGCACTTGACCATTGACTCATTCTTGATAAAAATTCTATGGACAAGAAGATAATGGCCTTCCAAAACAACCAAATAACCTCTTTTTCACCATGCCAGAAAATGCTCGCCTTTGGGAAAAATGGCTAAGTATTGAAAAGCTGGCTCAAGTGGCTATGGGAAAATGACCACCATTTCCTCACTGAGAGAGAGAGAGAGACAGAGAAAACTAGAATGAAGGCACCATCATGTAGGTGGATGAGTCATGCACCTAAATATAGTCTCAGTCTTTGAAAAAAGGCTCTGGTCAAGAATATATTGGCCTGCCAAAACAACCCCTCATCCAATTTTGCACCTAAAACTGGCCTAAATGGCCTCAGGAAAATGCCCGCCATTTCTCACCTTTGAGGGGTAAAAAATTTCATAGAGCATAAGCTTTTAGGTGGATGATTTATGCACTTGAACATTGACTCATTCTTCATAAAACTTATATGGCTAAGAAGATAGTGGCCTTCCAAACAGCCAATCAACCTCTTTTGCACCATGCCAGAAAATGCTCCCCTTTGGCAAAAGTAGCTAAGTACTAAAAAGCTGTCTCAAGTGACTATGATAAAATAACCGCCATTTCCTCACTGAGAGAGAGAAAATGATTTTGAAGGCACCATCCTATAGGTGGATGACTAATGCACCTGAATATAGTCTCAGTCTTGGAAAAAAGGCTCAGGCCATAAAATTAAAATGATTAAAATAATTAAAAAGATCAATATTGGCCAAAATAAAAAAATAAAACTTGAAGCTTGGTAGATCTGTGTTTAAGATCGATCTATGCATTTTTTAAAAAAGTGATAGCTTATGTCTATGTACTTTTTTATGTCAAAGTACAACCTATTTATAAAAATTGATAGCTTTTGTTTATGCTCTTTTTATGTCAAAGTACAACCCATTTATAAAATTCCCTCTGAAGTCGAGGCCTGAAAAAATATTAAAAGTCGAATGTCAACATAGGGAAACGTGCATGCCCAAGTCATGAAATATGACCTGGAAATACACTCAAGCCCTACGTTTTGTTTCTGAAATACTATGTGCATGCATAATTTGTTTGAGTCTGAAATACAGTCTATGTGCATCACTTCTTCTTTGAACCTACACAACCATGGCCGAACATGAAACAGGGGCATACTTTACCACGGGCACAATTGAAACAACGACATCCTCCTCTGTGATCGCTATTGAAACATAGGTGTCCACAGATGATAGGTTCACAGTCAAAAAATTCCAGGAGTATTCTGATGCATGGAGAGATGAGAAGATTTGGAAATTCCTGTCGTTCCCAATGAGACAGAGTTGACGGAAAAAAGAGAAGGAAAATGGAATAAAGAATCTGACAGCTGAATTGCAGGGTATTTTTTAAGGATTATAAAAGTATGCTTAAGTGTAGTATTCTAGGCGATTATTTTGGATTGAAAAAAACATAAATATAGATTGGCAGGCGAATATTAAATATGAAACATACAATTTACTACTGAAAATTATAAATTTTGGTGAATATTATGGTAAAAACACATATTTTATGTAAATATAGGCGATATTAGAGCCTAAAAATGACCAAATAGCAATTTTAATTTTTGAATAAACACCCAAAAATAGCCAATTGGCGAAATTTCATCCCTAAACATTTCCCTGCTGAATTGACTAAAGTTACCAATCAGTTGAAAAATACGAGACAACAATTGGAAGTTAAGGAAAAAGAGGAATCAACGAAGTATAAGAAAAATGTGGAAATGTTGAAAAGACTAATGGAAGAAAACAATGTCTTGCTTGGAAATTTAAAAAAAGGTAAACAGAAAGTTAAAGAGCTTGAAAACAAATTACAGAATGTGCCTCCTACAACTCCAGAAGAATTACAGTCTTCTACAAAAGGCAAGAGAGACCATAAATATTTTTCTTTTGCTCAAGAGAAGGGATTGCAGCCATCTCAGAAACATGCTAGACATGTATAAATCATTACATATATGTATTTATCAACAGATAATGAAAAACGCATTTTTGTATGATGGAGTTTTGTATTTATTGATAGAAAATGAAAAATGCATTTTTGTATGATGGAGTCTTGTATTTATCGGTAGATAATGAAAAATGCATTTTTGTATGATGAAGTTTTGTATTGATCAACAGATAATGAAAAATGCATTTTTAGTTGTATTACTTTTTATGTTGTTGTACATTAATTAGTGATAGAAAATATATTCCATTGCTTATACACTCAAGGAATTTTTTAGAGCATTTGCAACTACCCAAATGTTTTTAATATCCTTTTCCATATATTGGCTAAGATGACGTACTGAATTTCGGCAATAACAATGGACAGTTGTGCTCGATTTCATTTCAATGAAATAACAATTATATTGTTCTTTTATTGGGTTAAAAAAACTATAACTACACATGTAACAGAATGCAGCCACAATAGAAAGAATTTATGACGAAATCTCAGCAATGGTTATTTTTTTCCTCGAAAAACTCTAAGTTATTATTTCCAGAGAGAAATGGCAATACAATGCTTATAGTTGCATACGATATTAGACCTTTTCAAAACTATATCGAACAATCTTCAAAATATCTGGAACCTCCAAAATATCATCAAAATAGGTCTCTTAATACATTAAGACCATAATAATGCCATATCATTACGAATGTTATGTTTTTCACCACTTTGCATACAATGTTGCTTTATGATCATTTTGGACTTTTCTCTTTTTTGGTTGTCTCTTACTTGGTTTATCAACACCAGTTTTAATATGATTGTTAGCTTCCATCACTCAGATGACAAGAGTTGTCCCTTGAATTTCTTGTTCTTCGGCACTTTCAATTGTGAATGAAAGACACCTTCTATTGTGAATCATATATTTCCTTAATGGCATATCCACAGTAGTTGCTCCATTCAATTCTTGTATTTGACTGGTCTCCAATGCCTCTTTTCTTGAGGATGAAACACCCAAATTTTTATTGTTATTGTCATCAGTCATCATTAGGGTATCATAATCAACTTACCCTTGCATTTGTTGTGTTTGATCGCACCGGCCTGGCTCATTTCCTGCAATCAGTGAGGTGGACAAAGTCAGAGTTCAAGCAAAATTTGTACCTTCAACCACAAATCAACTAGATTGATAAAGACATGCTGATATGTAATGAATTGAATGAATATAATAATCACTATTGGAGGGAAAGACAGGTTGTTGTTTTTTTTGTTTTAACACCATTTTTTGCCCTATCCTTTCCAAAGCGATGTGATTCACGATAAGCCTCTTCGCCATATTTGATTATTGGTTTTGATCTTGGAAGATAGTTATTGAACTAGGAGGACATATTAATATTTAAACACGCACATTATGACTCCTCACACTATAAAATGAAAATCGAACTAGATAACATATAAAATTAGGAAAAACTTATTGTTGGTTTTGCAATCAATGATTTCTTGGACTATTTCTCCCATGAGTTAAATAGTTGTTCCACTTGTTGACAAGTGACATCAGGGAAATGTGATGCCAATTGTGTTGCAGTTTCCTTATTCGATTGATTTCTTGACTTATCATATTCAACACGAAGTTGACTTCTAATATTTGAAGGCAAGAATCTTGTTTGTCTAAACTTTTGGAGCGTACCTTCTGATCTCATAACAAGCTTGAAAAATTATGCTCTCATCTCATTTATAAGACACATTCTATCATGTTCAAATGTGCTTATATTTTCCTTATGGATTCCTCTTCCTCCTCCTTGGTTTCTATTCAATTTTTTCATTTATCTATGTTTACGTTCCATTACTTCATTCATTAAATGTCCCAACGTATAAGGACAAATATAATGTGTCATATCAAGAGCATGGGTCCCTTGGACATGCATATAAGGAACTATCTCATCTCCTAAACAATAAGAACACAACCCAAGAAACTCACTTGCAAGGAATCCAATCCTACAATGATAGTGGCTCAAACTGTTTATCGTGAATGAAATGATACCACCATTTAAAATAGATAATATGATGAAACCGAAGTACCTTTTATCATATGCATATACATCATCCCCCTACACCCTTGCAGTTGCAACATGTAGAATTCTTTATAACACTTCCACATCCTCACCAAATTTTTATTCTATCTTCATCTAGTAGGCCTTCAATAACCTAGAAACAATACATAAGTTTCAATGCATATGAATAAATACTAAGTTTTATGTTCAAAGTAAATAACATTGAGAGCAATTGAACAACAGTCAAAACATAAGAACAACATCATTTATTATTAGTCAAGGCACACATAAAAAATAATTGATATGTTAACATAATTATTAAACCTTTAAAATTCACTCATGTTGAATGAGGATCTTATCTAATGTTGATCCATCTGATTGCCCATAGTTTGATGTTGATCCATCTGATTGCCCATATTTAAGATCATTGTATTGTTGGATTTTATGATGGTATGGTTCTCCTGGCTTACATGGAACACCAATTTTCTCCATCTCCTCCCAAATTTGAACAAATTTTGTTTTCTCCATGCCTCTAGTTGGATAACCTTGTCATAATCTTGTGCAATTCTTTGAATTTCACAAAACATATTTAGAATTGTTCTAATCCCAGCATGGTGAGCACAATATAAAAGCTTGGACATTGAGCCAAGAGTCAATTGTAATTGGTACCAACAGTCTTTGAAGGTAGGAATTAGTGAAATACTAAGAAGCTTAATTTATAGTTAAGACCTAATCATGAAAGTGTGTACCTTTTCATCATTTCTTCTATCAATGGGATATTTCTTCACAATAGTCATCTTTCTAGCAGATAAGGTTGGTTGAATGCTTATAATATGCTCAGACCTAGTATTAGATTTCTATTCTGAATACATTTTCCAACTATGAGGAACCCTGGCGCTATGTGCTTTGCGTGAGCCTCTAGCTCAGCTCCTGCTGCTCTCCTGCCTTCTGCAAACTCCCTACCCTCTGCGGGCCTGCCCTAGAATGGTAGATTTGTTTCTGCAGCCCTCGTCCCCTGAGGATCACAGGTGCTCTTTGGACACTTCCTTTCATGCCTTGTTCGAATCCACTCCCCCACTTTCTGCTATCGCGGATCAGTTAGATCTCAACTTCATCAAACGTGCCGTAGCCCCTCGTATCCAGATCATGTCGGCAGCTTCAAAGCTAAACGCTCTAGCGCTAAGTGACCGTGGATTGATAGTACAGTTTACTGGTATTTGGTCGTCACCAAAATCCATGGACACCTGGATCAATAAGAATTGGATGCCCCTGATTTCTGGTGGCCTGCAACACTGCTTTTGTGGTAAGGGTTTCTTTACTTTTCTTTTTGAGAACAAGGTCGATAGGGATCTAATCTTTCGGAGCGGCCCTTACTTCATGGGTCTCCGTGGGTTATATCTGAATCGCTGGAGCTTATCCTTTGATCCGAAAAAGGATGTTCCTTTTGTTGTCCCTGTCTGGGTTCGTCTCCCCCATCTGTCGCTCCACTATTGGAACGATGATACCCTTCAAGCCATTGGAAACTCTCTTGGAAAATTCATTGATAAAGCCAAACCAAAAGGAGCCCTTTTCTCTTGTGCTAGAATTTGCGTGGAAGTTGACCTAGAAAAATTCCTATGAGAGGAAGTAAATCTCTCCATGGATGGATGGGAACACCTTCAGAAGGTGGACTATGAACAACTGCCATTCAAGTGTAAGAAATTTCATGAATACAGCCACTTCATCAAAAACTGCCCCAATTCAATGCAAGAAATACTTGAAAAAGTCCCTGAAGAGGGGTGGCAACAAGTTAAGAAAGGGAAAAAAAACAATCTGATACAGCATCCCACAACTGGATCTCATCCAAAATCCTCATCAGGAATCACAATTGAGCCTCGGACGATTGACACAGCTAATAAATTCCAAGACTTACCCACAAAAGAGGGAGAAATAAACATGCAGGAACAAATAGCAGAACCTGAAAGGGAAGATAACAACACTCCTAACCCCCCTCTCACAGAGAATCTGCTCATCTCAAACATTAGGACTTCTACCACTCTCGACGGCTCTTGGGAAGACAAGGTCAAAAGCAAATTTATCCCATCCTCCTCTTCTATTGATCTCTCATCAGATTCTTTGGATGAGACAGAGGAAGTACAATGTGATGTACCTGCAATAATTAATTAATGAAAATACACGAGATATCAGAAATAATAGAACAGAATCGCTTTTATATTGATCACGGGCCACTTCGAGGGGGAAACCTCCTTTGAGCAAGCTCAATACAATTAACTTCATGGTGCCTTCAATGACCTTAACACACACTTATATACTAAGTCTATGCCCAATACTATGAGTCAAAACCATGGGACATATAATACTACAGGACGACTTACAAAGCATATGCGTCCAATACTATGGGTCAATACTATGGGCTAATATAAAATACGGATCAACAAATACTACGGGACGACTTACAAAGCATATGCGTCCAACAACAATATACTAACATAGTAAAGAGAAGGGTTGACATAGGTTCCTAACATCCCCTCTCCCTTAGAAAAAGCTTTGTCCTCAAAGCTTTGGTTGGAGAAATTACTGCAGAATCTGAAGGAGTGGTTCCCCGGTAGCATCCTTGGTTTGCATTTCGGGCCACTGACGCCTTTGGATTGTCAAGGAGGATTGCTTGGAAGGCTGTAGATGAAGAAGACCCCTGTCAGTTACGTGGAAAATGCGCTCAGAACGGTGCTGATCGGCTTGTTGTTTCAGGCGAATTCTGGCCATGTGAAGATTGTCCTGCAGAATGAGAAGAATCTGATCGCAGTTTCGAAGAACCGAGTCAATTTCCTGAACTGGGGAGCTGCTAAGGGTGTATGGAAGAAGAACTGGTGGTGTTTGTCCATAGACTGCTTCATATGGTGTCCTTTGAGATGTGGTATTGTACCACCAGAGTGCTGCTAGGAAATCCATAGAAATAGTTGGCCAAAGCTGTGTAGTGATGTGCAAGGGTTTGATCAATCCCAAAAGGAGTGTCGGTTCCCCCTTGTTGACTTGGAAAGTATCATCGTTAGCCATCAGCTGTTGAATTGTCATTTTTAGTCCTAGCCAAAAGAAGTTACATTGTTCCTGGTCATAAATTTTGCAGAACCCAGAGTGCCCTGTTGATGAAGAAGCATGGAGATCATAGAAGAGATAGCCCTGTTGAACATATGGCAACCAATTTGGAACAAGCAAAGAAAGAGCTGTAAGAGAAACTGGGTCATCAATTGTGCGAGAAGGAGCATCTTCCACCATATTGTCCTTACCCTTCTTGTAAGTGATCACATAGGGATAACCCATTGCAGGTGTGTTGGGGAGGAGACCCATTGTTCCAGAAAATTTTCCAGACTCGGGAGATCAGTCTTGATGCAGAAATAATTGCCTAATAGGTATGGCTGCCACTTATGTACTGCATGCAAAATAGCCATCATTTCCTGTTGAGAGGTAGATGTGGTTACATTCTTACCGGAAAGGTCTCTTGAAGGCAGCAAGCTCATTGGTTCAGCAAAGATACCTGCATATCTATCCAAGGAAGTAGTGGAGACTGTTGATGGGTGCATCTGAATGGAATTGAGCTGAGCGATGACACCATGTGAATTCTTCTTAAGGATTTTTTCCAGGCGATGTGAACTGATGATGCAGAGAGACCTTGGTTGTAAGCCCCGAAATTTGTGTTGTGCCCCATTGACGTTAAACTGCATCCAGAGTTCAGCAAAATCCCATAAGATGGGGCCAAGTGTGCGTAACCATTGAACGCCCAAAACCACATCACATCCGCCTAAGGACAAGGAAAACATGTCAGAGCATAGGTTATAATCTTCCATAGAGATACGCACATTGTGACACTTCCCCTTGCAAGGTAAGGTGCCCCCATTGGCAACCATGACTTCAAAGTTGGAGCAAGGATGGACAAAACAATCAGCTTGTTTGGCAATTCGAGGGTCAATGAAGTTATGACTGCTACCATAATCAATGAGTATGGTAAGAGGGAGCTTCTTGAAGTATCCCCTGACCCGCATTGTTTGTGGGGTGGTGACGCTGGTTACAGCATGGAGAGAGATCTCAGGTGGGTCGTCCTGAGATGGGGTATCAATAGGCGGGTGTTGCATGTCGACCGGATCATCTACTGTATCTGTAGCTTCTTCACCAAGTTCTAAGGCAAGCAGAGAATCCACATCCAAGATATAGAGCTTTTGTTGAACACATCTATGTCCCCGAGTGAATTTCTCATCACAATTATAGCAAAGCCCTTTTTCTCGGCGTCCCTGCATTTCTATTTCAGACAAATGCTTGATAGGAGTTGGTTGAGGAGCAGGCGTGATGGAAGGTCGTTGGGAACCCATATTTCTGAAGGGAACAAAGGTGGGTTTGGAGCGTTGTTGAGCTGCGATCTTGTCCTCGGCCAACTTAGCCAACCCTAGGACTTCCATCATTGTGTTGGGACAAAACATTTTGACCTCTGAGCGGATTTCATCCTTGAGACCACTGATAAAACAACTCCTGTAGAATTCATCAGACAATCCTTCTGTGTGATTGGCTAGTTTCTCAAATTCCATCTGATACTCTCTCACTGTGCCAGTTTGGTGAAGTTTAGTGAGTGCTCCTGTGAAGTCGTCAAAAGCACTAGGACCAAATCGTGGCAAAATGAGTTGGCAAAAATCTGTCCAGTTTGGCTCAGAATGAGCTTTGATGTACCAACGATACCATTGAAGGGCTTCCTGTTCCAAATGAAAGGATGCAAGTGGAACTTTCTGAACATCAAAAGTATTATGCAGACTGAAATATTGTTCTGCTCAGTATATCCATCCAGTCGGATCAGTACCATTGAAGCGAGGAAAATCAAGCTTCGGCCCACGAAAATTGCTAGAAGCAGAGAACCCGGTGGCTGCAAAAGATTCTGGCTGTCTGGTATTGTTCATGGCTGAATGCTGAAGATGGAGGCTGAGAAATTTTTCATCCAGATCTTGGAGTTTGGTTTGGATCGCTACAAGTGCTTCCTCCATGGTGTGTGCTCCTGCACGGGTGACAACCATAACCAGGTTTTTTTTTTTTTTTTTTATACAGACTGGAGCGGTTACGGCTCAGAAGGAATCTGGAACAACACCAAATGGCTGGATCTGGAACGGCTTGCAAAATGGATCTGAAACGGCCCAGCAGTGATCGGCAATAATTCAACTGAAAGTAGATATGGACCCCAGGTATGTGCGGCTTCCTAAAATTTCAAGGTTTTCACTCGGCCACCAATGCTGTCTGACGGCTTGCGTATTGGGGCAGTACCCCTCACTCCACGGCTCAGGTAAAACTGATAACCGCTTTGCCACAAACGACAGCTCTTGGTTTACCTCACGGGTGGGAACTAGTCAATCAGGTAAGGGTCGTTGCCCTTTTTGCTTGGCAGGTCCTCTCAATGGCCAGCTACTTCAGGGTTCCTGCGATACTCCTCACAATGAGTTTTAGATCTTATGCCCAAGTACTTCCCACAGTTAAGCGGATAGGGATTATTCCCAGATCCGAACCTGCAACAGAAAAAAATTTGGGCAGAAATTCCACCTAATGTTCAAAAAATGGATCTATATTGCTCAGAATCGCTATTATAGCATGTTTCCAGAACTGGAACAACCACTTTGCTTCTACCATGAAAGCGGAATAGAAATCTGGGCACTCGGTCAAAAGATTTTCTCGCCGCAATTTCCGCGGCCGTCACCGAAATTCTGAAAAATTGTTGATTTTAAATCCGCGATATCTCCACTTTTAGAAATCCAAATGAGATGATTTTTTTTTTGAAACTGCGTATTTTTGAAAGAGGAATTCAGATATGCAATCGGTTTATTCTGATTTTGTGCAGAAAGTTTCAGAAATTGATCTGAAAGTCGCCTCCCAAAAAAAAAAGAAAACAAAAATTTCCCACTTGTGCCAAGGAAAGTGCTCTGATACCAGATGTGATGTACCTGCAATAATTAATTAATGCAAATACACGAGATATCATAAATAATAGAACAGAATCGCTTTTATATTGATCACGGGCCACTTTGAGGGGGCAACCTCCTTTGAGCAAGCTCAATACAATTAACTTCATGGTGCCTTCAATGACCTCAACACACACTTATTTACTAAGTCTATGCCCAATACTATGAGTCAAAACCATGGGACATATAATACTACAAGACGACTTACAAAGCATATGCGTCCAATACTATGGGTCAATACTATGGGCTAATATAAACTACAGATCAACAAATACTACGGGACGACTTACAAAGCATATGCGTCCAACAACAATATACTAACATAGTAAAGAGAAGGGTTGACATAGGTTCCTAACATACAACCCCCGAATACCAGAGGAAGGAAGTCACTCATGTACCTTAGAGAACTCGAAGCTGAGAGAGAACTAGAACTAGGAAGGAAAAAAATCTTGGAAGACATGAAGATGTTACAAAACTCCAAAAACCAATCCGGTGCCAAAGAAGGCAGGTCCCAAGCAGGACCTCAGAACACTAAGAAGTAATGTTAATCGTCTCTTGGAACTGCAGAGGTATGGGAGGATTGAATAAAATGGCAGCATTAAAAAATATGATCAAATCCGAAAAACCAGACCTTATGCTACTCCAAGAGACCAAGATGCAAGACGTGGAGATCCTGGCTCTCACACGATCTTTATGGAAATATTTCCATGGTTTTGCTTTCAATTCCTGAGGTGCCTCTGGTGGCATTGCTACCCTGGTTTCCCAGAAATTCTCACTTATCTCAACCTCCACGAATCCCCACTGGCTCCTTATAGAGATAAAAGACAATGACAGTAATGAATCCCTCTTCATCTGTAATGTCTATGGACTGAATCACTACAGGGACAAGATCAACTTCTGGAAAGATATTAGCAATCTAAAAGACAATATGATTGGGAAAAGCCTCATCATTGTCGGGGATTTCAATGTAATCAAATCTCAACAGGAAAAGAGAGGAGGAAGCATAGTTCGTGATCCCTTTGGTGAAAAGATTGAGGACCTTCTTGTTGATCTAGATTTAATGGATATTCCACTCAAAAATGTAAAATACACCTAGAATAACAGAAGATACGGAGTGGGTCACATTACCACCAGATTGGACCGTTTTCTGGTAAGCTCCTCTTTCTTTAGCTTTGATTTTGTGATCTCTGCTTTCTCCATCCCATGTGCTACCTCTGATCATAAGCCCATTTTCCTTTCTATTTCCATCCCTGAGAACCTTGGACCCATTCCCTTCCATCTCAATCCTCTTTGGTTACGGCACCCTGATTTTTTTGACTTGGTCTCCAAAGCGTGGTCTTTGAATTTCTCAGGCTCCCGTAGCTACATCTGGGAGTCTAATCTCTGCGCTGTTAAGGCAACATTAAATCATTGGGCTAAGTCTTTTTTTCAAAATCCCAGTCTCTCCAAATTGTGCTTTCAAGCGGAGCTTGCCTCTCTTCACCAAAGAATGGAAACTGAAGAAATTTCTCCCTCTCTTATAAGTTATGAAAGTGCCCTTGAAAAAAAAATCCTCACTGCAGCAAGACAAGAAGAGGAAACTTGGAGAATGAAATCAAGACAAATCTGGCTCAAAGGGGGAGATAGTAACACGAAGTACTTTCACAATCAATCTAAAGCTCGCCGCAGTTACAATGCAATCCGTGAATTGAAGAATAGCCATGGTGATAAAATTAGCAGTCAAGATAACCTCTAGCTCCATGCTTTCAATCATTTTAAAGATCTATTTACGGACAGTGGAGAAACAGATCCTGAAGCCCAGGATGATCTTCTTGCAGGCATCCCCAACTTGATATCGGATAATATCAACAAAGAGCTAACTAAACCAATCCTAGAAAATGAAATTGCCAATGCCATCTGGACCCTACATATAGACAAAGCTCCGGGACTGGATGGTTTCACCATCTACTTTTATCGAGCTGCATGGGAAATTATAAAAGATGATCTCAAAAGAATGCTCAATTGGACTAGGGAAAAATATAAACTAGGTGGGGCAACCAATTCCATCTTCTTAGCTCTCATCCCAAAAGGGAAAGCTCCCTGCTCACTTGGTCGTTTCACACCGATCTCTCTCTGCAACTCCTCGTATAAAATTCTCTCAAAAATCCTGGCTTCCAGACTAAAGAATATCATGGGAAAAATTATCTCTGAAGCCCAAGGGGGCTTCCTTGCAGGGCGTCAAATCCTGGATAATATCATCATAGTCCAAGAAGCTATACACTCCAGCATCGAAAATAAGCATCAAGGTATGGCCATTAAGTTGGATATGGCCAACGCTTTTGATAGAGTGAATCACAAATTTCTCTTTGACATCATGCTCAAGTTTGGGTTCTCCATTAGTTTTGTTAGATGGATCAAATCTTGCATTCATAACCCCTGGATTGAACCCCTCATCAATGGTAGACCCACTGATTTTTTCATGGCCTCTAGAGGATTGTGCCAAGGTTGTCCCTTATCTCCCTTTCTCTATCTATTGGTTATTGAATCTATGAGCAGGAAGCTACATGCTCTTCAAGCCTTGGGCGATCTCAAAGGCATTCGGGTTGTCCGAGGAGTAAAACCAGTAAATCACTCTCAGTTTGCAGATGACACTATTTTTCTCTGGGGTGCCTCCTCCATTATTGCTGAACGTTTCAATCTCGTCCTCTCTTCCTTCCTCAGGGCCTCTGAGGGAATGGTCAATTCTGATAAGTCAAAAAAATTTGGATGGAACTACTCTCCTGGAACCCTAGCAAGAATCTCTCGGACCCTAGGCTTTGAGGGAACGGAGGACTGGAGCTCCTTCATCTATCTTGGCATTCCCATATTCAAAGGAAACAAGAAAGTGTCCGACTGGCATGGATTAATTGAAAAACTTAAAAACAAGATTAATACCTGGGCTCTAGATGGCTCAATCCTGCTGGTAAAATCATCCTCATCAAATCCATTATGTCCACCTACCCTTTTTATGCTTGTTCCATCTCGCTCGCCCCAAAGTCGGTGATAATGGGAATCACTAAAGAGATCCAAAAGTTCTTGTGGCAAGGAGGGAAAGTCAACAAGGCCAAAAAATATCATCTTATCAACTGGGAGATGGTTTGTAGACCTACAGGAGCTGGAGGAACTGGAATCAAAGATCCTTCTCAGATGAACCTAGCATTAGGTGCAAAAATCCTTTGGAGACTCATTTCTGGCAAGAAGGCCTGGTGGAAAGAAATATTTCAAAAAAAGTACATGCCGGGAATCCGAAAAGATGTGTGGAAAACATCGATCAGGATAAAAAGGGCACCCCCATTTGGAATCTTTGTAAGAGAGCAGCTTTTATAATTCAAAACAACCTCTCTTGGTCTCCAGGTAATGACAAATAGATTAAAATTTGGAAAGATAAATTTTGCTCAAATCCTCCATTGAATTATCCTCTTGCATTCAGTGATCTAAAATGCTGGATGGAGCTTGCAGGGATTCGCACCCTTCATGATTTGTCTTCGTGGTCTGCTTCTGGAAGTTGGATGGGATGGAAGTCTCTGGCTCTTGCGGATCATCTCTCTTAGGATTTCAACATTCTCCTTTCTTTGTTCCATGGGGCTCTTCCAATACATCTCTCCATGAAAGATAAGAGATGATGGGGAAAAAATGGTACATACATTGTCAAGGAAGGTTACAACTACTTGGATATAACTAGCAACCAGTTCAGGAAAGATAAGAAATGGGAAAAAATATGGAACAAGGATGGATTACCAAAAATAAACTTTTTTAACTGGCTACTGGCACACAAAAAGATTCTCACAGCAGACAATTTAAGGAAGAGAGGTATTGCTGGGCCAACATGGTGTATTCTATGTAAAAACGCTGATGAGACTAGTGAACACATCTTTCTGGAATGCAGTTTTGCTAAGGAAGTCTGGCATAAGGCCTTTCATATTGTTCAGTCGGGCCTCATCCTCCTCACCAACTGGTTTGATCTCTTCTCCAACTGGCACCTTTTCTATTCATCTTCGCTTACCAGAAAACATGACTTCAAAAGAGCCTGGCTGGCCTGTTCCAAGTTCATCTGCTGGAAGATTTGGAATGCTAGGAACAAGGAAATCTTCGAGGAAAAAAGGACCCCCCCCCCCCCTAATCTCGTGCTAGCATCAGCTAAGGCTCTATGAGTTGACTCCCTCAAGTCGCGAGGCTTGAAGCATCTAGCCAAAGAACCTCTTAGGGTAGAAGAAAAAATCTGGGTAGTTGATCTCCAAGAAATTCACCCTCCTCCCTCGAACATCCTCATCAAAAGACCTAGGATTCAAAACTGGCAATTAAGATTAGAGCCTCTGGACTTTCAGAAATGGATGGAAAATTTCTCAAGTCATTCTCTCTTCTTTGATGGAGCTTCGAAGGGAAATCCTGGGCTGGTAGGTGCCGGGGAAGTTCTAATGGACTCCGATGGTAACAAAATGATCGACTACGCTTGGGGGATTGGAAGACAGACAAATAATGCTGCGGAATGGCTAGCCTTGCTCAAAGGCATTGATGTTGCTAAGGAAAATCATATTCAGGATTTTGTAGTCATTGGGGATTTCCTTCTCGTGATTCAAGAAGCGAGGGCTCTAGCTAACAAAGCCCGTAAACCTTCCTCCAAGTATCAATGTCACTTCTTCCACAAGATCAAGGACCTTAACTCTATCTCTACCACATTCTCAAGAACAACAACAAGTTAGCTGACTCCATGGCTAATGTTGGAGCTAGGTTAAATTGTGGTGTAATGGAAAAAATGGGCTCTCTTCTGATAACAATTGGGTCCCTTAATGATTTGGTCTCCCTAACCATTAAGCTACCTCCTTTCATGATTCCTTGGCTTTGTCTCTTTGGATCAGTTTGCACTAAGGGTTGGATACATTTATTAAGGGTCACGTCCAAAATCCCATTCCAAATCCATCCTCCGTTCCCAAGACACAATCGTCGGCCCTTAATGCCTTGCATGCGCGAATTTACGGTGTGCAGGTGGCAGGATGATCTGCGGCTATATCAAGAACAGAAGCGAAGGCTTCCCAGACTCACACATTTTTTGCTCACATAAAAACTTCAAGCTCTTAAGGCTCAGGAATTCCTCTCTCAGGTGCATCATGGACTGTGGAAACAATGGGCTCTGCCTTCTGGCTCTGCAGTGTCGTCAGTGTAAGACCCACATTCAAGTGAATTCTGATGGTTTTGGTCTCAAACATTACCTTTCTACCCTTGAGGTGGTGCAGGGGATCAGGTCTAGCGAGAAAAACGTGCAAGGCACCCTAGCTGGAAAGATGAAGCATGTTCGCAGGGATCACCCAAAAATCTTGGAGCCTTGTAGAGGATGGCTGCATCAGGATGTGGTTCAGAATAGGAATTTAGCCCTCGACGGGCAGTATGGTATTGGACTCGGCTTCGGGAAGAATAACCGACCTCAGGATTTCGGCATCAACGCAAATTTTGGCACCCCCCTGCATCTTGGTTCGCTACAGCATCTGCGCAGCAACATTGGAGACCCAGGCACTAACAAGCAATGGAGTCTAGTTGATGATTTGACTAGAGTGGTGAATCTAGACTCACCTCAAGGTCCAGAAATCCCTACCCCGGGCATGTTATCTCACCTTTAGGACATTGAATCCCAGGTATGTGGTTTGAAGGGAGAAAATAAAGATATGAAAAAGGCTCTCTCTCATCTCGCCACCCTGGTTGAAATTTCTATTTCGGAAGCTAGAATCTCCAATAGCAATGTGAAGGAACAGTTGGTTAATCTGGCCGACAAAGTGGACTCCATTCACACTTGTCTTAGGATTGTTGAAGCAAAAACTGACTGCATCAGAACAAGCAAGAACAACAGCCCTGCAGCAATTCTGGGTTTCGAAGAAAACTATAATTTGGCTGCTGGTGGCAAGAAGAAAACTCGTTGCTCAGCTGAAAAATGAACTTTGGATTTCCCTGTTCTCTTTTTTCTTAATTATGTAATCGGCAACTAAAGCTAAATGATTTCTTTCCTTGTTTGGTTAGCTATTTCCATGTTTTGTAAAGACTGGTTAAGAAGTGTCTTTTTCCCTCACTTTGCGGGGTACAGTCTCCCCATGTTCTTTAACAACTCTTTTTTTATAATATAATGCTATTTACCCATTTCTGTAAAAAACAAAATGCTTATAATATGCTCATCTAATTTTTATTCTCATCCTTTGCTTAGTTCTAAAGAGGGATTAAATTCCTATAGTAAATTTCAAGAACATAGTTAGATTAAGAATGTTTTGGCAAGATATAAACATACATTTCAAAACTTGTAATAAATTTGCATAGCTTACAAGAAGCAATTTTGTTGACATTATATAACATTAAGAAACACTACGGATAGTATCTCCTTCTTCAATGTTGATTTGATCCGTAACCATGTGTATCCTTTTTTTAAGGCATGTGCACCAAGGACAAAAATTATTTCCCATTGGAGAAACATTATTATTGCATACAAAACTACATATGGCCACTAGATCATGACACTCAAACAAATTAACTTTCACAACCCTTCCATATACCATATTGATGCCATCTTCTGAAAGCTTATTTATCTTTTTCATTAAGTTCTACTCATTTTCAGGATCAACAACATGTGTTAAAACTTGTCTATATTCTTCTTTTCCATCCTATTTTCCAAGGCTTACACAATACATCAAGCCATTGTCTTATAGTAACTCAAATAATATCTCACATACCTTCCCACCTCGATCATAATGTATGCAAGAATCAATACCAAGTTCGAAAGAAACTTCATTGACTATAGTTCCAGACCTCTTTTCAAACGATTCAACCATAAATGAAGCATATGACTTTACTTGCTTGACCCTAACTCCATATGTGAAACCATCAAGTCTCTCCCAACCCATATCAACATCCTCATTTTCTTTCCTCCACTTTCTCATTTTGCTACAAAATGATGTTGGATTAACCCCCTTTAGTACACCATGAGCACCAATTCTCTTCAGACATTGGAAAGCCTTATGAGTCATGCTTGATTTGATAAATATTGAAACCATGTTTCTCGGCATAAAATCCTTACGAATATCTGCCAAAAAAATTGATCTAAGTTTATCAAGCAATCCATCTAGATGTTCGAGAACATCCTTAATTTTAGATTCTTCATTATAGTTTTTTCTCATGAAGTACCCAATTCCAATAATAATGTCATTCTCATCTACATCTTCAAGTGATTTTCCAGAAAACCATCTCCCAATTTATTTAAAGTTTGTCTTCCCCTCATTTAGTCTGTGGTTATACCATCCCGACCGCTTCTTAAGATGCAGTAAGGATGTCCTTAAGCGGTTTCCTAGTGACCTTCTTTTCACATGCATAGATTCATTTGTTGAAAACCCTTCTGGCATTTCTGCTACAGCTTGACCAATTGTAGAATTTTGATTTTCTGTATTTTCATTTCTATCCATTTGTTCATGAAATGCAATTATTTCAGTTATTTCATGTCTTCCAGTTGCATCCAAGTTCCTAAGAGGTTCATGTTCCAATTGTTTCCCTTTGAGCTCTACACTTTGATTCCCTTCATCAGTAAATGCATTCAAAGGATCCCCAGGTTGTTGAGAAACACAACCTTCACTTTGATCGGAGTGATTTGTAAAAACAGTAGCATCAATCATTGATCTTTGAAGGAAAACTAGGGCCTCATTCTGCAAAACTAGGTTCATTCTTTGGTACATATTTTTATTTTGGAAATCAACGTTTATTGTAATGGAAACATGATTAAAAATTGTTATTTGAGGGAAATTTGGGACATGCACATTCTCTGAAACATAGTTCATTGTAGTGGCAGTAGGAATAAAATATATTCTTTGAGAGAAATTTGGGACCGACACATTCTTTGAAACAAAGTTCATTGTAGTGGAAGCATGTATAAAAATTATTCTCTGAGGGAAATTTGGACCCTCACATTCTCTGAAATAGAGTTCATTCTTCCATAAATATTTCCACTTTGTGCATTAACATTCCCTTCAAATGCAATTGGAGACAAAGGTTGCCACTGTTGTTTCTCATAAGTTGCTTACATTGAGGACAATGAGTTTGAAGAATGGATGGATGATTGTTTGTTGTTTGAGGTAAACTTCTAGACTCATTTTGTGGTATGTAGTTATGATCTTCAAATCCTCGACATTGTCCATGAGCAACAGATTGCGTAGTCTTTTTAACTCTAGCATGAGTGAATTGAAGGACAATGTCACATGGTTCCAAAGTTGGAAGATTTGAGTAATCTACACCCTTATGTCGACCTCGTTTTCGAGGAATATTTTGTTGAGATGGATCATTTGAATGATCCATTGATGATATACTCTGCAAAATAAAATAAAAACAATCAATATTGGCATTAGATTTCAAACATAATTTCTCTAATTAAAAAAATATGAAATATATCATAAATGTAATTTTACACTCAAATTTTATTTGTAATTTTACACTCAAATTTTACTTGTAATTTTACACTCTAAGTAAAGTAATGTTGTGTAATAAAAATTCAAATTTATGTTTTTTTGCACTCTGCCATAAAATTTATTCACTTTACCATTGACTACTTTTTGAAACAAAATCTCTACTCAAGGACATATGTTCCTACCAAAACAACCATTCAGCTTGTTTTGCACCCTACCAGAAAAATGCTCGCCATTGGAAAAATTGGTTAAGTATTGCAAAAAAGGGCTTAAGTAACCTTGGAAAAATGCCCACCGTTTCTTACCTGTGAGGGATAAAACTTTTAGGAAAGCATCAGTTTGCAGATGGATGACTTATGAACATGACCATTGGCTCAGATTTGAAAAAAAGTCTCTGGTCAAGAAAATATTGGCCTTCCAAAACAACCACTTAGCCTATTTTGCAACTAAAACTGGCCTAAATGGCCTTAAGAAAATGCCTTCCATTTCTCACCTTTGAGGGATAAAAAATTTATGAGAGCCTAATTTTGTAGGTGGATGATTTATTCACTTGACCATTGACTACTATTGGAAACAAAGTATTTGGTCAAGGAGATATTTTCCTGCCAAAATAGGCATTCATCTTGTTTTTCAACCTCCCAGAAAAATGCCTGCCATTGGCAAAATTGGTAAAGTATTGAAAAAAAGGGCTTAAGTAGGCTTGGGGAAATGCCCACCATTTCTCACCTGTGCGGGATAAATTTTTTAGGAAAGCATAAACTTCTAGGTGGATGACTTATGAACATGCACATTGGCTCAGTTTTGAGAAAAGGTCTCTGGTCAAGAAAATATTGGCCTACCAAAACAGCCACTCAACATGTTTTGCACCTAAAACTGGCCTAAATGGCCTTGGAAAAATGCTCGCCATTTCTCACCTTTGAGGGATAAAAAATATCTGAGAGAATAAGTTGGTAGGTGGATAATTTATTCCCTTGACCATTGACTACTTTTTAAAACAAAGTCTCTAGCCTAGGATATATTTTCCTGCCAAAACAACCACTTAACCTATTTTGCACCCTCCTAGAAAAATGCTCGCCATTGGAAAAATTGGTTAAGTATTGACAAAAGGGCTTAAGTAGCCTTGGTAAAATGCTCACCATTTCTCTCCTGTGAGGGATAAATTTTTTAGGAAAGCATCGGGTTGCAAGTGGATGAATTATGAACATGACCATTGGCTCAGTTTTGAAAAAAGGTCTCTGGTCAAGAAAATATTGGCCTGCCAAAACAACCACTCACCCTGTTTTGCACCTAAAACTTGCCTAAGTGGCCTTAGGAAAATGCCCTCCATTTCTCACCTTTGAGGGATAAAAACAATTTATGAGAGCATAAGTTTGTAGGTGGATGATTTATTCACTTTACCATTGACTAATTTTTGAAACAAAGTCTCTAGTCAAGGAGATATTTCCCTGCAAAAACAACCATTCATCTTGTTTTGCATCCTCAAAGAAAAATGCTCGCCATTGGAAAAATAGGTTAAGTGTTGAAAAAAAGGGCTTAAGTAGCCTTGGGAAAATTCCCACCATTTCTCATCTGTGAGGGAAATATTTTTTAGGAAAGCATCAGCTTGCACGTGGATAATTTATGCACTTGACCACTACCTCAGTTTTGAAAACAAGTCTATGGCCAAGAAAATATTGGCCTGCCAAAACAGCCACTCAACCTTTCTTGCACCTAAAACTGGCCTAAATGGCCTTAGGCAAATGCCCGCCATTTCTCACATTTGAGGGATAAAATAATTTTGAGAGAATAAGTTTGTAGTGGGATAATTTATTCACTTGAAAATTGACTCACTTTTTAAACAAAGTCTTTGGTCAAGGAGATATGTTCCTGCCAAAAATACTATTCAGCTTGTTTTGCACCATCCTAGAAAAATGCTTGTCATTGGAAAAATTGGTTAAGTATTGAAAAAAAGGCTTAAGTAGCATTGGGAAAATACCCACCATTTCTCACTTGTGAGGGATACAAATTTCAGGAAAGCATCAGCTTGCAGGTGGATGACTTATGAACATGACCACTAGATTAGTTTTGAAAACAAGCCTCTGGTCAAGAAAATATTGGCCTTCCAAAACAGCCACTCATTTTATTTTGCACCTAAAATGGCCTAAATGGCCTTAGGCAAATGTCCGCCATTTCTCACCTTTGAGGGATAAAATAATTTTGAGAGCATAATTTGGTAGGTGGATGATTCAATATTACCTTGACTATTGACTACTTTTTCAAACAAAGTCTTTGGTCAAGGAGATATTTTCCTACCAAAACAACCATTCATCATGTTTTGCACCTTCCCGGAAAAATGCTCTCCATTGGCAAAATTGGTAAGTATTGAAAAAAAGGGCTTAAGTAGCCTTCGGAAAATTCCCACCATTTCTTACCTATGAGGGATAAAAAATTTAGGAAAGCATAAGCTTGTAGGTGGATCACTTATGAACATGACCATTGGCTTAGTTTTGAAAAAAGGTATCTGCTCAAGAAAATATTGGTCTTCCGAAACAACCACTCAACCTGTTTTGCACCTCAAACTGGCCTAAATGGCCTTAGGAAAATGACTGCCAGCTCTCACCTGTGTTGGATAAAAAATTTCTAAGAGCATTAGTTTGTAAGTGGATGAGTTATTCTCTTTACCATTAACTCATTTTTGAAAAAAATACTTTGGTCATGGAGATATTTTCCTGCCAAAACAACCATTCAACCTGTTTTGCACCCTCCCAGAAAAATGCTCGCCAATGGAAAAATTGGTTAAGTGTTGAAAAAAGGGGCTTAAGTAGCCTTGGGTAAATTCCCACCATTTCTCACCTATGAGGGATAAAATTTTTAGGAAAGCATCAACTTGTAGACCTGGATGATTTATGCACTTGACCATTGGCTCAGTTTTTAAAACAAGTCTATGGTCAATAAAATATTGGCCTTCCAAAACAATCACTCGGCCTATTTTTCATCTAAAATTGGCCTAAATGGCCTAGGAAAATACCCGCCATTTCTCATATTTGAGGGATAAAAAAATTCTGAGAGCCAAGTTTGTAGGTGGATGATTTATTGTCTTGACCATTGACTCCTTTTGGAAAAAAAGTGTCTGGTCATGGAGATATTTTCTTGCCAAAACAACCATTGAGCCTATTTTTGCACCCTCCCATAAAAATGCTCGCCATTAGCAAAAATTGTTAAGTGTTGAAAAACAGAGCTTAAGTAGCCTTGGGATAAAAAAATTCTCTCCTATGAGGGATAAAGAATTTCTGAAAACATCAACTTGCAGGTGGATGATTTATGCACTTGACCATTGTCATTGCATTTCGTAAAAACATCATTTCCAGAAATTTAGAGACTCAACCAATCATTTTATATAATTACTATTAAATTCAGAATTCAGATATAAAATAAATTTTCATGAAAATTATTTATCATTCCTCAAATTTTCATTGCAAGAAAATAAAAACAATGAACAGTTGATAGGGTTTCCCAATTTTTCATGTCCAACACAAAAATGCACATATCCCAATCCAAGTAAACCCCATGTAGGAAATCTGGTAAGAGGCATAATTACACATATATGAGCATACTTATCCATGAATCACCTCTTCCAAATTGGTTGCATACACATATATGATCCTACTTATCCATGATTAATTGGCAGGAAATCCAATTTTTCATTATTAGCACAAAAATGCAAAGTTCCTCAACCAATCAACCAATGTTTGTTCTTACTATCATCACAATCATCTCAGAATATCCTGTGAATGGGATACACATAGAACAAAATTTCTATAAACATCAGTAAGTGAATGCTCTTATTGCTCATATTTCTTATTTTTTATTGATAAATAGTAACATGCAAGTGCATTTTTATTTCCTATTGAGATTACAATGGCTTGACAGAATGGTTTATTTGTAGCCTGCACAACATACCTTCAACGCAATGAAATATCAAAAGAATTTTTTGCTTGGATGAATTTTCAGGAATTGTCTTTGTTGTCAGTCATCTTAATGGCCAAAGGTAAGGACGAATACATCCATAGAATGCGTTTTTATTCTCCTAGGGTTGTTGCTACTTCAATGGCTTGTTGTTTTTCCTTCATTGGCATTAAGGATGGAAACTTGTGAGAAATTCAATGTTTCTAAATACCACTTGAAATGAAGAAAAAATTTGTTCATAGATTATGAGCACAATAAGGGATCTCAAAACCTTGGGCTTCTGGCCCAACTTCTATCAACTCCCCTTATTGTGTGTGCCCATAGGTTTGCAATATCATTTATGATATACGATTAGCAGGTATTCGTTTATTCATGTTGGAATCATATGAGAACTTGGTGTACACTATGTTTTCCCTTCAATTTTGTGATTATGATTACATCCAAGGCATGTTAATGTGCACCTATGTTCATGGGATAGTTGTTGTGACCTTCTGCACCTTCTTTGCATTATCATGGACTCCAAGATCTAGACAGATAGACCATGAACAAGACCAAAAACCATTATAGATAATGAAGAGTGATATTCAATAGTAATTGCGTCATTTTTTAGCAAAATTTACAGGGATTTAGAACCAAAATCATGAACAAGACCAACAACCCTTATTGATAATGAAAGAGTGATATTCAATACCGTGCCATTTTTTTCGAAGATATAGGAATTTAGAGCCAAAGCCATGAGTCCGTAAAGTTTGTATTTCATTTGGAATTTTTTTTATGTGTATTGATATTTTTCCATGTTATACATTATCTAGGGTAAATAAATTTTCTAGAAGTTGGAAGTTTTGTTTTAATGTAGGGTTCAAAAACCATTATAGTGATATTATGTTCATTACTAAATCAACATGTCACCTATGAAGGTTAACAATCATTCCTTCCAACTACTCAAACTAGACTCGATTAATTGTTTAAGAGAAATAACATTATTGTGGGATCCAACTGAATTCCTTTCCATAATACTCTTTCGTGGACAATTATGACAAGAAAGCTCATCTAAACCGATAGCAAAATAGAAATAAATGTGTATAAGCATCCACTGCAAGACATGCAATAAGACATACATGAAGTTAAATTTGGTCGTCTTATTGGACAAGATTGCATAATACCATTGCAACAGTTGGTATCCCTCAACTTTCTAAACAATCAAAATTGTTTTTGAATACACAATATTGCTACAATTGTAAATATGGGCTATTGTTTTGAAATAGTCGTATGGTTTCTCATTATTATTTCCTTTCCCATAGGCTCGTGTCTTATTGATAAGCAAGGTTATCTGCTAGCAGTTGGTTGATTTTATCCTCCATGTACAATGAACTGCAAGTTTGTTGAAACTTGCATATTCCCAATGTCTGAGCATACGAGTTGCAAGTTTGTTGAAACTTGCACAGTCCCACTATGTGAACATACGTTTTCTTATTATTGGATATGTTGGAAAATATTAATAGCTAACATTGTAAGAGAATACCATTTTATTTTTTTTACCGAAACGTTTTCTTATTATTGGATATGTTGGAAAATATTAATAGCTAACATTGTAAGAGAATACCATTTTATTTTTTTTACCGAAACACTCTAGTTAGTTATTTAGTTATTGAGCATATAGTAATCTTTCTTCTCTTTTGTTCAGAAAATTTGATAATTTGAGAAGTTTAAATCTAAATTCCTGATCAATTTTAAGTTAAAATCTCGAAATTTGATTGATTTTACAATCATTTAGATTGATAAATTATATGAAAAAACTCTCTCGAATTTTGATCAGTTTTAAGTTGAAATCTCAATTAAAATTAAAATGGACAAAACTATGTAGGAATTTGATAATCCCAGAAGTCGAAATCTCAATTGGTTTGGAATTATGATGATTTGATGTCTGAAATAGATTTGGATTTGGAATTCTGATTGATTTTATAAATATAAACCATTTAAATGGATATATTAAATTGGGTCGATTTTACAAACATTTACATCAATTTGATAATCAAGTAGCTCAAATCTTAATTATTCTTAAGTTTGAAATCGATTAGGAATAAATTTTACAAACATTTAGATGAATAAATTAATAAATTAGACAAAAATATCATAAAATAGACTTTGAAGTTAAAATCTCAATTAATTTATAGACTTAGGAAGTTAAAATCTCAATTAATTTATAGACTTAAGAAGTTAAAACCTCAATTGATTTGGATTTTGACTAATCAAATTTTACCATGAATAAATCATTCAAAACTCTCTTGAATAAAATAATAAATAACAGGCTTCTAACAAAAGTAAAATAAACAAACACAGAACTTAAAAGATTTGAGAAAAATCTCAAAGAAACCCAACTAATTTTTTAAATAAGACCCATAAATATATTGTAAAATTTTAAATAAATATATTTTAAAATATTTGGATAATGGTAGATAGCCAATAATATATTTTAAAATCTTTGAATAATGGTAGATTCACAATTTAATTGTTGTAACAATAGACTTTTCATTGATTCACAAAATTTTAAACTTTCAAATAATTATATTTTAAATTTTTTGAATAATGGCATAATGACAATTTAAGTGTTGTAATGATAGAATTTTCATCCAGTCACAAATATTTTAACAGGACACCCGTTCCACATGGCTCAATTTTTACAGAACGGCACAAAAATCAAGTTAGGAAAATCAGCTTATGAGAGCAGAGACTCAGAATTATCACAGAGAATTCCGGTGTTTCTAATGGTATATTTTTCAATATATTCTAAATATATTATGACATGACTGGTTATAAATCAATAGGGCTATCACATTCATAGTTAGTTATCGAAAGATTATGGGATTTAAATGAAGTAATATTGTTCTAAACATATTTTCTTAACTGAAATTTTCAAATAACAATTATGAACAAAGATCAGCAAGTTGAAGAACAACTCCGCTGATGTAGAAAAGCAAAGGTTCAAAGGCATCTACCCACCTTATATTACATACAGTAAGCACTGAACTCCTAAAAAATGCCAAGATACTCCATCCCAGATGAAAGGCTGATGGGTTCATATCCATAAACACTCTGAAAGCCATGCAAAACACCTGCATATTTATAAATAGGACCATTGAAAAACCTGTACTGCAATTTGGTAAAATGCAATTGATGTCAACATACTGTCAGAACGAGCTTGATGGCACACCTCAATTCTCTTCGCGTCCAACAATTCAGCCAGCTTATTCAATCCGCAGTAAAGATAGTCGCAGAACTTCATCAGTTGCTTGAGATCATACACTGTTGGAAAATACCTGTGCATCAAGTTGAAGAAGCCAGCAGGTGTCGGAGGCAATGGCTGATGTGTTAGAAGCTTCAGCAGGTACCCGAAATCATAAGTATCATGGAATGCTACCCACTGAACATTGTCGTTCAGAACAATGTCAGATTATATTAGAGAATCTCAAAAGCTTAATAAACATCTTAGAGACTCTCTTAAAGACCATCATGGAGATTGATTTCTTGGTCGTGCATCTCATTGAGATGCATACCAGCTATAATGAACATATACCTTCAACTGATTCAATTCTTTCCAATCCTACCCATTCCATTGAGAAACACAACTGCTATGTTACAACAAATCATTAAGATGATGGTCTGTAAAACATAATCCCCATACAACTCCATTACTACTAGGTTTTATGATATTTCAAAGTCGTTCCAAATTTTGTTGTTACACACCTCAAAACACTGCAAAATGGCCTTCTTCTTGGAATACTACCTTCTTCAGCGTGATTATAGGACAAAGTCATAATAGAATAGATCCACCGGTAAGCTGAAGAGAGCTCTGACTCTCTGGAACCTCATTCGTTCTTTATATAAAAGAGAGTATGAATTGGCTCCATGACCATCATGAAATTGGTATGGCGGAACAGATTATAATGAGTTGGCTCGCTCCATGCTGGTCATGAAAATGGTATGGCAAGCCACACCAAACAGGTCAGTACACTTCTGGTGGTAAAATCATGCGTTTGGCATGGAACAAGAAGCTATGTGGCGGTCACGAAAATGGGGCCTTTCCGAACACATGACACGTGACAATCATTGCTTGTCAAGCTTGACTACCCAATGGCTTCATAACTTTCATTATGGGTCGCTTACTTGCATTGGATAATAATCTCTCAAATTGATTTGTTACCACTAGGAAAATGCCATTCATAAGGTATGGTTTTATATCCTTGGTCAACATATGCTTGTGCTATTTTTGAAGAAAATGACATCTTTGTCCCGTAAGTAGGGACTACAAAAAATTGCTTCACAAAATATGAGGGGCATCACATTTCACTCCACCTCATCAATTTAATTAACTATGGGAAAAATGGATTTGCATTGTGTAGTTATTTCACAAAAAATGAGGGGCACCACGTTACACTCCACCTCATCAATGTAATTAGAAATTATGGAAAAACTGAATTTGGATTGTGTAGTAACATCAAATTAAGTATCCTTGTGCAACAAATCCAGTGAGAATGCCTTATGATGATTTTGACTTTTAACCCTCGACATTTGTACTATTGGTTAAAATATTAAGTTATTTCGAGAACTATAATCAAACAATGCATGTATCTTGCTTCTCTTGATTCAAATCTTAATGTGAAAGAGTTTATTTTGCTTCTCCTCCATCTTCTTTGATTCAATGGTTGATACTACATGGTTTGCATTGTGGTGCAAGCAAAATTCTTATCTAAATCCAAATTTCACTTCACTTTTATCCCTCTACTACAACTACCATTTTATTTTTCCATCTTTGCTTCTTCTTATTTCAAGAGTGAAGGTTTCATATGTATCATCCATCAATTGCTTTGGCATCTCCATCAATATGGCAATGCTTGTAATGATTCTTACAATTGACTTCGGATGGTGTAGTGTTTGAAGTATTATTTCTTTCATATTTTCATTGTTGAGTACCTTTCTTTGGGTTTCTATTTATGTAATATGTGCTAGTTCCCTATCCATTTGTTGGGATAGAAACAACCTCCTCTTTTCAAAATTTTGGAAAGTGTGGTGGTTAACAATTTGAGCTTTAAAAGGGTCCCTACCTCTTCATGACTAAGGTACTTTGATTCTCCTCACTTTATTTTCTTTCGTGATTGACCTTACAAACTTTTTCAAATATGATTGGTGAATTCAAGCACTTCTCTTGGGTCTTACTATTGACCCCCCTTTGATAAGTTTGAGTTGCTTCAATGTTGATGAAACTTTGTATCCTTGAAGGCCCTCTTACTTGATCAAATCTTGGAATACACCTTAGCTTTCCCTTGTTTTCACTTATGAAATTTTTTATTGACGTGAGATGTCACCTCAATTTAAATTTTGGTGTTACAAATTGCTCCACAGTTAACTTTTTGTGCGACATATCACACCAATACGCACCTTTTAAAGTCTCTCTTTACGCGACAAAGGCATAGTCGCAGAATGGACTAACTATTGAAGTTTGATTTTGGGTGAATTCGCAAGGTGAATTCGCGAAGTTGGGTGTCTATTTGGTGAGAATAGGAGGGCCAAAGTTATAGTCGGATATTTTCCGGGCGAACTTTTTTTTTCGACCGAACTTTGGCATTTTTTCAGCCAAAAAGATTGCTCTTATTTTTGGTCGAAAACAACTTTTCGATCGAATGTTAAAGTTAACGATGGTCTGGAAGTGCATGTGCGGGACTTGTTGACCAGGAAAATTTCACAGCGATGGGGAGTTTTTTCGACCAACAGGTTTTTCTGCCGAAATGTTTTATAGACAAAAGTATGTTCGGCCAAAATAGTTTTATAAATATATGCCCAGTTGTTGTCGCTATCATTCATTTATCTGCCAAACGACAACAACAACACTTTAGCACACTAGCACCCTAGAACATTTTTCCACCCTGCTACAGTTGGAAACTCTCCCGTTACACTGCTACACTTGGAAACCTGCTTTCAGTCAACCACCCTACTTCAGTTTTACCAGCCTCTTGTTATGTCAAGCTACAGTTGGAACCCTGCTTTCAGTTGACCACCCTACTTCAGTTGTGCCACCCTCCTGCCACTCAACGTTCAACTCTTGGTGTTCGGCTCACAGTGTTTGGCTCACAGCATTCAACACTCGGCATTTGGCACTCGGCTCTCGACATTTGGCTCTCAACATTCGGCTCTACGACCTTCTTTTTGGAAGCGATTTCATAGGTATGTAGTTCATGCATGTGTTGGTAGTAGGATATTGTGTGGTTGTGTTAAATGTGGTAAGATATTTGTGCTTGATATTAAGAATAGACAAATTCCATTCTTATGCAAAGAAAACACATTTGCATGTTCACTAGAATGGATCACATTTCTAGTAATTGACACTACAATATTTTCTCAACAAATCATTATAGGGGGACCAAATCGACTCCTCTTAATTGGCTCAAATCTCACTACTTTGAAAATCTTTGTTTAGCCATGAGAGTAGTATCACATAATGGATCAAAAATCATGTAAGTTATTCTTCAAGTAAAACATTTTGTTTAGCCATGAGAGTGGTATCACATAATGGATCAAAAATCATGTAAGTTATTCTTCAAGTAAAACATTTTGTTTAGCCATGAGAGTAGTATCACATAATGGATCAAAAATCATGTAAGTTATTCTTCAAGTAAAACATTTTGTTTAGCCATGAGGGTAGTATTTTACTTGAAGAATAACTTACATGATTTTTTATCCATTCTATCATGTTCCCATTTTTTCAGCACCATGAAGAAGATTGAACCCCATGGATCCTAGTGACAGATTGAATTAATTAATTAATGAGGGGTTAAGATGAGGCAATTAATTAATTAGGAGTGTGCATTTAAATTTAAACATAGTTTGATACATACTTGGAATAAATAATTATGGAGCATTTAATATTATTGGTGCAATTAATATTTTTATTTGTTAAGTTGAATAAATGGAGAAATTGGCCCACCAATTTGAATTAGTGGATTAGGTTGGAGGAATTACTTGGAGTAGAAGTCAAGTAAACACTAGAGTCCAAAAATGATGCCAAAAATGAGAAAAGAGGAATATTTTAGGAAAAGAAGCATACATCTAGAAAGCAGGATAAAACAATAAAAGCAGGAAAGTTCAGAAAAGAAGGAAAGTCAGAAAAAGAGGAAAAATAAGGAAAGCCAAAGCAAGGAAAGTATTTCCACTCATGGTTGACCTATTCTCACAGTTCACCAAGCCAAGTAACTTGCTCAATAGGTCAACATGAATTCTATGAAAGAAGGATTCCAACTCCATTTCACATCTTTTGTCAGTTTGAGAAATTTTATGAATGCATTTGTGCATCTAAGACTTGGGAGATGTGCCCCTAGTCAAGCATGGGAGATGTGCCCCAGCTTTCTGTGAGAGGATGATGGAATTCAGCCATTTCCATTGATTTTATTTGCAAGTACTATAGCTGATCAAGTCGAATTTGAAGATCAGAAAAAGCATCATCCATTCCAAAGTTCGAATCTCCAAGCTTCCTATGGATTTCTAGAGCTAGTTTCTAGTGTAGAAGAAGAGAGATTTTTCCATGATGTTTTGAGAGGTATTTCTGCCTATTATTGATGTAATAACATAGTACTGAAGCTGATTAGTTCAAATTGAAAGTTCAAAATCATCTTCACCAAGTTCAGAGATCGTATCCCTCTTCCTTCTTGAGTTCTGCAGCTAGTTTCTCATGTACAAGAAGGGATATCCTTCTATCATTTTATGAAGGGAATCCTGGCCTATTTTTTATGTAATAACAGAGTATGTAATGTTTTGATATCATTCTTTTCAATACAAAGTACAGAACTCTGATTTCTTCTCCAATTTGTGCACCCCTTCTAGATTTAGATAGAATTTGACTAGCTTTCATTGTTTGATTCATAAGTAAGTGATAATAAATCCAAATGAAGTCATTCATGTTCCTAGGGTTATCTAACATATCATATTTCATGATCCAACCTCTGTTTCATAAATTCGATTTCCTTTGAGCAATGTTTGGGAGTCCAAAAGTCGAACTAGTTGAGTTGTCATGAATTTCCATTTTATTAGATTTGTTATAAGACTTTCCCAAATATGCATATAACTTTATAAGATGATATTTAATGATTATATGACTGTAAATGAATGTTAACTAACCTCTATGATGTCTACAACAACCTTCTCCAGCCCTCAGTCAATTTTCCTACCCATACTAGTCTATATATGCTGAGAACCCCAGGAGCATTGGAGTAGAGTTCATCCGGGTTGTTATTGAAACATAAATGGTCTCAGTATGTTGTGAAGAGGTATAAACTCAGATCAGAACCTTCCATCCATCCATAGCCTATATCTTTCCCATCTCCAACAATTATAGCTTCCACAATCAATGTTTTGTTCGGATATCCACATCATCTTTTTCAGGATCTTGCATGCAATTAGGGTTTGCATGTAAATTCTAGGGTTTGCATGCACTTTGCATGCATCCAAGTCACCAGGTTGATGCCTCCAGCACCTTAGCCACCTTATTCTAGCACCCGGGAGCCACTTACTTCAGCGTTTTAGCCCTCCTAGCCTGAAAGGCGCCCACTTCTCACCTACTGCCAGAGAAGGGCACACTTGTTCACCTACCATTGCAGTTCCACTTCAGTTACACTTAGTTAGCTCCGATTCTCCCTGATTTGAGGCTAGTTTCACTCCCGACTGACTGTTTCACTTCCGTTGGACCTCCAGATTGACTATATGACTTGTTCTGACTTCAGTTAGCCTCCCATGCGCCCCCCACTGAGCCTCCTTCCCTTAATCAGTGCTACACACTTCAGTTACACTTGTTACACTCAGTTAGACTCAGATTGACGCCTGGATGACTGGTTCTTGTACATTGATGACCACTACTGATTGATGATGAGGACTCCTAGTTGGAGTCAAGCTACTCCATCCAGTGATTCGAATGACCTGCTTAGGCAATTCGAATTGCTCAGTCATTGTGACAGTTTGTATTGTAATTCATTCACCCTTATTGGGATATTGAGCACTGCTGCATGTTTTGCACAGTTTTGCACCATATTTTCTATGTTCATCTGTTGTGATTGATTTACTTGTTCATTAGATCTGTTGTGACTAATTTTACATGGTATCAGAGCCATGGCAGGGACAAGACTTCTTTTCCGCAGGTGTTCTACATGAAGATTGAGTGAATTGCTCACCAATATATTTCAGCAGCGGCACGCAAAATCTCATGTGCATTCGCTCATGTGCATGCAAGGCTGAAAACATAATGTTTGTTTGTGTGTGATTTGCAGGTTTCTTACTTCCTCCATGTGCATTCGCTAATGCAAAGATGGAGACTTCTTCTTCACAAAATATTCTTACTCCATTCAACTATGATGAATGGAAACCAAAGATGATTGCATTCTTGAAGAGACAATGTCTTTTTGATATGTGCATTGGTAATACAAGAGATTTTGATTCCGATGAAGAGGAGAATGATTGGCTCAATGATTGTGATAGATCTTTTGGAGTAATATGTCTTGCTATGTCTCCTTGTATGCGCTACCTCAGTAAGACTGCTGAAAATCCAAGTGATCTATGGGTCCAACTTGACAGAGAATTTGGAAAGCAGGAAGAAGAGGATCATGCTAGCCTTTTGGAGGACAAGCCCAGTGAGATCTACTTATGTGTTCTTTCCGATCATGTGTTGGCCTCAACAATTGTTCAAGATGAAGAAGAAACTGTAGATTCAACACTCATTCTCTCAAAGTCTTCTATTTCGAATTCTAAGCAAGATAAACAAGCTCATACTCTAGATTCTGAAGAGGTTCTTGAATCTTCTCTTTCACATGAGTTTGTCGGCATGCAGAATAATGATCTACTTGAAGTTTTGGAGGTAAAATCTGATTTTGGAGGTGAAGCATTCGCCCTCCTTGATTGCATGCCTCCTATAGACTTATGTTCTATCATTTGCAAAGTTTCTCATATTTTTAATGAAGATGAAGAGCACTACCATTCGCTTGAGTTCAATTCTCATGCACTTTTTTCTGATTTTGGTTTTGATCTTTCCCTTATTGGTTCAAACGAGATCTCAAGAAACCATTCATCTATTTTTGGAGCTGATTTAACTTCTATTGATAAGAAGTTCAAGTTTGAAGATCTATTTTATCCGATTGGAGCTATTCCTACCTCACTTGGTTCGAATCATAGGTTCCAGGATCATCCTTATATTTTCAGATTTGTTCTCACCATTTTCGATATGAAGAGCAAGTTCTTAAAGTCTCCACATTCGCTTACATCCACTGATGGAGAATTCAAGCACATGTTTTTGGAGCATGATCCATTTACTCCCAAGAGTAAGATACCTCCAGACATATCTACTTGATTTTGGAGCAGTTAAATCTTTTGGTGTACTACAGTCTATTTTGAGGGGGGGTATTTTTCCCATGAGGTTTTCCCCATTTCCTCGGTTTATTGACTGTTATTAGTTTTGGATTATTGTATTGGGGTGACCTTTGGTCTTAGTTACCAGGGCCCCACATTATTTTTTGCACATCATAGTCTAGCTTGAGGGGGGGTGTTCGGATATCCACATCATCTTTTTCAGGATCTTGCATGCAATTAGGGTTTGCATGCAAATTATAGGGTTTGCATGCACTTTGCATGCATCCCAGTCACCAGGTTGATGCCTCCAGCACCTTAGCCACCTTATTCTAGCACCCGAAAGCCACTTACTTCAGAGTTTTAGCCCTCCTAGCCTGAAAGGCGCCCACTTCTCACCTACTTCCAGAGAAGGGCGCACTTGTTCACCTACCACTGCAGTTCCACTTCAGTTACACTCAGTTAGCTCCGATTCTCCCTGATTTGAGGCTAGTTTCACTCCCGACTAACTGTTTCATTTCCGTTGGACCTCCAGATTGACTAGATGACTTGTTCTGACTTCAGTTAGCCTCCCATGCGCCCCCCACTAAGCCTCCTTCCCTTAATCAGTGCTACACACTTCAGTTACACTTGTTACACTCAGTTAGACTCAGATTGACACCTGGATGACTGGTTCTTGTACATTGATGACCACTGCTGATTGATGATGAGGACTCCTAGTTGGAGTCAAGCTACTCCATTCAGTGATTCGAATGACCTCCTTAGGCAATTCGAATTGCTCAGTCATTGTGACAGTTTGTATTGTAATTCATTCACCCTTATTGGGATATTGAGCACTGCTGCATGTTTTGCACAGTTTTGCACCATATTTTCTATGTTCATCTGTTGTGATTGATTTACTTGTTCATTAGATCTGCTGTGACTAATTTTACATGTTTTAGTCCATTTTTTAGAAGTCTTGAGTTTTTGTGCCACAATCCTAAGTTGGTACATTACAGTTGTATCAGAGCACTTTCCTCCACCCCCGTGGAAAGAAATAATCTCATTGATAAGAAATATTGCAGATCACAATTCAAATTTGTAGCCATGAGGCTAGTGCCAGTTGCAATCGAAGAAGAAGAATCATCATGCATATTTTCGAGCAGTTTCAAAAGGGATGATGGTGACCGTGGTGACCAATGGCATGATGAATATTTTTGCTATCCAAGGTCTAAAATTGTTGAGGAAGTGAATGTAAGGAGACCCTTTGAGTACCTCACAGCTTACTATGCATTGAGAGATGAGATTTTGGAACTAATATCTTTTAGAGAGTTTCGCACACATGAGATCCAAAGATTATTTCAAGACCCTACTCTAGACTTAACAAGGCAAAGATTGCATTGATGGAAAATGATGTTTGCAAAAAAGTGGGATTCTTTTTACCCAATAAATCCAAAACAGTGACACGTGTGGATTCCTTGAAGACCAACAAGCCATAAAGGAAGGAGCTAAGTTGTAGAGAAGAAAAGAGAACTGAAGGTATTGATATGAAGGAGAAGCAAGAGGAAGATATAAATCAGCCTATTTGCAGCAGCCATAAGGTTGATGAGTTACCAAATAAATCCTCGGAAGAAGATAACGAAGGTCCATGCACAGCTGAAGATCTAGTAGTCCAACATGTGGTTGTTGGCAATGTGGAAGGTGAAATCACTCCTAGTTTCTTGGTGGGTGATCTCAAAATCATTATAAGGGATGATGATGTTGTCAGGAGTGGTAAGACATATTTTGGATCTAATCCAAAGGATGAACATGAATCAGGCTTGTAGTCACCTCCTAAGCTTCATCAGGAAGAAGAAGACAAGCACACATCAGTTGGATGTGAACCAGAAGATTTGGTGGAAGGACAAGCCATCACATATCCACAACATGAAGAGAAAGACATGATAAAAAAGTATTTCCACAATTCTGATTTTTGTATCCCTTTGTTTCATTCTGATATGGTAGCCACTTACAGTGAGAAGGTTGGCATGGTTGAGTCCTTCGACATGGAGGCTCAAAATTTTGGTGTTAACTATGAAGGCATTCATGGAGATGAACCATTGGAGGAGCATGAGTCACTGCAAGGTGATATAAATGGGTGCTCACCTCTCTATGAGGGTGACATAGAGACCAGATTTGAAGATGTTGATGCAAGCCAAAGTACCATTGATCATGATGATGGAGTCCTTGCAATAGTGGAAGCAAACCAAGGATCAATTTCACCTTCACCGCTTGAATTTTTTGAGGGTGATCCAATGAAGTTTGAAGAAGAGAATGATCTATCTCATGAATTTTCTTACTTTGATAAAGGTGTTGCAAATATACTTTCCTTTGAGCATGAAGATGATGAATATGCAGCCATTCGTGAGTAGAAAGGAGTAACTTCACCATCACCACGTAAGATTCATGATGTTAATCCAAGGAAAATTGAAGAAGAGGATGTTCACCGTCATGAACCATCCTTCCTTGAAGGGACATTGAAGATGAACACATTGAAGATCAAGAAGACCATTGAGATTCTCCATGTCACTCATGCTTTAGTGTCACATAACTGTTGGAGAGTTGCATCACTGGAAAATCTAATCTCCATTGAAGACATGGAGGAGATTCAGAAGTCAATGACAAACATCAAAGGTAAATTTTCACAATTGATTTCTGACAGATATTATTTGTTTGATCTTTCAGGAATGTATCATGATATATTATTGAAGAATGAAGAAGAGATTGAAAGGCTCTCATGTGAGTTGGAATCCACCCAAGATTATTTGAGAAGTACTCTCTTGGAATCTCAGATGCAAGTAGAGAAACTTCAGCAAGAGTCTCTAAGATCTCATATTCCTTCCTATGTTCCAATCAGCCATTCCCTTTTGGTTGATGATTTTCAAATTTCTGTGGAGGAATCTCATGTGATGGTGGAAGATGAGGAGTATGCTGATTTGAATGTTCTTGAGAGGGATGAAATCAAGCAAGAAGGCAACCAAGAACTTTCCTTGTTTCAAATAGATTATGAGTTACATCATGATGAGAGATGCATAATTTTGGAGGAGACACATGGTCTCACATTTGAGGGATCAACCAATGAGGATGAGGTACACAGATCCACATGCTTGGTGGATAATTGTTACAAAGAGTTTATTCATTCTCTTTCACCCCAGACTTTTTTTTTAGTCACATCACTTGAAGATGAGAATTGGGTGAAAGGATTTTTCTTGATAAGGCCCCAAGAGGAGCAGTAGGCTCCCACAGTCATTCTGGATGACTTGATGGTAAATACATGGGGTTTGGAAAAGGCTCATATTCCCCCTAGCAGTCATGATCTTGATTTCATATCCTTGGAATCAAGTAGCAGAAATTTATGTCCATCTATGGATTATGCACCACAAAGTTGAAGACTCCAGGAGGTAAATATTTTATGTGTTAAATTTTTAATGCCTCTGACATTGATATGTTTTGTGATCAGCAGCATAGGTACATATTGCTGCCATTCGATACCATCCATCCACACATGGATTCGGTGGAATATTACATGTTCCACATGGAGTCTCCTCACAGAAAAATTTATGCAAATGGTGGGTGGAAGGCAACTAAACAAACAAGCTTCCAAAGGAAGTTGGTGAGCTATTGGGAATGTGCACTTGGGGGAACCACGAGCTCCTTACTTGGACCTGATTTGGTGAGTGGTTGTTCATCCACTTATGGGATGAGTACATACTTGATGGAGGTATGAAGCACATGTTCTTTCCACTTGAGTGGAACTAGTGGCAGAGATTTGAGCCATTGGGATAGTACATGTTTGTCTTTTGGATCTTTTGGCAGAAAGTTGAGCCATGAGATTACTTCCTTGGAGATGTATGTCCTTAAGGGTATTGGGTCTTATTGCACTTATGGTTTTTCATTGTATTCATCATATTTTACTTGTGATTAGTTAACAAGGCATTTTTGCTTATATGATTCCTATATTTATCATGATTGGATAAGGGACTTCCACCCTTGTCATTTGAGCTACGGTGATGACATGTTTTACTCTTATGTGCATTCGGCATATGACAACCTTCTTGATGGAAAGAGTTGATGAGGTTCAGACTCACTCTTTGGAGGCATATTTGGTGATGCATAGCCTTTCCTTGATTGGGTCCTAGCATCGAGAGTTGCATATATTGATTGAGGGGCCCTCAAAGCTTCAGGGTTGCATTGGAAAGGATGATTTTCCAATATGGTGGTATGATGTTTTCATCTCCCAACATTTCATATGATGTTGATTTTTTCTTGTTAGTGTTTGGGGAGATGTAGCATGAACAGTGGGATCCAAGCACTCTTTTGCTTAACATATTTTGTTGGATGGTATTCCCATCCATGGGGGTGCCATACAAGCAATGGGATCCTAACATTGTTTTTCCTTGGAGCAGTTGTTTGCATGTTGGCATTCTGGATCAAGCCAACCCTCTTTTGCACCAGTTCATCTATGTTGCACTTGGTTTCAGTTTCCCACATAGGGAACAACTCCTTGGATGGACTTATAGTTTACATAGTAGTGCTATCTTTGCATTTATGATATTCTTAAGGGATATTGACACACTTTCCAATTGCTTCACTTGGATAGAAGTAGGCATGTTCAATTATAGATGTAGTGAATATTTTCTTGGCGAGATGATTATGATCAGAGTAGTGCAGCAAAAGCATGATGGACCTCTTGGGATATTTTGATTGAGGACAAGCAATCTTGGGAGGGGAGGAATGTCATGTTCCCATGTTTTCAGCACCATGAAGAAGATCGAACCCCATGGATCCTAGTGACAGATTGAATTAATTAATTAATGAGGGGTTAAGCTGAGGCAATTAATTAATTAGGAGTGTGCATTTAAATTTATCCATAGTTTGCTAGCTACTTGGAATAAATAATTATGGAGCATTTAATATTATTGGTGCAATTAATATTTTTATTTGTTATGTTGAATAAATAGAGAAATTGGCCCACCAATTTGAATTAGTGGATAAGGTTGGAGGAATTACTTGGAGTAGAAGTCAAGTAAGCACTAGAGTCCAAAAATGATGCCAAAAATGAGAAAAGAGGAATATTTCAGGAAAAGAAGCATAAATCCAGAAAGCGAGATAAAACAGGAAAAGCAGTTCAAAAAAGAAGGAAAGTCGGAAAAAGAGGAAAAAGAAAGAAAGTCAAAAAAAGAGGAAAAAGAAGGAAAGCCAAAGCAAAGCAAAGCAAGGAAAGTATGTCCACTCATGGGTGACCTATTCTCACAAGTCACCAAGCCAAGTAATTTGCTCAACAGGTCAACATGAATTCTATAAAAGAAGGATTCCAACTCCATTTCACATCTTTTGTCAATTTGAGAAATTTTATGAATGCATTTGTGCATCTGAGACTTGGGAGATGTGCCCCTAGTCAAGCATGGGAGATGTGCCACAAATTTCTGTGAGAGGATGATGGAATTCGGCCATTTTCATTGATTTTATTTGCAGGTCATGTAGCTGATCAAGTCGAATTTGAAGATCAGAAAAAGCATCATCCATTCCAGAGTTCGAATCTCCAAGCTTCCTATGGATTTCTAGAGCTAGTTTCTGGTGTAGAAGAAGAGAGATATTTCCATGATGTTTTGAGAGGTATTTCAGCCTATTCATGATTTAATAACAAATTACTGAAGCTGATCAGTTTGAATTGAAAGTTCATAATCATCTTCACCAAGTTCAGAGATCATATCCCTCTTCCTTCTTGAGTTCTGCAACTAGTTTCTCATGTACAAGAAGGGAGATCCTTCTATCATTTGCTGAAGAGAATCCTGGCCTATTTATGATGTAATAAAATAGTATGTAATGTTCTAATATCATTCTTTTAAATACAAATTACAGAACTCGGATTTATTCTCCAATTTGTGCACCCCTTCTAGATTTAGCTAGAATTTGACTAGCTTTCAGTGTTTGATTCATAAGTCAATGATAATAAATCCAAATGAAGTCATTCATGTTCCTAGATTTAGCTAACATATCATATGTCATGATCCAACCTCTGTTTCATAAATTCGATTTCCTTTGAGCACCGTTTGGGAGTCCAAAAGTTGAACTAGTTGAGTTGTCATGAATTGCCATTTTATTAGATTTGTTATAATACTTTCCCAGATATGCATATAACTTTCTAAGATGATATTTAATGATGATATGACTATAAATTAATGTTAATTAACCTATTTTATTCCTGCAACAACCTTCTCCAACCCTCAATCAAGTTTCCTACCCATACTAGTCTGTATATGCTGAGAACCCCAGGAGCATTGGAGTAGAGTTCATCCAGGATGTTCTTGAAACATAAATGGTCTCAGTACATTGTGCATAGGTATAAACTCAGATCATAACCTTCCATCCATCCATATCCTTGATCTTTCCCATCTACAACAATTCTAGCTTCCACAATCATTGTTTTAGTCCATTTTTTAGAAGTCTTGAGTTTTTGTGCCACAATCCTAAGTTGGTACATTACACATTTAGTGAAGAGTTTTATATCATTTACTTATACCTTGAGAGTTCCCTTGGAACTACCTATTCGAACCTCTTTCTCTTAGACCATCATACATATGAGTAATACAAATCGACTGCCCCATCTTGCTAATTAATAAAATACATTGATATATTTGCCAAAAAAGAATGATGAGTCTGCATTTATAGCAATCAGATCTGAGTTTGAGGCCTTAGAAGTATAACTTTAGCCTTCTTGATTTACTCTTGGGTAACATAAAATTTTAGGACTTTTTGGGTATCATTTTTTGGAGTATGTTCACATTACTATTTTCATGTTTGCAAAGAAAACTAATCAGCCCTCTAAATCTATTGAGTGTGACTGTCAATTCGGCCTCCTTAGAGGACCTCAATATCCTACCAAATCAAGTATGGTCCCTTTGAATGACTACTTCTGGGAAAATACTAAACCTCATCTTCAAATGATTAATAATTCATTGACTAACACTATATTGTTTTTCTTTCTTTTTTTGAGTTTGCATGCCTAATACTCTTTTTTATTTAATAGATTTGCCATTTATTTCTAGTAATGAGTGTGGCTTTAATGGGTTATTACATATGAGTTTGCAAAACACAACCTACAATACACTAGACTTTGCTTACTATTAAAACATTTTCGTTGGTCATTACAAAAGGGAATTTTTCCATATTACTATCATTTGGTATTTAAAATCTAATTATGCAGTAATTGTTTGATTGAGTGTTTAACCTACTGCCGTTGTTGGATTATTAAATGGATGATATCTTCAAACTTCACTTGGTGAGGGATAATTACATTTGGTTTGGTGATTTTGCAAATTACTTCCTTAGATTTAATATTTTGAATAAACCAAACCCAAACTATTATGATCGATAGTTCGTATAAATGGCATATAGTTCATATGCTTAAAGTAGCATATATGCAAACCATTATATGAATACACTATATGCTTAAAGTAGCACATAGTTCATATAGTAGCATATAGTTCATAACTAATAGAAAATAATTGAATATCCTAAACCATTAGTTTTATTAATTGTTGTTTATTTAGGTCTCAATTTGCAAATGGATAAACTATGTAACCCTTAGGTGTGACATGGGTTTCACGTATGCTGTATAGTTGCTAAAAAAAAAATGAATGTAGTGGAAATAAAGTCCTCAAATGAAAAATGAAAGTGTGCAGGAGAGAAGGTCCCTCTAATTTCTAAATTTCCTTTAAAAGGTTCAATATGCAAATATGTAAAGGATAATAATACTAAATTTATAAAAGATAATATAAAATACACTAGATGGAGTTTAACAAAAAGTGGGAATGTGATTCATTTCTGCACCTCTATTTTTCTTGTTCTTTTGTGGTTGTTTTTTTCGGTTTGTTTTTCTCCCACGGTTTCTTTTTTTCTGCTCAGCTTCGGAGTTCCTTATATTTGTTGTCATATTGCAGCGATGACAGCTGGGGGGTTTATGTGACCGATTGGTTTTGGATCCACCGGTTATTTCTTTTCTTTTTTTTCCTTTGTGCCAAATGGACTAGCCTTCTCCATTTATCAAGTTCTCCCTTTTCATCTGGTGGACATAAGGCTGGTAACATTCCGGTGGGTAGGGTTTCCACTGTTTTGGACAAAAACTGGGTATTTCGGGATCAAAATATAGGGTTGTTGTCCCTTACAGTGTTGATGGATTTCTTGATAGAACCCGCCCTCATCTTCTCAGGGCGGAAAAGCTCGCCACAAAAGGAAACTTAAGACGGTTAAGGTGAAGGAAGGGTTGGATCGATTTTGTATTGCTCAGGAAACTAATATTGAAAGGATCGAGATGCTTTCTTCTAGGGTTGTTGTGGGTAGATTTGAGTTTACCTCCAGTAATAAGGCGGAGATCCTAGAATGGGTGAATAAAATGTGGGTTCCCATCATTGGAAACATTCCTCGAGTCAATCTTCTGATCAACGGATGGATTCTTTTCATTTTCACTGAACTTGCTCATGTGGATGAAATTTTAAAGAGGGTTTGGTTATTTAAAGATGGTTCCATCTACCTGAAAAAGTGGCATCTATCTTTTGATCCGACTTGTGAAAAACAGAGTCATCACCATCTGTGGATGCTTATTCCAGGGTTACCGATCAAACTTTGGACTGAAAATATTCTGGTTGGGATAGCAAATTCGGTGGGTCGGTTCATTAGAGTGGATAAAAACTCTTTCTATGGTATAGATAGGGGGTTTGCCAAAGTTATGGTGGAATTTGAGATGTGTTTTGGTTTACCTACGGAGATTGAGATTGAATGGGGTGCCCAGTTATGGAGATAGCACCTGGACTACTTTAAAATACCTTTTAGGTGTTTTGTATGTCGTAACATTGGTCATACTTGTGATCAATGCCAAGATATCATTTATTTTCAACAGAAGAGGTGTGTTGGTATGTTGAAGGATCCGCAGTCCTCTGGTGGTGGACCTGCTCAAGCTCCTGTATCTCCGGCATTATCTTTGGGTAAGTCACATTCTAGCTTTGAAACGCCCTATCCTGGTATTTCAAAAGCTGAATTAAATTTTATCCTGGAGCATGAGAAATCACTTGATAAGCGGATTTTGGCTAGGGAAGTGGTACTAAATTTGGGAGTACAAAATAACCCTGATACTCTTCTTACCTAGTCGAAGGGGGTTTCAATTGACTCGGACCCTGTATCTGACCCTGGAAAACCCCCTATTTGTCGGGATTTAATTGGGGATACGAGTGGGAAAACTAGGGCTTTGGTTCCCCATCCTCAAGAAGATGAATACAATAGGGTTGTTGGTACTGAAGGTTTAGGTTGACTTAATTTTGAATGGGGGAAATGTGTTCATGGTATTTTCAACCCAGAGGAAAATGAGATCCTTACTTCTTCAGGTTATGCCATGGGTCCTGAACCGGTATGTCTTTCTCCCTTGAAATTTTATTCAAAAAATCCCTTTGCTAATCTGGATGTGGGTTCGGTTAACTCCCTGAAATTTCAAAATGTTACTATTAGGCGCAATAGGAAGAAGCTTGGGGGGAAGAAGGTTCAAATTGACGAATCCCCTTATCAACCTCTTTCTTCTAGACTTGAGATGGCGGATTCTGAAGGTCGAGTTAATGGTTCTATTGAGGGTCTTAGAGCAAAGATTCCCTATAACCTGAGTTCTTAATGTCTTTTTTTTCAATTAATGTGCATGGATTGGGTAAATTTGTTCAGGTCAGGGATTTACACAATCTTATCTCAGCTACTGGTGCCAGATTAATTTGTTTGCAGGAAACTATGTGTGAGGATTATGCTGCTTTGTCAAAAATTTCTAGTATTATTCCGGGATTGGAGATGTCGACAATCAGTTCTTTGGGTCTGTCGGGTGGTTTATTAGTAGCCTGGGACCCTAGACTCTTTTCATTTAAATTTTTCAAGTCTAGATGGGGTATCTTGATGGATGGATATATAAGGGCTAATAATATGAAACGTGCTATTTTAAATTGTTACGGTCCTTATAAAGACAAATTGAATTTTTGGAATACCTTAAAACTGTCAGGTATTTTAAACATTGACAATCTAATTATTGCAGGAGATTTAAATTTTACAAGGTTGGATTCATAGGTTTGGGGTTATAATGCAAGGTTGGATGATATGGCAAAACACTTCACAGATTTAATTGAGACCTATAATCTGGTTGACATGTATCCTGCTGTTACTATGCCTACCTGGACCAATGGAAGATTTGGGACTGAGGGGGTGCATAAGAGGTTGGACAAATTTCTTGTCAAAGTTTATCTTCTAGAATCCTGTCAGAGATATCGCTCTTGGGTTGGTATCAACAAGTTTTCTGACCATTGGCCAATTTTTCTCCAGTTGGGGGATCAAGTTCAACAAAAAAGATATCCATTTAAGTTCAATTGTTCATGGTTATCAAATGATGAGTTATGTGGCTTAATTTGCAATTATTGGACAAACTTTGAAGTGGATCCTGATTGGAATCCTTTAGATATATTTTGTTTTAAGTTGAGGAAGCTTAAAGATAAGGTATCATATTGGATCCATGAACAGAAGAAGAAGGATCAATTTTTGATTGAAACATTGGAAGAACAACTTCAATCACTTTATGCAGAAAATTTAGTGGATCCTTTAAATATTGAAGCTTTTAAAACTCTTAAGTTATTGGAGGAGAAAATGAGTGGAGGCTAAAGAGTCGTGCCCTATGGATTGAATCTAGTGACAGAAATACAAGGTTGTTTCATTCCTTTGTTGCCTTTAGAAGAAATTCAAATACTATATGAAATCTTGAGGATGGTTTTGGGAATGTAGTTTCGGGTGAAAGGGAGCTTCAGGATTTGGCAAAAGAACATTTTGAGAATATCTACACAGATTCTGCTCAATGTGATTTGATATCTCAACTTAGGGTTGTAAAACTTTATCCTAAATACTTTGACGACTAGAACTCAAGGGAGCTGGAAAAGGAGGTTACATTGGATGAATTAGAAGAAGTTCTGAAACTATTTTCCAAGGAAAAGAGCCCCGGGCCCGATGGTTGGACAGTAGAACTGTTCATCCATTTCTTTGATATCATGGGTGTTGATCTTCTTAGTATGGTGGAATATACTAGAAAATTTGGTTACATCTCAGGAGCATTAAACTCTACTTTCATTACATTAATTCCCAAATGTAACAATCCTAGGTCTTTTGGGGAGTTCAGGCCTATAGCCTTATGTAATTTGGCGTACAAAATAGTGTCAAAGATTATTGCTATGAGATTGAAACCAATTCCCTCAAATTTTCTTTCTTCAGAGCAATTTGGGTTTCTGCGGGACAGGCGGATTCTAGATGCAGTGGGCATTTCACAAGAACTGTTACATTCAATAAAGTGTAAGAAGATGAAGGCTATCCTTCTCAAGATGGATTTGGAGAAGGCATATGATAGAGTAAACTGGGATTTTCTGAGACTTGTTTTGATTCAAATTGGGGTCCCTCCTGGTACCATTAAATGGATCATGGCATGTGTTACCTCTATGAATATTGCAATCCTAGTGAATGGAACCCCCACTGATTTCTTCATATGTTCTAGAGGTATCCGGCATGGGTGACCTTTATCCCCACTGTTATTTTTGCTTATTATTGAAGGTTTGAGTCAGTTGATTATACAAGCTAGAAGGGATGGCGAAATTAAACATATTAAAATCACCAAAGATCCTTTTATCACACATATCCTTTTTGTGTACGATGTGTTATTAGATGGGAGTGATTCTGAGACTGATTGGAATTGTTATATGAGAATTATAAACCTATTCTGTAAGGCTACTGCAATGAAGGTTAGTATTTCAAAGTCTTGTTTCTATCATAACAGAGTGGAGGACAATAGAATGTTGCAGATCCAGAGGATGATGCCTTTTAATTGCTATGATATTGTTGATGGCTTTAAATACCTTGGTTTTTTCATAAAGCCAAATGGGTATTTTATCAAGGATTGGTACTAGTTACAGAAAAAAGTTGAAGCTCGCATTTCTCAATGGACATATAGATTATTATCAATCAGGGGCAAAGTAATCCTTGTTAAAGCGGTGTTGACAAGTATTCTTGTCTACTGGTTTTCGATGCTTCTAGTTCCTTGCTCGATTATCAACTCCCTTAGAAGATTGTTTATAAATTTTTATGGACAGGTGGTTTGGGCAACTCCAGGTTGGTGATGACAGGATGGGATAAGATCTCACTTCCTGAAAGCTTTGGCGGATGGGGGATCAAGGATTTGGTTTCTTGTAGCGCAGCATTGAGATTAAAAATCCTATGGAGAGGTATATTTGGAAACACGCTGTGGTCTTTGGTCCTTCAGAAAAAATACATTAAGATGAAGGTTAGTCATTGGTTGAGGATTCCAAAGAAAAAGGTGCGAAGAGCCTCGCCGATCTGGAATGGTTTCCTTAAAGTTTACAATTGGTTAGCAAAGGAACTATGCTAGCAAGTTGGGAATGGAAATGAAATTTCAATTGGGGTTGATCCAATAATTGGCCTTGAAGACTCATAATGTTTAACAGTTTATACTCTTTCAAGGATTAAAAACCGTGGTTTCATCACACTCAACAGCATTAAAAAGATGGATGGTAGAGACTATTGGTTGAACGCATCAGATATTGGTCTGACTGGTGCTACAACTTTGGAATGGAATAGATATATCTGGTCTCTTAATGAAGCTGGCTGTCGTTTAACTCAGGAGGAGGACAAAATTATTTGGATGGGGAATGAAAGCTCTGGAGTGGTGACTGCAAAAACTGCGTATAAGAGCATTATTCAATAGAAAGGTACTTTTCCGAAGCACTGGTGGTACAGTGGTATTTGGAAGTGGAAGATCCCACTAAAATTCAAGTGTTTTATGTGGTTCTCCATACAAGAAATATTAAAAACTTGGAATAACCTGTTGTTGAGAGGTTGGTCTGGGCCAAATCAGTGTGTCTTATGCAAGATTAGTTTGGAAACTGCCATCCATCTATTTCTGGATTGCATGTTTACAAAGAAGGTTTGGGAATTGTTCTATGGGACTTTGGATATTAAAATGATTTGGGGAGCTGGAGCTTTTGAATCCTGTTTGCAGCGTTGGATCAACACAAACAAAAACTATATCAATCTCCCGATCTTCATTTCTTGGACAGTTTGGTATATGCAAAATTTGGCTATTTTTGAGGACCATAAGCCTTGTTCTCAATTGGCCTATCATATGGCTTTAAAACTATATTTGACTTATCAAAAGGAATAGGCTCTCCCAAAGATTAGAAGTGTGGGTATTTTATCTCTTCAGTTTTCTGTTCCAGTCCTCTTTTTTGATGGAGCAGAAATTAATGGGATGTGTGCAGCTGGTGGGGTGATTATGCTTGATCAGAAGCATTACTTCACTTTTTGTCTCAACTATAGCAGGGGAACAAATATGAAGGCATAACTTCTTGCTTGTGGTGTGTTGCTAAAGCAGCAAATTGTTTTGGCTTACTAGATGTTAAAGTCTTTGGAGACTCCAAAGTTACTATCAAGTGGGCATGCGGTGACTATGACTTAAAAGTTGCCTATTTAACACATTGGTTTAACAGGACAGTTTTTGAGCTCAGTCAATTTAGAATCATCTCTTTGGATCACATATATCGGGAACATAACTCAGTCGCTGATAAATCGTCAAAGCAGGCACTGGAAGGAGATGTTGGCTATTTATATTGGGAAGAATGCTTTGTTTCTACTGCACTAGATTCAAGAATGCTATATTTCTTTGACTAGAGCTAGGTCCACTTTTGAAAAATCTACTTATGACTATAGGTAGTAGATATTTCCAGGTCTGTTGTAGACAATACTATGCTTATTATGTTTTTTTGCAAAAGTCTTGAAAACACTGTGACTTTGTCTTTGATGACAGTCCCATCGTTGTACTGTTTGATTCAAAATTTGAAAATCAATGGTATGCTTTTTTTTGCTGAAAAAAACTGAAGATGGTTTTTTGTTTTTGTTTTTATTTATCTATTTAAAATAAAGGTGGAAAATTCATAAATCAAATAATTTGTTGCTGGTTTGTAAGGGGACAAACTTTCATTCTTATCAAATGTTTATTTACCTAAAACAAAAAAAATTTAATCATTTACATAAATACTGTTTTTTTTAATAAAATAAAAATGGCTTATATTCTTTATTAAAAAAACAAATGCATTAGTAATTATAGTTACATTTACTAGTTTGTAGGAGATTGGAATCACTAAATTTAAAAAAAAGACAATTTTAACTAATATTGGTTTAAAATAAAAGATGAACACTTAGTGATTATAGTTTGTTTAATATATATTTTTAAATGAGATGGTAGGAGTGGGACGGGTAGTTAATGGCCCCAATGAAAATAAAAAAGTAAGCTTATTTTAGGGGCTTGGAATTACCACAAACAACTAAGCAAAATTGTATGCTCTTTCTCTTGGAAAGATTTTATTGCGAAATATCCATATTAAGAAAGTAGTCTTCCTAGAGGATTCTCTATTTGTTATCAACAAATGCATCAAAGGATGGGCAGGGAGGGCACCTTGCATCAAAGAATCATTCAAAGAATAAGGAGGAATATCAATGGGATTGATGAAGTCAAGCTCTATCATGTGAAGTGAATTCATAATCAAATGGTAGATGAAAAAGATAATGCAATTGGATATTTGGACAAGAAGGTTCTTCTTAAAATGGGGACTAGGATATGAATCCCTTAATCTATGTTTCACAATTTCATGAGTTATCCAAATGTCTTATTTCAAGTCTTATAATTGCATGGATTGAACACTTGGAACATTGGTCGAGTTATGATAATGGAGGGCCTCATTAATGTTAATGGATCTCACAAGGGAAGAGTCAATGTCATCAACTGACTTGACCGCTTATACATTCATTTAGCAGAGAGTCATGGAGGTTGTTTCTCAAGAACCATTGGTGAAGGTGGGACATTCTGAAGGGGAGATTTGTAATTGTAGCAAATCCAAATGGATATTTGGGTGGATTTTTAAGGTGGTTTTAGGTAATAAAGCTTTGGTGTAGTTCCAAGCATGTGTTTGCTCATATCGTGTGCCATGAATTTCCTCTCAAATTTGAATTGAGTGGAGTTATCTTACCATTCTTACACATGGAACCTTTGCTTTGGAAGGGATCCTCCAATTCAATTTGGGTAATTTTTACCTCTAAACATTTTAGTGTGTTGGGAAACTCTTGGTGAAGTGAGGAGGAGAAGATACTTGGTGAGATTATAGTGGTTCTCATAGCCTTAATTTGAAACTTCTTGGTAACCGAGTTAGCAGAGGCACTATGGAACATCCATTTGACTCAAGGGGTGGAAAGGGTAGAAAAAAAAATGAAGTAAAGAGAATCCTTTGACGAATGAAAAACCAAATCAAAGGTTTGAGGTGGTCCATTTAATACCTAAATAACCATATGGAAAGACAGGAAAGGAGGCATGACATGATGGAAGCAAAGTATGAGAAATTAGCAAAAGATTCAAAAATGCAGTTTAACATGATACTTAGGTTTTCCAAAGGCACTCAATCATCAACAGGTTTGTCACTTCTCTCAATGGACTCTATCAAAGATATGGTTTGGGAGGAGGAGATTGTTCATCATCTTGAACTAGTTGCATAACCTATCAATCTAGAAGGAGAGGGAAATGCATATGAAGACATGCCATTGAAGGAGGTTCAATCTAGGTTCAAACTTAACTGATAAGTGTTTATGTTTTTCCCTATTTATGGTTGTTAGGACAATGCATTAGATACTACAACTTTGGACATAGCATAATAGTCTCAAGAAGTAGGGTTATAATTCCTTTTTTGACTCATTGTATATGTTGTGTAGGCTTGGAAGGACAAGTTTTGATTTAGCGTTGGGAAGCAATAAATGTAAACTTTCGTTAGTTGTTGTTACCTACAACCTTTTATAATATAAAATTTATTCGTTTATGATATATATATAGATAGATATATATATATATATATATAATTTTAAAAATTTTAATGAATGTTATTGGTGTTTGTACCTCGTATTTGGTGGTTCATTATAAAATGGATCATACATGAATAGCTTTGATACTCTATGCAATTAATATACATTCCTTTTAAAAAAATCTTGAATAATATTGTATTATGGAATTTTTTCATACGATTAAAAAAACTTAGGGAGCTCTAAATTATATATCATAAGGCATAATATATTTTAAGGTTTTTGCAAATGTGGTAGCAATTTTAGTGGATTTGGCTATTGAGAAAATTTCTATCACTAACCTTGTATGATTTATAGTCATATTAAGATGGGGGAACTACATAAGAATTTATAGTTACCATGTACAAGTCTCGAAGGTGAGGATTCATGCTAATTCCCGAAGATGGGTGGACTTTCTAAGCTTTTATAGTTACCAAGTACAAGTCCCAAAGATGAGGATTCATGTTAATTTTCAAATATGGGTGAACTTCCTAAGCATTTATACTTATCAGGTACATGTCTTGAAGATGAGGATTCATGCTAATTGCCAAATATGAAGCTTCATGCATATGATTTACTTAGCTAGTTTCAATCTCATTTTTTCACCTCTATGAGAATCACCTAATATAATGAGTACTAAGTAGATTATTCATGGAAAATTGGCCGTTATAGAATTAAGCTCATGGAAGATAGATCATACATGAAAGGCTTTAATACTCTATACAATGAATTCCCCCAAAAATGTTATCTCATTATGTTGTATATCGAAAGCCCCTTGCATACTTGAACAAAGTGTTTATAGCTCTAATGGGTAGATCATAAGGTATAATATTTGCTAAGATTTTGCAAACAAGGTAACAAGTTAGGTAGGATTGACTATGAGGAAAAAATACATGGTGAAGCAGGCATGAACTAGAGCCACAATGAGATGTTGTGATCATCACTTTATTTTGTTAATTTGAATCACATTTTGTTATCCTTGTGAGCATCACTTGATGTGACCACTATTAAATTGACTATTTCAAACTCATGAGAAGTTGGTCATTATTAAATAATATTAATGGGAGATGAGTTATACATGATAATTTAATTTTGGTCACACCCAAGCCAAACACCAAGTTGGTGTATGAGACCCCTTGTTTGTGGAACAAAGGACCCTAAAGTCTTTTCAATTTTTATTTTTTTTCAATTTAAAGGACCCTAAAGTCTATGAAGGCGTACATACCATATCCCCTCTGGATTTGAATTTATTAGAAAAACTTTGGATTTTGAAACATCTACTACTCCAAAAGCATTTTGAAACTTTTCTTACATAATTTCACTTTTAGAATTTAGTCCCAATTACATTTGGGATAACTCTCTTTCCAAAAGGGGTTTAAGTGGTGTTTCTAAACTAAAAGAAACTTTGGACAATAATCATTTTTACACCCATAGGTGTTAATATCTTAGAATTTGGGGGTGGACTACCATCTATTATTTTCCTAGATTGAAGGAGGATGAGACAAATGTACTATCCATATTGATTTTATGGTAATTGTTCATAAATTGAAAATAAATAAAACCAGCATAGATCCATCTTAAACCTGTATCTATCAAGCACCCAAAGGGATCCAATTTCTTGAGGAGTATTTCTTGTTTTAAATTTAAACTTAAGAAATTTGATCTCTCTTGATTGATAGATCCGGGCTTAAGTTTATATTTTATAAACGAATAACTATTTTTTAATTACTTTTCATAATATTTTATTTTATGAACCAACATGGATTTTTTTTAAATACTTTCCATAATTTTTTATTTTATGAGCCAACATTAATTTTTTTAATTTTTTTTAATTATTTTGTTACATCACAAACGTTACATCACAAGGGTTACAACATCTCCCCCATACTGGGATGTAGAGCACCTCATTTCACTCGGTGCAAAAATAAAAAAAAATAATTGGTATTTGATGCATAGATAACTCATAGCTCATGCATGGATAACAAGTAGTGATAGACAACCCATTTAACTAAAGACTGCAAGAGGTAGTTGAGCCATTAACACTATGTGATTACAACTAAGCATGGATAACAAGTAAGAGATAACTTGCTCGTGACGTTCACTGACCAAAAGTTAATTGACTATAAGATAACAAACTAATACAAGAGCTTGTTTAAGTGGAGTCTCTAAAGTAATAGAAACTTTGTACAGTTTTTTAACCAAGACTCATGCTCTTACAAGAAAACAAGTCCGTGCAACAGTTTTTTAACACAGACTCGTGCCCTTAAAAGTCCTTTTTTAACAAAGACTCATGCCCTGGTATTAATTAAACGTATTAATTAAACGAGTAGTAAGTCTTGGAAAGGATTACAAAGGTTTGTTTTAGATTTATTTATGGTGGAAAAGGAGAAAGTGGAGGCAGCCGTTGGGTTAGATTGCAATTCATAGAAAATCCAAAGGATGAAGGCAGTTGGGTTCTGAGGTCTGGAGCAGATTCATGTGTTTGGAAATTTCCGGTTGTTACGAGAGTATGTGGTTTTTTTTCTAAAGCAAGTTCTGGAAGATAATTTTTTGCAAATATAAGTAGTAACTTCATCATTAATGAATTGGATCAGGAGATCGATCAAAAGCATCCACAATGTATCTAATCACTGGAAAGGAATGGGTTAATTGGCTCTACTACCAGTTATGGGAGATTTTCTAGGTTGGAAGGTGAGTAAACGAGATCAAGTGAGGGTTGGTGCACACTAGATAATGAAGGCCAATGAACCCTTTTTTCTTAATCCTCCTCTGATCAGGCTCCTCCGTGACAAAGGGATATTCACTTTAAATCAGATTGTTGATATAAATATTACCAGTGTTTGGCAGCAGGGATTGAAGTCTACTGGAAGAAAAAATGACAAATGGTTTTGGCAGAGATGAAGAGAATTCAGGTCCGGATTAGGGAAGATTCAGACATTTTGATGTGGGAAAAGAATAAAGCTTCAAGCATGTACACTGCAAATTTAGGATATCAATCGTTAATGGGACAAGACGGTCAAAGAGGGGTGCTGGTGCTGGTGCTGATCTAAAATCTGGAAGATCAAGCCTCCCAGAGAAAGACAAGGATCTTTCTTTGATTGGCATTAAGAAATAATTTTTGGACGTGGGAGGGAGGAGAAGACAAGGAGCCAGCATTTGTTCTCTATGCATGAAGGAAGCAGAAACTATTTCTCACGTAGTTATCCATCGTTCTTATGCACAGCATCTGTGGGGGAACGTTGAAAAGTTGAGAAGGGTGATTCAGTGGGGAGGGGTGATTCGATGAAATGCTGAAGAGCCTGGTTTTGCTAAAGGAAAATTAAAGGGTTTCGGAGTTATCCCATGTCTCATTTTATGGAGAATATGGCTGGCGCATGATGCACAAATGTTTGAGGGTAAGTAGATTCCTTCCTTTCATATTTATAATCAGGTTTATGGACTGTTTTATAATCAGGTTTATGGACTGTTCCAGAGCTGCAAAATGTCCTCTAGAGTCGGACAACTGAGGCAGACAGGAGAGCTGTTCAATGACAAATCTTTCCTTTGGTGTTTCTTCGATAGGGTCAGTCAGGGCACAGAGAGTTTCAGCAGTGCTGGTGGGATCTTATATTTCTTTAAAAATGATCTCATCTGTCTCAAAGCAGGGTCAGGTCAGGTCATGGATCTAACATATGCAGAAATGAATGCTCTTCTTCTATTGCTTAGGCTGGCCCAGAATAGAGGAGTTAGGCATCGCACGTTTTTGGGATTCTTCCTTCATTAGAAATGAATGCTCTTCTTCTATTGCTTAGGCTGGCCCAGAATAGAGCAGTTAGGCATCGCACGTTTTTGGGACTATTCCTTGGTGATCAAGTGGATGAAGCATGAACTCTAGATTCACTGTATTCTATTGGAAAATTTAACAGGCCAACTACAGGAGCCATTCAAACTTTCAGTCCCTTCAACCTGATATCTTTCACTGGTATATCGTGAACACAACATTGTTGTATATTGTCTGTCAAAAGCTGGCCAGCAAGTAGATGTGGGCTTCTTAGTTTTGGAAGAATCACAAAACAGTGTTTTGACCAATCAAGGAACCCTATTTGTTGCTATAGATTCTCTTTCATTTTGCCTTATCTTAATGTTATATGTAATGAAGTATATACAGGACTGTTGCTGAACTATTTTTCATATTTTCATGTGAGGCCAAAATTTTTGAGGTGTGGCCCAGTTAAGGGTAGTATGTTTTTACAAGCATGTTTGAATATGCTGTAATTTTTGTGAATGTGGGATTGTATCTAGATTCTGAGCTAGAAAATGTAGAATGCAAAGTATATCCTGTTATGTAAAGTGCTAAGTGCATATAATGATTGTGTTTTTCATTTTATATTGGAACTGAAAATATGACTTTTTGCTGTGCAAAAAGATATGAACATTTTATTCAAAGTATTTGCAAATGTGCATATTTAGACATGTCCAGCTCTACAATAAATGGTGGAAATCCTAACAAGTATCAATCCACCTAACTACAAGTTTTCATTTTGATCATTCCAACAGTTGAGCCATGAAATGCACCAGTTGTGCCAACTTTCTCCATTATCATAACTTACTCACAGATTGTGATAAACATAATTTTATCATAAAATGTGTCAAGCTCACCTATATAGTGTGCAATTAGAATGCTGGTGGTGAAGAAGTCATAAACAGAAGTCGAATATTCAGCAACTAAAAATTGTAAAGCATTTGGAAGGTCAAGACTCAAGAAAAATGTCAAATATTAATTACAAATACATTTTCACAAATTTGAAATTTTACTTTGTATACCTTTGTCTTAGTTTTTTTCCTTTCCATAATTTAAAGAAGCAAAATTGCAATGGTCCAGATACACTGACCCTATTGCCATTCCTATCCTTCAGTTGCATGGTCAGGTTTCCTCACTACTGTGCAGATTTTTTTGCCATCAGGTTTCCTCACTACTGTGTAGATTTTTTTGCCATCAAGGGAAGCAACTTTGGTGAAATTTGATTGTAACTTGATGCAATAAAAAATACTAGATACCTACAAAGTTTAGTTACACAAAAACATGTAGCACCAAATTTAATCCAAATTGTATAAAAAAACAAAGAAAGATAGTAGAAATATCACATCCATCTTACTAAATTCTAGATATATCGAGAGACACCATTTCTCTGTTGCAATCAAATCATATAGAAATCAAGCATATCAGCTGCATCTATCAAATCGCTTTCATGAAAGTTAAGGGCATATTATGGATATCACCAAATCCACTTCAGCCTTCTATTTGTAGTCTTTATATTAATTATCAAAAACCAATTAAAGAAATACGTTGCAGAGTTAGATATATTTTATACTATCTCTGAGAAAATTTATCAATAAATTGGCCATAACAATGCTTTCAGGCAATAACAAAATAAGTAATCTTTGCAAACCAGAAACCAATATGCCGAAAGACTGGCCCATTAATAACACAGTAAAGCAAAACTTGTAAATAATTAACCAATCTTGAGTCCATTTAAAATCTTCGATTAGTAACTTTGATATCCACTTTTATAAAAAAACAAAATTCAAACTATATGTACAGGACGGTTCTTTAGTGCAATTCATCTCATGGCCCTGTCTCTTGAAGGAAACTATCAGCGGACTCTAAGAGTCTAAACTAGTGTCACTTTACAGAATACCCCATTATGTATGTCTGTCTAGCACGAAAATATCCTAGACTTATTAATTGAATGATATTATAATTCATATCTTGAAAAAATCCAGAGATGTTGGCCACATTTTACCACAGCATAGATATTCATATGTTTATACCTGTAATTCCTGGCTAATCTACTATACAAGTATAAGCTATCATCCCCAGAAAGATTTCCCTGTAACCCAAATGATTGGAAACCTTAAAAACAATTTGCAGAATCTAAGAGGATGAAATAAATTATTAGCATGCCACGTTTTCCCAAGCCTAACCGAAGATGGGGCACAAAATCTGTCCATTCACATAAACTTTCAAATTATTTTTGAAAGTAAGGAAAAAGTCAGCAAAAGTAACATGTCCATGAATATATTCTTATGGAAAATTTCAGTTTTATAATGGTCATCCAATGACAATACCTTTTTAAATGCATAACTGAGCACTCTCCTTCGTAACTAAACCAGTAAGATAAGGAGTTAGCCAGAAGGGATGGAGTACATTTGCAAAGTTAACAATAGATATAAACATTTATACCTAGAAATTTTCACAATGTTCATGAGAGTCAGGGCCAAACATCATGATGATGGAAAACATGGTACAACGGATTGTGAGTCATGCGTAGCAACCCTTCAAGTCAATGTTTTGTAATAAAGATGAACCACTTGCAATAATGGTGTCCACCTCTACCATTAAAAAAACACAAAGAATAAATAATTAAGAGCTAAACAAGTATCTAACCATTAACCACTTGTAATAATGGTGTCCACCTTTACCATTAAAAAAACACAAAGAATAAATAATATTAAGAACTAGACAAGTATCTAACCATCTTCTAATTGTATCATTGCAACTTGCCTAAATGATTCAAACTAACCGTTGGTAAAGTGCAAGTCTAGTGCAATGGATGATTTCTAAGGAAGGCATTCAGCTGGGTCATGGGCAATGGATGATTTCAGATAGATCATTTTGAATATTATCACATAGAAGAGTTGCCTGCTCCAAAATTTCAACATTAAAAGTCTAAATATATTGATCAAAATTTTCAGTTATGTTATATGCTTACTCTTTGGGGTATATATTCACAGACTATACATGCAATTATATGTAGGCATCTAATGTATGAAAACAATTCACAGTTTTGTTATCTGATAAACTGATAGTATATTCATGGAAACAATTTATGTGTAGCCAAAACACTATGTGTTGTATCATGTTCTCTTTGAACATTTTTGAGAAAGTCAAGCATCTTTATGGGCGGTGAAATACATGGAAACATGTACTTTACAGAATGTAATTTTTTTTCTCTATGGATGAAATAAAATTTATGTTTTTCTTCAAGGAAAAAATAGATTATGAATGGGTGAAAAAATGAAGATGGGTGTCTATTTTGGGGGGTCTCGTGAGAAAATAATTCTAGTTTTTTCATGTTTTTCAACTTCGGGCGAACAAAAGTGATATTTTTGTTTAAAATTTCACTTTGCCGTAAAAAGAAAACTTTTGTAGAATTATGTTAGCTTTCTACTCATAATTTTTTCAATTTTTTTTATTAAGATTTGATATGTCGATTTCACAAATGTTTGACAGTGTGTTCTTATAAAATGAAAAGACTACAAAAGAGTTATGATTTGTTGCACCACTAAAATCGTTGTTAGACTTGTGTTTTGCAAAAACAGAAAATGCTACGACAATCTACACACAATGTACTAGTGCCTGACTATAAGTTTGCATCCAATGGATCTATATACTAATTATTATATTTTTTTAAAGTCGATCAATGGGGAAACTCAGTCGATTTTCAACAACTTTTTTGTTGCACCACTTTTCTCTCAATCCGCTATAAAAGCAAAAAATCTACGAACACCCTTTTGAAGTAGACACACCATTGAAGAGTCCGACATTTTTTTCGATTTTTTTGGTGTTGTATTTTTAAAGTTATGGATTTTTCTTTTCGTCGTTTTTTTAAAGAGTTGAATCATAACTCGACACATGTTACGAAAATAAAACTTAAAAAATATCATTTCTTATCTATATACAACAAAATTTATACCCTCGTAAAGTAGATTCAATGATGAATCTACTGGTATGAAGTCCGACATTCGTTTTGTTGTGTAAGAGGTCGTTTGTCCCTTCCGAAAATGGGGAAACCTGAAAATTCTGCAGCAATCTGAATTTTACATGTTTCAGAGATTATTCGGCCGAATAACGTTTTTCCGTAACGGCGCCGTGAATTATGGCGAAAGTTATTCGGCCGAATAATGAAAGGGAAAAAAAATCTAGTCGGCCGAAAAAAAAAAAAAAAAAAAAAAAAAAAAAAAAAAAAAAAAAAGAGAAGAAGAAGAAGAAGAAGAAGAAGGTTTTTTATATTCATATAAATAAACTTAAAGTCAATTCATTATTTTCGCATGTTTTAACTTCGCATTTTTTTGTCAAACTAATTTTGAAAGGAGGAGACATTATATTCATATAAATAAACTTAAAGTCAATTCATTATTTTCGCATATTTTAACTTCGCCTTTTTTTGTCAAACTAATTTTGAAAGGAGGAGACATTTTTTGTAAAAGGAGGTTTTTACAAGGTATGTTTCTTCTTCTATTTTACAAAAGGCATATTTGCAAGGAGTTTTTCCAAAATATTTCTTTTCTTATTGCATATTTGCAAAGAAGACATTTTTTGCAAAATGAGGTTTTTACAAGGTATGTTTCTTCTTTTTTCCAAAAGGCACATTGAAGGTGATTTTTTTCAAAGGCATATTTGCAAGGAGTTTTTCCAAAATATTTCTTTTCTTATTGCATATTTGCAAAGAAGACATTTTTTGCAAAAAGAAGTTTTTACAAAGTATGTTTCTTCTTCTTTTTTTCCAAAAGACACATTGAAAGTGTTTTTTTTAAAGGCATATTTGCAAGGAGTTTTTTCAAAATATTTTTTTTCTTAGACATGTTTGCAAGGAGATTCTTTGCAAGGATTGTATTTAAAAAGTGTGTATTTGAAAGTATTTTTACAAAAGAAATGTATTTTTCCTTCTTATTTCTTTGAAAGGAATTTTTTCAAGGAGTTGTTTTAGTAAGATAATTTACAAATGGTTTTTTTTCAAAGTAGTTTTGCACTTTCCAAAGTAGTCTTGCACTTCTTATTTATTTGAAAGGAGTTTTTTCAAATAGTTATGTTGCTAAGGTATTTTGCAAAGGATTTTTTGCAAGGTAGTTTTGTACTTCTTATTTCTTTAAAATGGGTTTTTTCAAAGAATTATTTCTTTACAATGGTTTTTTCCCAGATATGTTTATAAATAAGTTTTTATTCAAAGTACTTTTTTCTATTGGCTTTTTTGTAGATATTTTTTCAAAAAAGTTTTTTTGCAATGATTTTTACAACAAAGATTTATTTACAAGGTGTTTTTATTATTTTCCAATGGGTAGGTAATTTATTGTCGAGAAGTTTCTTATTTCTTTCGAAGAAGGTTTTTTCAAAGAAGATTTTTGTTCAGAGAGTTTTTTCAAATGAAAGTTAATTCCAAAGAAATCTTCTTCAAAAGACTCTTACAAAATTTTTATAAGGTAGAGTAAATTTCAGTTCATGTTTTTATAAATTCCGAAAATGTTTTTAAATCTTAATTTTATTTTTTTTACTATAAAGTAACATGATTCTTTAATTTATCATCTATAGATTAAACAACCATGGGCAATAAGAGAAAACGTCAAAGAAAAACTGATCGTAAACGTGATGATAATGATAATAGAGAGAAACAAAAACTTAGATATATTGCCAAAAAACAAAGGGTTGCCGAAACGGAAGAAAGAACTATTGAAGATATAAATACAGATTTAAATGATAATGTTGAAGAGATGGAAATTGAAAATAGAGTACAAGAAGAACAAATTGAAGTTGACAAGAACATTGTAGAAGATGTAAATAGTGATTTACATGCTAATGTCGATGAAGTCAATATTGAAAATCAAGTTCAAGATCCAGAAATTGGACCTGGTATGTATATATCATATATTTTCCCAATTCATTTTTTTATAATGAATTTTATTTTTTGATATATGTTAAATTAAATTTAACTTGATGTATAGGTACTTTTACTATTGATGATGAAATGTTAGAAGACATTGATTGCGACAAATATGGAGAAAAACTACCAATACATGTTGCACGATATCGTGCTACAAAAATTTATGATGAAGTTCTCAAGGATTACTCAATAGCAGGACAAGCACAAATTTTGAGATGTTTATTAGTGTCCAAGAAGTTAGAAGGTGCTACATCATTATTGGGTATTCACAAAGCGACAAAAGAGTCGAAATTGAAACAAAATGTGATGGAAAATATAGGTGATGCAATAAAAAAATTTGGAAAATCCAGGAAGAAAGATATCAGTGCTGCACGTAAAGCAATTCATACAGCAATTCTTTCAGCTAGTACTAAACAAAAGCGTTTGACAACAGAACTAGCAAAAGCAGTTGGAACATCAAGAAAGACATTATACAAACATAGCAAATTCAGAATGCAAATAGATGAAAATAATGAACTTGCTTGTTGGGCAATTATTTGTAGACAACCTTACAAAGATAGATTAGGAGCAGGTGTTAAAGATATTGTACGAGAATATTGGTTGGAACATGCTCGAGTTTCACCAAATTCAAGAGATGTGATACGCAAAAGAATATCACGAAATGTATATGAAAGCCAACCAAAACATATAATGAACATGACACAAGTACAATTGTTCAATAAATTCAAGGAAAATCATCGTGGAATTAATATACCAATCACTACATTTGTGCAACAAAACCATGGTATGTTCGACCCATAACTATACGTGATACATGTTGTTGTCGTTATCATGTGCAATTTCAGTTATATTATGACACGTTTCTTGAATTTGGTAAAATGTTTTGGACAAATTCACCACCTCTGCCGACGATACGTGAATTCATATCTCAAATTTTATGTGAGAGAAATCACGATGAAGTATTTTATTCAAAAAAATGTGTCAATGGAAAACATTGTCATCATTGTGGAAATTTGGTGTTATTCCACAATAAATATCCTATCGATAATGATCAATCGTTGTCAAATATAAATGTTGATTGGAAGAGATACGAATACATCAACTATAATACAAGTTCTAGTGATTCACATTCCAAAAGAATTGATTTGCTAGAAGACAAGGTATGCGTCACAGATTTTCTCAAAAAATTTGAAAGCGAAATTTATAAATACACCCAGCATTCACATAAAGCACGATGGCAAGATCTTCAATTCAAACAGTCTCGTGAAATTTTTCCACCCGGAACAATTTTGTCGGTGGTTGATTTTGCTGAAAACTATACATTTGCTGCACAAAAAGAAATACAGAGTGAATACTATCACTCTGACCAAGTTTCGATATTTGTCCATGTTGTATATAGACATTCTCAACAGGATGTCGATGGCATTGAAAGCACATGTGACAATCGAGATGTGATTAAAGAATATCACTTCTATATCAGCGATGACCGTACACACGACACACATTTTGTCCAACATTGTATAGAAAATATTTTCTATGACTCACTAAAAAAACGCGAAGTCAAATTCAAAGAGCATTGGATATGGTCTGATGGATGTGCGGGTCAATTTAAATCTTCACGATCATTTTTTTGGTTATGTCGACTTCATAAAGCGCTGAACATTAAACATCGCTGAAATTTCTTTGAAACTGGGCATGGAAAAGGTGAGCATGATGGTGCAGGAGCATGCGTGAAAAGAGCACTTCGAAGATGGCAAATGAACTATTCTTCTGCACGGTTTCATTCAGCTGCAGAGGTTGTCCAATGGTGTCAATTAAATCTAAGCCATGATTATAATCAACAATCAAAAGACGTGCGCAGGTATGTCCACTATTTTTTTAATTTATATTATTTCTTAAAATTTAAAAAAATGTATATACTAACATTTAAGTACATGTACACTAACACTAAAAATTGTTCTTTGAAAGTGATTCATCATTTATTGTGTAGGTTTTTTTGGCTTGTTGGGGTCCAAGATATAAATAGATCAATACCATATGACGCTAGCACCATACATGGAACTAGAGATCTTCACTCTATTCAAACAAAATCATTTCACAATGTGTTTGCATTTGACAGTAGAAAGCAATCATGCTTTTGTCATATTTGCATTGAAAATGTTGAGTCTACAGAAGTTTGTGAAAACATAACAAACAACTACGTAAAAGCTTGGAGACACACAAAGATTAATCCAAAAGGAAAAATGCCACTGGCAAGTGTTGAAGAATTAGAATCAGAAGAAACAGCAATATCGTCTGATGGCGATAGAATTTCAGATCTCGTAAGAGAAGGTAATAAACTTGTTTTTGACTTTTAAGTCAATTGTTCATTCTAGTCCATCGCCATAAGTATAGTCAATTTAATTCATTTAAATATGCTAACACCAATCATAACTTGCGCAGGAGATGTTTTCGCTGTGATTGCACCTGTAGACAACAACGAAAATGTCAAATATTATTTGATGTGATGCACTGAAGGAAAAATGAAGTTATTGGAGGACTACAACGACAACGGATTTACATACGAAAGAGGATCCATCATTTTAAAAGGCTACTTTTTTCAGCAGACGCATATGACTAAAAATTATGTCTACTTTCAAGATTATGAGCCCGATGTTATATGTTGTCAATATAGTCATTTAGTATGTGCATCTCGAATAAAATTGATACAAGTTCCATCAAAAAAACAGTTAAAAACCAAAAAATGGAAACTATCCATATGTGACCATGAACGGATAGTTGAAGATGGCATTCCATTGCGATGTTTTTAACTACATATCAAAAATAAATTGATCTATATTTTTGTCCATGTCAATTGTTGTGTGCAATATATTTTTTGTCCAATTATCAAAATTGTTGTGCACAGTATATTTTTTCATTGAGTTTTTATGAATATTTTCTTGAATGACAACTAACATAAGAGCTTAAATGGTTGTACTTTAACATGCTTAAAAATGAATTCAAATATAATTTGAAAATTCAAAAGTACTTTATTCGGGTCCCCATATGTCTATTAGACCACTAAGAGATGAGATAACGGATGTGGCTATCCCCACTCCGCCCCGAATTTTTACTTTTGATTGATTGATGCTAACGAAAAATCACAAAAAGACCTATTAAATTTTGTATTCTTTTAATCCATCTAACATGTTTCTTTAATACGTACTTCACCATAAATATGATCTGAATGAATTTTTTAAAACAAGTTGTTCATCTATATAATGTTTAAATATATGATTATTGCACACAAATAATATATCTCACATGTAAGTTCACATAACTGAAATCATGGCAAATGAAAATAACAATCATTTGATTTTTAATCACAAACAAGAATTTCTGGATTGTGAAGCTTATGCTAAATTAGAGCAATGATTATTTACAACAAATCGATAAAAAATCATCGAATTGTTGTCTAAAATTCATTGCTCTAACTTAGCATAAGCTTCACAATCCGGAAATCCTCACTTGTGATTAAAAAACAAAAAATCATTATCCCCATTTGCCATGATTTCAACATTTAAAAATTCATGAACTACAAAGTACCTGAACAATGAACACATGAAAAACATTAGTTAAATTTTGAAATTTACATACGCATATCAAACAATAAACATATGAATCAAACTACCAAAAAATTGAAACTCCTATCAAACATTTCGTACATTTTCTATCAAAAATTCCTATCATTTCATTTCTTTGCATTTTAGCATCCATTTCTTAGTTTATTTTAAACCTTCATTCTTATGGTTCAACACTTTCTCAACATTCATTCTTTTCATAACATTTCTTAACATAACAGAATGAAAATTTTTACAAATTCAACATTTCCAGACATTAAATTGCACCTATCAAATGTTTCAATGTTTCATCATAACAACATTTTAATAACATTTATTCTCAACATAACAAATTGAAAACATTCCTTCTTCCATAACACCTCCCATTCATTCTTTCCCAACATTCAATTAACATTCATTCTCAACATTGAATATTTTCTAACTTAAATTAACATTGTAAACATTCCTAACCCCTCCCATTCATTCTTTCCCAACATTCATTCTTCCATAACATTCATTCTCATCATTCAACATTTTCTAACTTTATAATATTCATTTTCATCATTCAACATTTCCTAACTTTAAATTGCACCTATCAAGACATTTTAAACATTCATGCAAAACACATTATAAACATTATCAAAACATTTAAAACATTCATTCAAAACATATTTTAAACATTTTACCAAACGAGAAATAATTAAACATGTACTCATATATAATCCAAAAAAAGTTAATGAACATGTGAGTTCAATGTACATGTATGTATAATCAAAAAATAAACACCCTCCATGTCTGAACTACAACATATATATATCAACAAAAACAATAAAGTCTGAACCACTGTCCATCTGGACCAATATCTTTCCACTATTTTCCACTAGGACCTTCCCTGGGACTCAACTCAACCTACAATACACAGAAAAACAAATTATAAATCTAGATCATAAATTATTTAAACAATTTTAAACTAAATTCAAGATATTAAAATATTAAACTTATACCAAAAATACAATTCAATTATTAAAAAAATCATACATCAAATTCTTTGAATACATGTCCACCACTTTTTTCCACTAGAGCCTTCCCTTTGGCTCCAAAGGATCTCAAAGAGCCAAGCTACAACATGTACAAAAGTAATTTATGAATCCTAAAGCATGCAAACAAGCTTCAAATAAATCCAAAAAATTTAAAACATTAAACTTATATCAAACATCATTTCTAGTTCAACAAAATTACCTCGGTGCCAATATCTGCATTCATTAAAGAGCCCACATCTTCACCCTCAATTTCCAAATGATCTCTCCCCTAAAATTTAAATTTTGTTAATGAATAAAACATAACTTAAATACATATAAAAAATTAAACAATTAACTTAAAACCAAAACAAAAAAATTAAAATCATTAGCTCACAAAAGATGGTAAATCATCTAAAAAGTTGGAATCTAAAGAAACCTGCATAGATAAGTCAAATTAACAATAAGATACATTGATATTTATTAAAATTCAAACAAACAAACAAAAATCAAGTTCAATCATAAATATTATAATTAAAATACCTCTCTAAAACGCTCTTCATTTTGACTAGGTTGCTCTTCATTTTGACTACTGGAGACTCGAAAATTATGTGCATTTAACATTATAGAAAACTGCAAACAAAATACATTTGCTTAATATATTTATTACTATGTAGCAAAAACTTCAATTCAAAATGAATAATAAAAAATCAAATTCATTGTCATAGTATAATCAACAAACCTCTCCCATACTCGATGTGTCATTGGATAACACATCTGAAGCTATATCTCGACAAGACTTAGCATAAGCCCTGAGATCATCGATGCTCAATGCATCTACCTCGTCATTCGTCTTGTAAACAAAATTTTGACGGACAATAGCACGAGCCCTCTCTCGACCCAAACCCACTTCAACTCCAACAAGAGTTGATGCTAAACCATCACCTACCGATTCCCTTGCAACTGTCCCTAGTTGGGATGTGGGCTCCATCTCTGATCTTAAAGCCACAAGCCTAGGTGGACGAGGTATCTCAGGTGGAAGTTGAAGAGTTGTAGGGTCTCTGAGAGCACCTTTTCGATTATATATTCGTCTCTTTCCAACTCCATAAAAGTCAGAAGGAACATCAGTATAGTTTGGCTTCATACCTAAAAAAAACTCCGCATAGAAAAATATAGCAAAATAATTAGGAACCTCATCATTCCATGGCAATCTACCATAAGCTGCAAGAAACCGATCATATATAAAATGTGCAATTTGAGAATGCTTAAAATATTGCACTTTCAACATTTTTCGCTTAATGCCTTCTTTGAAATTAAACATTGAATTGGCTTGTTCTCTGATAACTCTCTCCTTCACAACCTCCCAGTTGTATGGACCCATAACTTGTTCCCTTCGCTTGTGCATCAAATGAACAAAACCATTCGTAGTTGGCCCAAGTTCTTCATATGCATCAATGAATTTGTGCAAAGAACCCAAAACAATCTCCAGACTTTGTCGGCTCTCTGAAGGGAGATCTAAAGAACAAAGATCATTGTTCAACTTGTCATAGTGGGATCTACAACTTTCAAGGATAGTTTGTTGCTCAACACCTTGCCATGGAAGCTCATCAGGTAAATCAGACGGATAAGTTGATATGGGTGTACAACCCTCAGCCAATGGAACATATGTCGTCCTCGCTCTAGGAGGATCTTCAGGACCCTGCTCTGCACCCAAACCTATTCCATCATCTACAATCCTATCTTGATCTTCGTCTCGCTCTGTCGAATTACGAACATCTTCTGAACCTCGCTCTGCTTCAAATATAGCCATAGTGAAGAGTTAACCTTGTCCAAAAGTTCAAAACACACAAAAATACAAATTATACATTCAATTAAACATTAATGTTCATACCAACAGAAGGTTGAGATCGACGCTCTCCAGCAGATGACAAAGGAGAATCATTTGTACCCCTATCAACTCGTTGGTGATCAGATGACTGTGATGCATACAATAAACTCGAACCCCGCGGTGAATTCGACAACCTTGGACTACCAATTGGAACACCAATTCCTGATGAATGTGATGACCTCCTACGCTTTCCCCTCGAAGACTCCACTCTTTCCATTTGATATGATTTCTAAATTCACACAGACATTAACAAATTGAAATAGTACATGTTTATCCTACAAGCATAAAGTCATATCTTATAAAAAACTACAACAAAATGTAAGGGTGTCTAAAGTATTATAAGCTAAGATTTTTTGTAAGTGCCTCTCCTAACTCTAATTAATTAACTAAAATTCCTTACCATTACTACTATTGCAACGTAAAAATATAAGTAATAGTCATTTCATTATCAAATATAAATTATAACACATTTAATTGTAGTACTATAGTAACCTTAAAAACTTTTCATCCATCAAATCTAGTTGAATTATATATCTCAATTAAAAAACATCTCACAAAATATATATATATACACTTACTAGAAGATTTCTACTTTATATTTATAATAGAAAAATTTACACACTCAAGTTGTACACGTTAATTCTACAGACTTAAAGGCATATCTCATAAAGAACTGCATACCAAATGTAAGAGCACTACTATTGCTCGATAAAGATAACATTGATATTCATTTCATAATCAAATAAAAAGTATAATGCAGTTAATTGTAAAGGTATAGTAACCTTGCAAATTTTTCATCGATCACTTATGATTTTAATCTATATTTCAATAAACAAACATTACATAATATTCATAAAAAAAATAATTAGGGAACTCTGTTCATGAACAGAGATCTTTAACTCTGTTCATGAACTCTGTTAATGAGCTCTGTTCATGAACAGAGTTCTTTAACTCTGTTCATGAACACAACCAATAAAATTTACATGACTATTTTATGATTTAATTTAAAAGTTTCATATTTATGATTTAACGCCCTACTGTGCTAATATGATGAAACATACATGAACACGTTTCATGATCATGAGCTCTGTTCATGAACAGAGTTCATGATCCTGAGCTCTGTTCATGAACTCTGTTCATGAACAGAGTTCGGCAGGCTCTGACTCTCGAACTGGCTACTATGTCATTATTAGTCCATAAGCTGGGGCTGGATCTACTGGTCTTAGGGAGTGTGGTAGTATATGAAATACCATAGCCTGGTGCCGCAGCTTATTATTTATCTAAAGATTCATGAACTCTGTTCATGAACACTGTTCATGAACACTGTTCATGAACTCTGTTCATGAGCTCTGTTCATGAACAGTGTTCATGAGCTCTGCTCATGAACTCTGTTCATGAGCTCTGCTCATGAACTCTGTTCATGAACATAGTTCATGAGCAGAGCTCATGAACATAGTTCATGAGCAGAATTCATGAGCAGAGTTCATGAACATGAACTCTGTTCATGATCAGAGTTCATATTCATGAACTCTGTTCATGAACAGAGTTCATTTTAAGGGCATAAAGACTTAAATGAAGAACAGAAAATTAAAAGTTCAAAAACTAAACAATCTAATTTCGCAAAAGATACATACCTGTAACCCAAACAGCTAACGAAAAGACTGTCGATCCACGAAGCCTCGCCGGTTCAGACCACCAACTCTCCAACAACAACTATTTCCTTCACACAAAGCCGAATTATGTTGGCAACCAAAAACAACAAAAAAAGAATAACAAAATCAAAACAAAACAACTCGACAATAGAACGTACCTTCAATTTAACTGTCAATCCTGCATGAAAACCGCAACACCAACGACACACCAATAACAGAACCACAAAGACAAACGAACAATCCTACAAAAAGAGCACATTTCATCATTAGTTACAGAGAGAGACTGTATAAAATTATAAATCAATTTAAAAAACCAAAATCAACAGGAAACAATAACTTACCGTCGACGAACACACCATCCACCCACCACAGTCGTCACTCAGAGATCCGCCCACCACACTCGTCCCTTACAGATCCGAACACCGCACTCGTCACTTACCGAAAACAGCCGCGACAGGAAACAACAACAACGCAAGCAGCTACAGAAAAGAGCAAGCAGCGGACGGGAACGGGTGCATCGAAACCAGACGATCAACAATCATCTACAGCGGGCCCGAAATCATCTACAGCGTCGTCGTCACGAGTTTCGAAAACAGAGGGTGGCGGAAATCAGCTACGGGCCCGCTTGCGGGGTCCAGGATTTTACAGCGCGGAATGCCAAATGGCAGTCCAGGCCGGGCTTTTATGCAGAAAAAGTATTCGGTCGAGCAATTATTCGGCCGAATAATTGTTCGGCCGAATAATTCTTCGGCCGAAACATTGTTCGGCCGAATAATTATTCGGCCGAATAATTGTTCGGCCGAATAACCCACCACCCGAAATATTTTTCCGTCCGGCTTCCGTTTGCACACATTTCAAGGATAGCCGTTAAACGGAACGGAGAAATGTTAGTGATTATTCGGCCGAATAACCACTACATTATTCGGCCGAATAATGAAAATTATTCGGCCGAATAATATTAATTATTCGGCCGAATAATAAATATTATTCGGCCGAATAACTTCCGCTAAGACGATTTTGCACTAGTTTCTCACGAAAGTGTTACCCACCTTCACGTTTTTACCCTAACCATGTTTTCAACATCCTCAGCAAAATTCCTACCTTAGCTCTTGATATTGATTGATTGCCAAATTCACTAGTTTAAGAAAAATTAGTAGATAAATTTGGGAGGATGTTGAAAACAAATCAATTAGTAGATAACTTTGGGATATTTGTATCATCATAAATTGCATACGAAGGCCATGGCTTCATAATCTAATTTTTTAACCTTTTGACTATAGGTCTATGTAACATACCCTTTAAGCTAGAAAACATTTTATGTTTAGAAACATTATGATAACTTTTATTATAAAGTTTGTATTGAACAAGTGTCCAAGGATGACTATAATTTGCACAATATATTATTATTTAATAAATAAATTAGGAGACAAACACCTAAGAGGACTGTTGAAAGAGTGGTTACTAATCCACTAGGTGGAATGGAATCTGTGGTAGAAGGCAATGGACAAGTGGCAGCATCATGATTCAACTAACTAGCTGTTGGTATGGGACAACTCCCTTAAAATGTGGTCATAGTGCCCTGAAAGATGGGACTAGAGCTTGAGGCTCATTTATTCTAAACTGACCACTAAAAGACCTAGGCAGTCTATATAATAGCCATAAAATATTGAATTGAAGTTCAATCACTTTTTCTGACGAGGAAATTTACCTTGGGGTTTTGCTGTGTTTGCACCCAAGAGATTTGATGAGGGGATATGTTGTTGTTGATCATGTTGTGAGTTTGTCAAAACTCTTATTGAGTTCAGGAGGTTGATACTGAGTGGAGAAGGAATTTTTCAGGAGGTTGATACCGAGTGGAGAAGGTATTTTTAGTGCCTTGCTTCTACACAGTTTCCACCCATTTACTGGATCAGTAATTAGGCTTGGGGGTTCATTAGAAGTCAGCAGTTGCACTGCTTCTTCTAAAGTAGGTTGGGAGGAACATGCCTCCTTGGGTGTTTGTCAACCCTATCATCTTTTACAAGTTCCATTGTCTTATCTACTTTTATTTTCAAAGTTCTGTCATCTATTTAAACTCTTACAGTTAAGTTCTTTAATTCAGTTTTTTTTTTCTTGAATAAATTATTAAATTCTGTATCATTTGAATGAATGAATAAAATGATCTCTGCATTTTTCCCCATGCAAAAGAAACAACATCGTACTCCAATACAGAGATAGATTAAAATAGATAGGTATGATCGGCAAGATAGCCAAGTGATAGAAAGTATGCAAATGATGTGTTTCTTTAAATTTCTGTTTACTGTTAAATTCCTAAATCTTCCTCTATCAATGTTTCTGTTTATATTTTCTGATTTAGACAAGTATTTCCAGAAATTTCAGTAGTGTTTCTTTATTTGTTTAAATAGCAGTTTGTTTAGAAATACATAAAATTCCTCCTGAAAGTTTAAATGAAAATAATTTCTATTCCCTACAGTTACAAGATAGACTTTCATTTGGTAGTTTAGTTATAGAAATTTCTTTTAATAATAATGCATAAAATAAACATAAATATTATCCAGGTTTAAGAGTAATTATATTTCTTAAACAGAGTCGAGTTATAGATGTCCATTACAGACAGTGTGCATTTCTAAGTTTTCACATTTCCATGTTAGAATAGGAAATTGCATTTATTATTAGTATGTTCTTAAAATAGTAGACAAACCAAACACTCGTACAGTAATCATTACTGTAAGTTCAACAGTTAAAATTTCATAGATTCAATTCTAGGGTTTAGATAATACTCTCATTGCATTTAAATCAAAACAAAATTAACAGACATCAAACCTATTTACTAAGATCAAATGCTCTACCCTAAACAAACCTGTAGGTTGTTTAAGTTAAGATTTCAATAATCGGAACTACTATAGAAAAACTTCAATTAAATAATGAACACAGGTTTATTGCCGAGACCTTAACTAAAGCATGGTTAAAGCTTTATGATCCAAACATGTACGAAACCCTAACACTGGAAGTTCTTCCTTATTTTTCTCTGATGACGCAGCAACAATTTTATAAACAAAACAAAGAACATACAGGCTTTAAGCCTTAACAACAATTTCATTCATCCATTATTCTATAAAACAAACAATTGTATTATCGTTGCATCAAAACATCCATTCATAAATCGGTAACCAAGATAAACGCAATAGTTGTTTAAACATTACTTATTTCCCATATCTTTGACGAGTCACAACCCGTGTATACAGACCCAACACAAACCAATAAACAGACACAATTACAGGAGTATAAATTCTAAATATATTTCATTTGAATGTCCTTTTAAGGAGTTCGAAAACCTAACCTACAGAATTACAAATTAAACAAGATTTCACACAGGTCTTAAGCCTACACCATCTAGATGGTAGTAACAGACATATCGTGTTATATATTTAAAAAAATTATTACATTCTATCTAGCCAGTTACAAAGAACACGATAGCCATAGTATTGAAACATCAAACATTACTTTATTAAATTATGAGGGCGAACCATATCATAACACTATTACATTCGAAACCAGAGCCAACAGTTGCCTCATGGGTTGAGGGATATTCTCCCATATGTTCAGCAAGATTTATAAAACCCAAAGCATAAAACCGTAAGAGTCTTTCAAAACACGATACACAGAACTGTCAAAAGATGACCATCATCTCTATACAGAAGGCTTACCAGTTGGTATAGTTGAAACCCAACTTCCAACGCCTAGAATGTTGAAACCATTATACAATGTACCTGCGAGAGTTTTGCAACCATGGTTAAAATAATATTGAGAAGGAATGGTCACCATAATGAAAATAAACTAGCTATTGATATCATCGTATGCTTATAACAGAGTTAAAAACTAAACACATTACCTTTTTGAAAACCATAGAAGCGTTCAACGCCAAGCCTGGTGTAACAGCAACGAAGCTCCATCTTGCCGAAAGTTGAAGTAACAGGAGCCCATTGAACCATTAATTCCCAACAGTATCAAAACCTGGAAATAACCATAGAGATAGGTCGACTGTTGCCCAACTGAAATCTTACAACACTCAATAGACTAACGATCAAACCTTGATAAGTTACAGGTTCAACTAGAAGCTCAACAAAAGAACTACTATATAAGAAACTGAGAGCTCGGATCTATAAATCCCAGAGATTCGAATACGAGACTTAGGGCTACAGCCACAGGCAGTTCAAACCTTGCTACAAACCCTCGGCCTGTTGGCTGGTGCAGAGCCACTACCATCAAACAACAACGATACAATAAACACGATATTCCAAACCAATTAGGGTTTAACCACTACATCAAAACCCTCACAAGATCGACGGTGCAGATCTTAGGCAGAGATTACGAAATTTACAACAGTCAATCATATTAAATGAGCCATCATTACCAAAACCACGAAGGAGCCAATTCTACAACAATTGCCTTCGTGTCAGCTTACAACTCAGCATTCTAAGGTTGATATTGGAAGCTAGCATGTGCACCAAGTCTACAGTATCATCCACAGTGGATTTCCATTATCTTGTTAGCCGTGTGCATTAAATACTAAGGATTACGATCTTACTTGCCAACCGATCACATGGATATCCACCATAATATAATTAATACACCTTGCATCGCTTGGGTATTGTCGACATAGTGTAACCTGTCAAGACCCTAAGTTAGCAACTAAATTCATCAGGGTTTGCATATAACACAATATAATATAGTTTGCATATATATATTTAACCATTGCACGATATTACAAGGCTTGTATGCTTTTAAGCATCACCTTGTATGAATGTTCTCACATACCATACATTACAATGAAGTTTTTACATATCACCGAGTAGTACAAGGTAAAATCTAATACATAGATGTGTACATAGTTCCATATAAGATACACTTAGACAATAAGGTCGTACTCAACTCAGACCTTTCACATAATAGCCAGAAGATGTTAGTGTACTAAATATAATAGAATCTCTATGATGCATCTATGACCTATAATTGCACAGGAACCATATTGCACATATAGTGTTGTACGAACACATAAGTGCCGCTTAGGGTATTATGTTATTCACAAATCACATTTCACCTATGTGATAGTTGATAGAATGGTAACAAAACACGTTCATGACAGTTAAATAATAACCCTATAAATAGCGGTAAGACAGACCTTAAAAGTTATACATGATGAAGAGATCTCAACACATACACTTACACACCTGTTAATGAATGGTGCAAGAGGAAACAATTCAGAACGATACTATCATCGCATGTTGTAGAGTCTAGACTATTTTAACAAATAGTTGAACATGAATTTGCACGATTTATCATTGAGATAGAAAGTGAACAACTACATATAGAAAACATGACGGAGATCAAATAGATCTGGTACAATACTGCAATATAGACATTATAGTTCTTCTTGATAACTGTGGATACTCTTTCGCAACTCTTATCTCTTACCTATCAATATGTCACAAGTACAAGTTCACATAGTTTAGCACGAATGCTAAGTAAGCCTCGGGGTGTCCAAGAACCCCTTCATCAACCAAACAAAAGTACCTTAGTTAAACAATTATTTCAACAGCTATAAGCAATAGCAGAAGTAATATGTAACAGTAAAGTTAATTATAGATTATATTTCATGCAGTGTTATAATTCCGCATTTTAAATAACGTTTATTGTCACATAATTTTTTTTTTTCTTATTTTGCGATTTTTGGGATGTTACATGTGGTATCAGAGCGCAAGTTCAAACTCTAGGCCTGAATGAGGCTCATGCGCGCAAACAGAAAAATAAATCAGAAAGATTATGTTACTAACTTTGCAATTTAATTTTATTTTTGCACAGTACAAATTTACTTTTATTGCAGGTATGGAAATACCAGAAGAATCGGCAGAGGATAGATCTCCTCGTAATGAACAAATTAATCATAATAACATTGAAGAAATTTACGTTGAGGTAAACAACCAGTCTTCTGAAATTTTACGCACTGTGCAGGATTTAAAATTTGAGTTAAAAGCTGTAAAAGAAGAAAATGAACGGATCTTAAAAGCACGGGAAGAACTACAGTAGAATTTAAAAGAGAACTGTCACAGTGATGAAAGAGGCAGAAAATCAGGATTTAGAGTTGATTCTGAAATCATGTCCCACCAACATAAGCATAAGAAAACAAAGAACGATAAAAGGAACAGTTACTCATCTTCTAAGTCTAATTCCAGTAATAAGGATGTAAATTATGATAGCAGTAACAGTGAGTGTTGCTCTAAAAAGAGAAAACATAAGCATCATGAACAAATTACCGGTGAATTTAAAAAGATTAAGCCACCTACTTTTAATGGCGAAAGTGAGAAGGGTGAGACAGCAAAAGCTTGGCTGTCAGGGATGAAGAAGTACTTTAATATTTATGACTACTCTTCTCAACTGAAAGCCAAGATGGATATTTACAATCTGACCGGAAAGGCAGATATCTGGTGGCAGGATCTTAAAAGAATCAAGAGCATAAAGGAAAAGGAAGTAACTTGGACTATGTTTAAAAGTTTATTTAAAAAGAAGTTCTTGTCTGAACAGTATTTTGAGGATAAATCGAAGGAGTTTTACGACTTAAAGTTGGGTACAATGAACATGAAAGAACTGTGCAGCAAATTGCTTAGCTTGCTGAGGTACGTACCCTACATGGTTGAGGAAAAACCTAAAGTGCAAAGGTTTCTCAGTTGTTTACCGTTTAATATAAAAGATCTCATTGAATATGACAATCCTTCCACTTTGGAAGAAGCCATGAGGAAGGCAAATTTTTGTTTTGACCAAAACAGAAAAAGAGAAGGAACAACTGGTTGGAAGAACATTAAAACTAATCAGTATGACTATAAAAAGAAGAATTTTAATCAGAATACTGGAGGTTTTAAGAAAAACTTAAATAACAGAATTTTTTCTAATAATTATCGGAATAATACATCTCAGAATACTACTGCTGCAAGGAATGTACCTAACAATCATAGCAATAATAATAACAACCATAACAACAGGTATGCCGAGCAGAAAGGACCCATAAAGTGTTATGAATGTGGCGGACCACACAAGAGAACAGATTGCCCACGCAACAAGAGGACAACCAACAACATACATACTATGCAAGCAGAACCTACAGTTGGAGACATTGCAAGAGAAATGCCCAGGATAAATGCAGCATTGGAGAACCGTCAAGCAGACCATCAAACATCCATGGTCAAAATTGAAGGTATGATACGAAACGAGTCTATTTCTATTTTAATAGATCCTGGTGCAAATCTAAGTTATATTTCCCCTACTTTAGTAAACCGTTGCAAGTTAAAAACAAAAAAATTTGATAATGCATGGTTAGTTCAGCTTGCAACGGGAACTAAAAGAAAGGTTACAGATTTTGTTCAGAATTGTGAAGTATTTTCAAATCAGCTGAAAACGCAAGTTAATATGAATGTTTTACCCTTACATTCGTATGATCTGTTAATTGGCATGGATTGGCTTGAACAGCATAGAGTTATATTAAATTGTTATGATAAATATTTTATTTGTATAAATGATGAAGGTAACTGAGAAACAGTAAAAGGAATTCATAGGCATATTTCAGTAAGGCAGATTTCTGCTTTACAAGTAAAAAGAGCTGCTAGAAAAGGTTGTAAACTGTTTGCTGTTAATGTTGTTAATGATGAATGTACAGATCATTACTTTTCATGAGTGACACATGCTAGTAATATTGTTTGTGAATACGGTAGTTTTTTTGACATTAGGGGAGTCGACGGGAGCACTCTGTGACAGCCGTGTGCTAGGGTTCTAGATTTCGATTGCAGCCGCCATGGCTGTTCCTGGGGGAGGGTCACCCCCTCCCTCCTCACCCATCTCAGCGGAAGAGGCCTTTAGAAGGCTCATCAACCCGTGTGGAATGAAATCTGTGGCACCTGTGATTCCGAAATTCATAAAAAAATTGGATGAAATTCCTGAAGTCGAGCTACCAGCTGAGAACGCCATTAAAATTGCTCTAGCCCTCTCCACTCGAGGACTGGTAGGTCAGTTTATGGGCCTGTGGCCAACGGCAAGAACTACTGATGACTGGATACAACGAAACTGGAGGCCCCATCTGAAACACAGTGTGACGTGCTATCCAGTGGGAAGAGGTTTTTACATCTTTGAATTCATTACAAAAGAAGATAGAGATCTAATCTTCAGAAACGGACCCTACTTCATGGGATCTCAAGGACTCTACCTCAACAGATGGACCCCGGATTTTGATCCAAGCATTGACGTTCCAAAGGAGGTGTCGGTCTGGGTACGGCTTCCAAATCTGCCTGCTCATTGCTGGAACCCTGATGCTCTGGAAAAAATTGGGAACTGCCTTGGTAGGTACATAGATAAAGCAGATCCAAAGGGGCAATATGCGTGTGCCCGAATCTGTGTGGAGGTTGATCTAGAAGCAGGTCTACCAGAAGCACTCAATATTTCCATCGGCTCTTGGAGTCACTTTCAAAAATTGGACTATGAGCAGCTGCCTTTCAAATGCAGGCTCTGCCATGAGCATGGACACTTTCAAAGATCTTTCCCAAAATCCCAACACCAGGAGGAGACTAAGGGTTGGAAAAAAGTCAAGAAAAGCAAATCAGCAGCCAAGCCCCAAGAAAAAAGAACCTCGAACTCAGGACAAATTCCAGTGTCAAAAGATTCCACCAAAGCCAAAGAGCCTGAATCGGGGAAAAAAGCAGCAGATCAAAATAATGCGTCCACATCGAACAAGGTAAACCCTTATCAGGACTCAGTTACAGAAATAATAGGTTTGGATGATAATACAAAGAATAACCATGCAGAAAATCTAGAAGCTGGAGAAATCCCCCAGGAAGAAAACGAAAGAAAGTCACCCCAAGACCAAATAGATAACCAACCTCCAGACTCCCCGAAAATCTCCTCCGATCCTAAGATTCCAAAAGATCTGGACCACGAGCCCACCAACCTGGATTCTGAATCAGGGGGATGCACAGATGAAGCAGCCTCAGACACCAGTAGTTCACATGCTACCCCTAATCAGCCTGTCAAAGCTCTAGGCCGCAAATCAAAGAAAAAGCACAGGGAAGAGAAAGCCCTCCAAGACATAAACAAAGGCGCTCAGCAAACCCTTGACTCAATGATCACCAGATCAAAGCAAGGCCAGGGCTCCAAAGGGGCCCCCACCCCTAAGAAAGTCTAAATGCGATACGCCTCCTGGAACTGTAGAGGTCTAGGCTCCAAACCCAAACAAGAAGCTCTGAAGGACATCATAAAAATCAATAAGCCTGACATCCTCTTAGTTCAGGAGACGAAATTGGAGGATTCTAGCCTCCATCAAGCTGCATTCAATTTCTGGAAAAAAGGACCGGGGAAAGCCATCAGTTCTAGAGGTGCCTCAGGAGGAATTGCCACTTTCTGGGATGAGTCCAAATTCAATCTTATTGAAGACCACTGCAGCATGCACTGGATCTACACCAATCTTCATCATATAGACTCCGGAATACAAGTAAGTCTTTTCAATCTCTATGTTCCAAACCTGGCCTCAGACAAAGCTCAATGCTGGGACTCGCTGGAATCTTTTCTCTCTTTGCACTCTCCAATTTACATCAATCTAGCAGGAGATCTCAATGTAACTCTTTCAGCTGATGAAAAGAAAGGAGGCTCCCCAATAAGAGACCAATCCAGAGAATGGGTGGAGGATCTTATCTTGGGATGGGACCTCATTGATATCAAACCTTCGGTGGGAAAATTCACCTGGACTAACAAAAGGCTGGGCCCGGGTCACATAGTGGCTAGGCTTGACAGATTTCTGATCCATTCCGAATTCCTCCTGCTCGGCCTGTTAGCTTCCTCCAAGATCCTCCCTAACTGTATCTCGGATCACAAACCCATTCTCCTGGAACTCTCCTCGGAAACAAATCTGGGCCCGATCCCTTTCCGTTTCATCCCTCTCTGGATTCTCCAAGAAGACTTTCATCAAGTAGTCTCTACCTCCTGGTCAGTTCCTCTCCCAGGGTCCCCTTCCTTTTCCTGGGAACAGAAAATTAAAAGGCTGGAAATGGACCTTAAATCCTGGGCTAAGTGTATCACCTCCCCTTCTTCTGGCAGAATTGAATCCCAAAAAGCCCTGGAAGCCCATCAACTCTCTTTGGAAGCAACCACATTCACTCCTCAGATTCAAGCTACTGAAACAAAACTCCAAAAGCAATTCTACCAAGCCTGTAGGGTAGAAGAAGAATATTGGAGACAAAAATCAAGGAGCTTGTGGCTAAACAGTGGAGACAAAAACACCTCCTACTTCCACAAACAAGCGGAGGCCAGAAAGAACTTCAAGGCTGTCACCGAGATCAACTATCAAGGCTCCCTGCTCAATAATTTCAATGACATCAAAAAAGCTGCTTATAACACCTACAAAGACCTATTCTCAGCTCCATTCGATGACCCTCTGAATCCCCTTGATCATCCTTTTGATACCATCCCCACCCTGGTCCAAGAGTCTGATAACAACCTTCTCACTGCTCCCATATCCATGAAGGAACTCAAACTAGCCCTTTTCCGAATGAAACCTGATAGTGCCCCGGGCCCGGATGGTTTCACAGCAAGATTCTATACCAACTGCTGGGACTTGATAAAGCTGGACCTGCTTAGAATGGTGAGGCATTCGCAAAAGACCAACAAACTGGGGGGAAGCACGAATTCTGCCTTTCTTACTCTGATCCCAAAAGAAAAAGGGGCCAATCATTTCTCCAGATTCAGACCCATCTCTCTCTGCAATCTGAGCTACAAAATTGTAACCAAAATCATTGCTAATAGACTCAAAAAAGTGCTGCCTCGAATAATTCTGGAAAACCAAGGAGGGTTCATAAAAGGCCGACAGATTCAGGACAATATTTTGTTGGTCCAAGAGGCAATCCACTCCAGCCACCAGTCCAAAGAAGGAGGCATGGTGATTAAACTTGATTTAGCCAATGCCTTTGACAGAGTAAATCATGAGTTCTTGTTCCTGGTTATGAAGAAACTCGGTTTCTCAGACCCTTTTGTAAAGTGGACCCATGGATGCATAAGCTCACCCTGGATAGCCCCCCTTGTCAATGGACGACCCACGGATTTCTTCCAAGCCTCTCGGGGCCTCAGAAAAGGATGCCCTCTTTCTCCTCTGCTCTACGCAATCCAAGCCTCGGTCCTAAGCTTCCAACTGATCGAAGCCCAGCAAAGGAACGTCCTCCCAGGTCTCCATATGGCAACTAACGTGAATAGGATCAATCATGCACAATTCGCAGATGATACACTCTTCTGGGAGCAGCTAGTACCCAAGTTGCAAGAAGATTCAAACATGAGCTGGATATCTACAGACAAGTCTCAGGCAGCAAGATCAACTTCCAAAAAAGCAAGATTTTTGGCTGGAATTGCACGACCAGAGAGCTGGGCGAGATAGCTAGAATCTTAGGAATGGAAGCAGTCCATGAATGGGATTCCATCACCTACTTGGGGGTTCCAATTGCTAAAGGAACTCCAAAAGCAAATCAATGGAACCCAATCCTGGACAAATTTAAAAACCGAATTCAAAACTGGGGCTCAAATTGGTTAAACCAGGCAGGAAAGACAGTTCTCATAAAATCAGTCTTGATGAGCATCCCGATCTACCAAAATTCCATCCTCCTCGCCCCTTCATTGATTATCGGAAAAATGGAAAGACTAATCAGGAAATTCCTTTGGGAAGGAGGTAAAGGAAACAATCACAGACTTCATCTGGTAGGATGGGATAAAATTCAAAAGCCATACAAGGAAGGAGGTCTGCAATTCAGAAGTCTGGCAAGACAAAATCTGGCCATGGGGGCAAAAATACTCTGGAATCTAGTCTCAGGCCGAGAAACTTGGAGCAAAAAAGTCATAAGGAAAAAATACTTCCCAGGCTCACGATTAAAATGTCTAGATAAACCACCTCAAAGAAAGAAAGGATCTCCAATCTTCACTCTCTGTACCAAGGTCCTAGAGCACTTCACAAGCCTCCTTTACTGGATCCCTGGCAACGGGAAAAAAATAAACCTCTGGGAGGACTCTATTATGGGAGACCAACCCCTAGGAAAGGTTAATGAGATTGGTAAGCTGAAAGCCTGGTTGCAGCACAGAAACAAAGTTTCACTCTGGGACATCTCCAGCTGGGAGGAAGAAGGAAACAAAAGCTGGAAAGATTGGAATCTTGGCAAGGTCCCTGCGGATCTTTCAGGGGAAGCCGAGATCCTGTTACAACTCCTTCAAGGTAAAGCCCCTCATTCAGAGACTGCCAAAGACAAAAGAGGATGGGGTCACGGATCTGGCTGCTATACAACAGCAGAAGGGTATAGATCTCTTCAAAATGTGCACCACGCCCCCCCTAATCCAACTAAGTGGAATTTCATCTGGACCTTCCCCATCATTCCAAAAATAGACTTTTTTTGCTGTACGGTAGCACACAACAGCATCTTAACAGGAGACACGCTAAAAAGACTTGGAATGGAAGGGCCTACAAGATGCCCCCTGTGTCTCATTGAAGAAGAAACAATGACTCATCTGCTGCTATCGTGCCCTTTCTCAAAAGAGGTCTGGGCGCAGGTTCTACTTCCAAGCCATGGCAATTTTGACATCTATGGAAGCTTATCCGATCTCTTCTCCAACTGGATTAAAAACTCCCCTTTTGAGCTTCAAAAGAAAAACCGCCTCAAGACAATCTGGATGTGGATCCCAAAAGTAATTTGCTGGAAGATCTGGCTGGAGCGCAACAGACGCATCTTCAGAGATGAGGCAAGCCCCAGCTCCAGGGTAGCAGCCAAATGCGTGGCCCTTTTGGGGGAAGTGGCGGATTCTAGAGTAAATCTTTCCAACACTAGAAGCCTAAGTCCGGTTGAGGCAAGCTGGCTGGCTAAATTCAATCTAAAAGATGCCCCTGAAGCTATCTCTCTTTCAAATCACGAGGAATGGGAAATACAGATGGGCGATCCTGAATTCCAAAAATGGAGAAGTTCGCTAAGGGAGTATTGCCTCTTCTTTGATGGGGCCTCCAAGGGAAACCCTGGACAGGCTGGGGCGGGGGGAGTCCTCCTCAACAAAGAAAATGAAATCCTTATCTCCTTTGCCTGGGGCTTAGGGACGGACACAAATAACAAGGCTGAAGCGCTGGCCCTCTGGCAAGGGCTAAAGCAAGCCATTGACAATAACATCTCTGAAATCACAGTGTTCGGAGACTCTCGGATCATAATTCATGCTATGACCCTGAAGAAGTTACCTCCCAAGATTAGTCTCGCTAGGATCCTGCGCAGAATCTTCATGATTGCTTCCAATTTCAGTAAAATCAAATATTACCATGTCCTTCGTGATCAGAATGGACAAGCTGATGCTGAGGCAAACAGGGCCATGCTCCTGGGCAGGAGTATCTTATCTATAAATGACAAAGAATCAGTATGCAATCTCCCTTAAGTCAAAAAAGCTCCTGAGAAGGAATATTTTTTGGACTGCCGTGTTATTTGCGTGTCAGTTAAGCTCTATGGTCAAGATTGCTATCGAGCCGGATCCCCACTACAGCCTGACCTCTCCGGACGATGTCACTTGGTCTCGAGACTCACCAGGTCGCCACTCCTCCCTTTTAATCAGCCCGAATGGGAAGTTCCTCTCATTCCTGTGCGTTATCGCTTGCATATGCAGTAAGAAGCCCAGAAAGGAAAGCCCGAGCATCTCAACATGGCATCGGTGGGATCTACATCTGGAGGCAAGTCTGTGGAGGATCGGCTGGACGAGTTACAACAATCAATTGATCTCCTCAAAGCCAAGTCAGAGGAGCAAGAAGGGCACCTGCAATCCAACTTCGCAAAAGATCTCCAAAAATGGAAGAAGTTCAGTAAAGATCTTCAGAATATCAAAGAGGAACTCAAAGACTCCAAGGGAGAAGTTGCTTACTTCGAAGAAGTGGTCTACACCCATTTCAAGGACTTGGCAAATACCTCAGGGAACTATGGGAACAGAATTGCTGCCTTGGAAGTCGCTGTCCAGAAGATTTTGGAGAAGCTCAATCTCTCTTAAGCTCTGTTCAGATCTCTTCTTCATCCTCTTTGCAAATTTCAGAACTACAGTTTACCTTGGAATTACTTATGCAAGCCTGTCTCTTGTTTTTTTGCTCTACAACTCTGGAATCTCTGGGCATTTCAAGTCCAAGAATTTTGTTAATCCAGATCGCGATATCTATGTAACCAAGCACCCGGTGGCTGTTTCACCGGTTATCAATTAAATCTACCCTATGTTTCAGTAAAAAAAAATGATGAATGTACATCCAAAGAAGACAAGTTAAAACTAAAAGATATTCCCATCCTTAGGGACTTTTCAGATGTATTTCCGGAAGAAATTCCAAGATTACCTCCGAAAAGAGAACTTGACTTCACCATTGAGTTAGTACTCGGTGCGGTACCAAACTCAAAGGCCCCCTATAGGATGAATATTCTAGAGTTAAATGAGTTAAAATCTTAGCTGAAAGAATTAATAAATAAAAACTACATACGGCCCAGTGTGTCCCCTTGGGGAGCACCAGTAATATTTGTTAAAAAGAAAGACGGTACCATGCGTTTGTGCATTGACTACCGTCAGCTTAATAAAATGACAATTAAAAACCGGTATCCCTTACCCCGTATAGATGATCTATTTGATCAAGTACACGGAGCAGAGATATTCACTAAAATTGATCTAAGGTCGGGTTATCATCAAGTCCGGCTAAAAGATGAGGACATATTCAAAACAGCATTCAGAATGCATTATGGACACTACAAGTTCATAGTTATGCCTTTTGGGTTAACTAATGCACCTGCAGTGTTCATGTGTTTAATGAGCAACATCCTGCATAAATATTTGGATAAGTTCGTAGTGGTATTCATTGATGATATCTTGATTTACTCAAAGACTAAAGAAGAGCATGATGAACATCTAAAAATCATTTTGCAAGTACTTAGAGATCACCAACTTTACGCTAAGTTCAGTAAGTGTGATTTGTATAAAGATAAAATTCAGTATTTGGGTCATATAATTTCAAAGGATGGTATCTCTGTTCATCCTGATAAAATTAAAGCAATTAATGAATGGCCTGTCCTAAAAGATGTAACTGGTGTATGGTCATTCATGGGAATAACGGGGTATTATAGAAATTTTATTGAAGGGTTCTCTAGAATTCCTAATCCCATCACTTCTTTGCAGAATAAAGGGAAGAAATTCATATGGGATCAAAAGTGTCAAGACAATTTTAATAAGTTGAAGGAATTGCTAACTACTGCACCCATTTTAAAAATTGCAGATCCTAATAAGGATTTTGTCGTATGCACTGATGCATGCAACGAAGGACTTGGAGGGGTCTTAAGTCAAGAAGGTCATGCAATTTCTTTTGAGTCAAGGAAGTTAAAAATACATGAAAATAATTACGCTACGTATGATCTTGAGTTGGCAGCCGTGATACATGCTTTAAAGATGTGGCACCATCACTTGATCGGTAGAAAATTCATTTTAATGACGGATAATAAAGGGTTAAAGTATTTACTGGATCAAACATATATGAATGCAAGGCAAGCTAGATGGTTAGCTTTCCTTAGCGAGTACGATTTTGAGATCCATCACATTAATGGAAAGGAAAATAAGGTTGCTGATGCGTTGACTAGAAACGCTAGATTAAGCTTTGTAGCAACAATCAGTACTTTTAAAACTGATTTAGAAAATCAGATCGAAGAGGGAATTAAACAAGACGAAAATTACCAAAAATTATATTATAAAGTGGCTAAAAATTCATCTGAAAATGTTATAACAAATTACAGTATTAATGAAAAAGGCTTCTTAACTTACAAAAACAGAATGTATGTGCCTAATTTTTCGAAGGTTAAGTTGCTGATTTTAGATGAAGTTCACAAGAGTCCTTATTCAGGACATCCTGGTTATCAGAAAATGATAACTATGTTAAGAAAATAGTATTTTTGGCATAACATGAAGAGTGAAGTTGTTGAATATATAGCTAGATGCTTTGACTGTCAGAGTATTCAAGCTGAACATCAACATCCAGCTGGGCTATTGCAGCCCTTACCAATTCCAGAATGGAAGTGGGAAATCATAAGCATTGACTTTATTATAGGTTTGCCTAAAAATCAAAAGCAGAATGACTCAATTATGGTTGTTGTTGATAAACTTAGCAAAGCTGCTCATTTTATTCATGTTAAAACTACTTTCAAGGCTTCTAACATTGCAGATATTTTCATGAAGCAAATTTTTCACTTGTATGGAATTCCAAAGGTAATTATTTCAGATCGAGACTCTAAGTTTACTGGTAACTTTTGGACAACACTATTTAAAGGATTAAATACTAAGTTAAATTTCAGCACTTCCTTCCACCCACAAATTGATGGTCAAACAGAAAGAGTAAATCAGATTTTGGAAAATATGTTAAGATTATATGTACAAGATCAACCATCTAAATGGGAGGATTACTTACATTTAGCAGAATTTGCCTACAATAATAATTATCAAGCATCTGCTAAGTTAAGTTCATTTGAAATTTTATGGAAGAAAGTGTTGTACTCCAATTTCATGGGATAATCATGTAGATAGATTGATGTTAGGACCAGATCTATTGAAAGAAATGGAGCTAACTGTCAAACAGGTTCAAGGTAACTTAAAAGTTGCCCAAGATCAACAGAAAAGCTATGCTGATTTGAAACAAACAGAAAGAGAATTTCAGGTAGGAGACCATGTATTCATAAAGGTAAATCCCAAGAAAAGTTCTTTGAAGCTTGGGAGCTGTGCTAAATTAGCACCGAGGTATTGTGGGCCATTTGAAATCCTATCAAGGATAGGAGTTGTTGCATATCAATTGGCATTACCATACAATTTAAAAATCCACAACATTTTTCATGTTTATGTTTTAAAGAAGTATGTGCATAATGCTACTCATGTGTTGAATTGCAATGACATACAGGTGGAACCCGAAGGAGATTTTCAAGTGGAACCGGACTGTATTCTAGACCGGAGGGAAATTATGCTTCGGAATCGCACCATAGGGCAAGTAAAGGTGAAATGGAAGCACCTTAGCCCTAATGAAGCTACTTGGGAACTGGAAAGTAATATGCGGGCAACATATCCAGTTTTGTTCGATGAGGAACTTGTTGATGAATAAGCAACATCGAGGACGATGTTGAGCTTAAGAGGGGGTGTTTGTAACATACCCTTTAAGCTAGAAAACATTTTATGTTTAGAAACATTATGATAACTTTTATTATAAAGTTTGTATTGGACAAGTGTCCAAGGATGACGGTAATTTGCACAATATATTGTTATTTAATAAAAAAATTAGGAGACAAACTCCTAAGAGGACTGTTGAAAGAGTGGTTACTAATCCACTAGGTGGAATGGAATCTGTGGTAGAAGGCAATGGACAAGTGGCAGCATCATGATTCAACTAACTAGTTGTTGGTATGGGACAACTCCCCTGAAATGTGGTCATAGTGCCCTGAAAGATGGGACTGGAGCTTGAGGCTCATTTATTCTAAACTGACCACTAAAAGACCTAGGCAGTCTATATAATAGCCATCAAATATTGAATTGAGGTTCAATCACTTTTCCTGACGAGGAAATTTACCTTAGGGTTTTGCTGTGTTTGCACCCAAGAGATTTGATGAGGGGATCTGTTGTTGTTGATCATGTTGTGAGTCTATCAAAACTCTTATTGAGTTCAAGAGGTTGATGCTGAGTGGAGAAGGCATTTTTCAGGAGGTTGATATCGAGTGGAGAAGGTATTTTTAGTGCCTTGCTTCTACACAGTTTCCACCCACTTACTGGATCAGTAATCAGGCTCGGGGGTTCATTAGAAGTCAGCAGTTGCGCTGCTTCTTCTGAAGCAGGTTGGGAGGAACAGGCCTCCTTGGGTGTTTGTCGGCCCTATCATCTTTTACAGGTTCTATTGTCTTATCTACTTTTATTTTCAAAGTTTTGTCATCTATTTAAACTCTTACTGTTAAGTTCTTTAGTTCAGATTTTTTTTTCTTGAACAAATTATTAAATTCTGTATCATTTGAATGAATGAATAAAATGATCTCTGCATTTTTCCCCATGCAAAAGAAACAGCATCGTACTCCAGTATAGAGATAGATTAAAATAGATAGGTATGATCGGCAAGATAGCCAAATGATAGAAAGTATGCAAATGATGTGTTTCTTTAAATTTCTGTTTACTGTTAAATTCCTAAATCTTCCTATATCAATGTTTATGTTTATATTTTCTGATTTAGACAAGTATTTACAGAAATTTCAGTAGTGTTTCTTTATTTGTTTAAATATCAGTTTGTTTAGAAATACATAAAATTCCTCCTGAAAGTTTAAATGAAAATAATTTTTATTCCCTACAGTTACAAGATAGAATTTCATAAGGTAGTTTAGTTATATAAATTTCTTTTAATAATAATGCATAAAATAAACATAAATATTATCCAGGTTTAAGAGTAATTATATTTCTTAAACAGAGTCGAGTTATAGATGTCCATTACAGACAGTGTGCATTTCTAAGTTTTCACACTTCCTTGTTAGAATAGGAAATTGCATTTGTTATCAGTATGTTCTTAAAATAGTAGACAAACCAAACACTCGTACAGTAATCATTACTGTAAGTTCAACAGTTAAAATTTCATAGATTCAATTCTAGGGTTTAGATAATACTCTCATTGCATTTAAATCAAAACAAAATTAGCATACATCAAACCTATTTACTAAGATCAAATGCTCTACCCTAAACAAGCCTGTAGGTTGTTTAAGTTAAGATTTCAATAATCGGAACTACTGTAGAAAAACTTCAATTAAATAATGAACATAAGTTTATTGTCATGACCTTAACTAAGGCATGGTTAAAGCTTTATGATCCAAACATGTACGAAACCCTAACACTGGAAGTTCTTCCTTATTTTCTCTGATGACGAAGCAAGAGTTTTATAAACAAAACAAAGAACATACAGGCTTTAAGCCTTAACAACAATTTCATTCATCCATTATTCTATAAAACAAACAATTGTATTATCGTTGCATCAAAACATCCATTCATAGATCGGTAACCAAGATAAATGCAATAGTCATTTAAACATTACTTATTTCCCATATCTTTGACGAGCCACAACCCGTGTATACAGACCCAACACAAACTAATAAACAAACACGATTACAGGAGTATAAATTCTAAATATATTTCATTTGAATGTCCTTTGAAGGAGTTCGAAAACCTAACCTACAGAATTAAAAATTAAACAAGATTTCACACAGGTCTTAAGCCTACACCATCTAGATGGTAGTAACAGACATATCGTGTTATATATTTAAAAAAATTATTACATTCTATCTAGCCAGTTACAAAGAACACGATAGCCATAGTATTGAAACATCAAACATTACTTTATTAAATTCTGAGGGTGAACCTTGTCATAACACTATTACATTCAAAACCAGAGCCAACAGTTGTCTCATGGGTTGAGGGATATTCTCCCATACGTTCAGCAAGATTTATAAAACCCAAATCATAAAACCCTAAGAGTCTTTCAAAACACGATACACAGAACTGTCAAAAGACGACCGTCATCTCTATACAGAGTTTCCAAGGCAACCACCGAAGGCTTACCAGTTGGTATAGTTGAAACCCAACTTCCAATGCCCAGAATGTTGAAACCATTATACAATGTACTTGCGAGAGTTTTGCAACCATGGTTAAAATAATATTGAGAAGGAATGGTCACCATAATGAAAATAGACTAGCTATTGATATCATTGTATGCTTATAACAGAGTTAAAAACTAAACACATTACCTTTTTGAAAACCATAGAAGCGTTCAACACCAAGCTTGGTGTAACAGCAACGAAGCTCCATCTTGCCGAAAGTTGAAGTAACAGGATCCCATCGAACCATTAATTCCCAACAGTATCAAAACCTGGAAATAACCATAGAGATAGGTCGACTATTGCCCAACCGAAATCTTAGAACACTCAACAGCCTAACGATCAAAGCTTGATAAGTTACAGGTTCAACTAGAAGCTCAACAAAAGAACTACTGTATAAGAAACTGAGAACTCAGCTCTATAAATCCCAGAGATTCGAATACGAGACTCAGGGCTACAGCCACAGGTAGTTCAAACCTTGCTACAAACCCTCGGCCTGTCGACCAATGTAGAGCCACTACCATCAAACAACAACAATACAATAAACACGATATTCCAAACCAAGTAGGGTTTAACCACTACATCGAAACCCTCACAAGATCGACGGTGCAGATCTTAGGCAGAGATTACGAAATTTACAACAGTCAATCATATTAAATGAGCCATCATTACCAAAACCACGAAGGAGCCAATTCTACAGCAATGGCCTTTGTGTCAGCTTACAACTCAGCATTCTAAGGTTGATATTGGAAACTAGCATGTGCACCAAGTCTACGGTATCATCCATAGTGGATTTCCATTATCTTGTTAGCTGTGTGCATTAAATACTAAGGATTATGATCTTACTTGCCAACCGGTCATGTGGATATCCACCATAATACAATTAATACACCTTGCATCGCTTGGGTATTTTCGACATAGTGTAACCTGTTAAGACCCTAAGTTAGCAACTAAATTCATCAGGGTTTGCATATAACACAATATAATATAGTTTGCATATATATATTTAACCATTGCACGATATTACAAGGCTTGTATGCTTTTAAGCATCACCTTGTCTGAATGTTCTCACATACCATACATTACAATGAAGTTTTTACATATCACCGAGTAGTAGAAGGTAACATCTAATACATAGATGTGTACATAGTTCCATATAAGATACACTTAGACAATAAGGTCGTACTCAACTCAGACCTTTCACATAATAGCCAGAAGATGTTAGTGTACTAAATAAAATAGAATCTCTATGATGCATATATGACCTATAGTTGCACAGGAACCATATTGCACATATAGTGTTGTACGAACACATAAGTGCCGCTTAGGGTATTACGTTATTCACAAATCACATTTCACCTATGTGATAGTTGATAGAATGGTAACAAAACACGTTCACGAAAGTTAAATAATAACCCTATAAACAGCGGTAAGACAGACCTTAAAAGTTATACATGATGAAGAGATCTCAGCACATACACTTACACACCTGTTAATGAATGGTGCAAGAGGAAACAATTCAGAACAATACTATCATCACATGTTGTAGAGTCTAGACTATTTTAACAAATAGTTGAACATGAATTTGCACGATTTATCATTGAGATAGAAAGTGAACAACTACATATAGAAAACATGACGAAGATCAGATAGATCTGGTACAATACTTCGATATAGACATTATAGTTCTTCTTGATAACTGTGGATACTCTTTCGCAACTCTTATTTCTTACCTGTCAATCTGTCATAAGTACGAGTTCACATAGTTTAGCGCGAATGCTAAGTAAGCCTCGGGGTGTCCAAGAACCCCTTCATCAACCAAACAAAAGTACCTTAGTTAAACAATTATTTCAACAGCTATAAGCAACAGCAGAAGTAATATGTAACAACAAAGTTAATTATAGATTATATTTCATGCAGTGTTATAATTCCGCATTTTAAATAACGTTTATTGTCACATAGAATTTTTTTTTATTTTGCGATTTTTGGGATGTTACAATTTAAATCAAAATGGTATATTTGAAATGTAAAGTCTTTTTTTTGGTGGGAAACACAACCAAACAAGTAGATGCCAACTAAAATTCATTACTATAAATTATGATTCAATCTTAAAATTATCTCTCATCAATTTGGGAGATGTTTGAGAATAAACTAAGAATGAATTTTCATGGAATGAATACATACAACCTTTTTATGAGTTAATTAATTGGAGAATGGGAGAATATTAAAAAGCATCAAGACAAATCAAAATTATAAATCTTATTAAAATATAGTGTTGCAAAAATATTTATTTTTCATATTAAAAATGATTGTTTGAATAGTATATTAAAATAAAATTGCTTTAAGTAATATAAATATGTATTTATTGAAATTACAAAGTTTGCTCAATTTCCTAAAAAAACAAAAAGATAGGTTCCTATCCAAACATGATTATTTTTTAAATTTCTTATAAATCATTTCAATTCAACTAAAATTCAATTTGCCATAATCCCATTAAAATTACTATGTTTGTCAAACACAATCCATAAATTTCATATCAATTTCACTAAAAATGATTGGGAAATTCCCAGGGAAGACCAAAAAAAGTAGGTTCATATCCCAATCATACCAAAAGAAAAAAGACTAAAAAAGATTTCCATCTCAATCACATTTATTTTTTAGAATTTCTAACAAATCATTTCAATTCCACTAAAATGTTTTGCTAAATCATTATCATAAAAGGACAAAACAAGTAGGCTCCTATCCTAATCATAAAAAACAAGTAGGTTCTATCCGGATTCTCACTCACATTTATTTTTCTAAATTTCTAAAATTCCATTAAAAAGAAATTGTTATATTAAGAAAAGACAATTTTGTCTTAGTCACATTTACTTTTCCAAATTTTTAACAAATCACTTGAAGTCAACTAAAATTCACTTTCCCTAATTCTCACACTTTTCCCAATTTCTAACAAATCATTTATATTCAACTAAATCTAAATTATCATAAAAAATCATACAAAAGTAAGTTCATGTCCTACTCACATTTATTTTGTGAATTTCTAGAAAATCATTTCAAATTCATCAAAAATGACTTTTCTAGATTCCAAAAAAAGCACAAAAATTATTATTGTAGTCACACTTACTTTTCAAAATTTTCTATGAAATAATTTCAATTCAATTAAAATTCACTTTGCCAAATTTCCATTAAAAAAAAACTAGGTTCCTATCCTACTCACTTATTTTTCTAATTTTTTAACAAAATTTTTCAACTGTACTAACTTTGGAAAAAAGGCCCCAAAAGTAGGTTCTTGTCCTAATGACACTTACTTTTATAAATTTATAGCTAATCATTTCAATTCAACTAAAATTCACTTTGGTGAATTCCCATAGAGAGTTAAAAAAGAGTAGGTTCTATCTCACTCATACTTATTTTTTAATTTATAGCAAATCATTTCAATTTCACTAAAAAAATTCCTTAAAAAACAAAAAAAAATGTAAATTCCTATACCAGTCACACTTACTTTTATGAATTTCTAACAAATCATTTCAATTTAAGTAAAATTTACTTTTCCAAATCCTCATAAAAGGTAAAAAGGAAGTAGGTTCCTATCCCACCCACATTTATTTTTCCAATTTCCAAATCTTTTCAAAATCTATTCAAAATGAAATCACTCCATGATTGCAAACAATATTAAAAAAAAACAAAAGTAGATTCATGCCCCACTTATTTAGCAAATCATTTCAATTCAATTAAAATTCTTTTTTTCCAAATTCCCATAGAAAAAAAAATATTGTTTCACTTAGTTTTTGAATTTCTAACAAATCATTTCAATTCCACTAAAACCTCACTTATCTAGAATGCCAAAATAAGTAAACACCTTTCCCAGTTTCTAACAAATCATTTCAATTTAACTAAGTAAGAAAATAAGCTCATATCTCACTCACAAGCAAATTATTTCATTTCCATTAAAAATGGCTTTATAAGATTTCCAAATAAAACTAAAAAAGTTATATTACTTCAACTTAAATTTACTTTGCCAAATTCACATAAAAAAAATAAAAAAGTCCATATCCCACTCACACTCTTCCAAATATATAACAAATCATTTCAAATTCACTAAAATTTAGTTTTTTAACATTCTCATACGATATTTAAAAAAAAGAATTGGTTGCAATCCCAATCACTTTATTTTCGAAACTTCTTTACAATTCAAATTTTTACAATATAACCTATCACAAGACTATTATATTTTGTAATTATTTGTTTAGTTAATTTTACTTTCACTAGATAAAAATAATCACTTGTTATTCAATAAAAGATTAGATTTATAGTCTTTAAACGCTCAAACAAAGAGTCCAAAAACACTCATAGAGTATCCTATCTTTATGATATAAGCTTACATAGGAGCAAGGGCTCTATGGACCAAGTCCAAGATAGAAATGAGGCCACATAAACTATGCCCCCATCCACATCATTTGATACATATAAGTGCTTCTATTTATCCATAAATAGTGGATGGATAGACAACCAAAAAACTCAAAAACTCAAGACAAAGAACCAAATATTACCGAGTGGAAAGACCTCTTGATCTAACCTAGAAAACCTCGATAGAACTTTTGGCCAAAAAATGACAATTCTAGATTTCTTCAAAGAAAAGAAGCCCCTCGTCTACTCCAATAGATTTTTTGAATAAGCTATTTGCTTATGTGTTAAACTAACGATAGATATGTCTAAAGATTAAGTTAAGAAACTTCCCCTAAAGATCCCTAAGTCTTTGCTTCCAATGATTGAAGAGAGTCCTTTGTAAGTTTGCTTTCTCATAAACCAGACAACCACTCTAGAATCGCTTAACTCACAAAAAGATAAAATACCTTTGGAATAGGAAAAATGTAGCAACCCCCAAAGTGCCAACAATTCTACTCTCTTCTTGGAGCCTTCACCACAACCCATCAAAACATGAAAACAACAATTACTAGTATAATTTGACAAATAAATGACTACATGACTAAAACAGTTAGTCACAACATTGTTTTTAAACTAAATCTACTAAACTTGAGCAACACAACTAAAAATGACTAAATTAAATGACTAATTTAATCATTGGATAAAATATACAACTATTCAAAATACAAAAATTAAGAAATTAAGAAATTAAAAAAGAGATCGTAATACAACCCTGCATTTTCACATTGGGATTGTTTTTTATTAATATTTTTATATTGGGATTGTCTTTTATTACATGGAGAGTAATTAGGTGCTATACAGTTTAATACGGGGGTTTAGTATGGGAGAGATGTTTTCACCTTAATATTATGCAACATTTTTAAAAATAAAAAATTAAAACCAAATGAAAAGTAATTAAAAATAATATTATACACCTCAGAAAATTAGATCCTTCTTATTGCTTCATAAATATAAGTTTAAGATGAATAAATACTGATAAATATATAGATACACCATACTCCCCAAATGCCAGGTAGCATTACTAAACCATTCTTATTTTTAAGAATTCTACTTAAATTTCAATTTTCATCATTCTATTCAAGAGGGGACTGCTCTGGTTCTTCTTCTATTTCATAGTCTTTCAATATCCACGATCGCACTTATATGTTCGCCCCTGCGGCTAGCCAGATCGGTGCAATGTTAGTGACGAAATAATTTGAAGTTTCATGTTTGTAGTCCGGTGTCAAGGACTGTTAATCAAATTCTCATTACATTATATGGAAACTGGAGCATTCGAAGCAGTTCACAACAATGGAATATCTAATTCAGCAGAATTATTTACTTGTAGTCATGTAAATAAATGCAAAGATGTGGGCTCAATCTCCTGTAGATGAAGTCCAGATTTGGTTAGATTGTAATACAACCTTGCATTTTCCTTTTATATTTTCAAGAAAGTCTTGGGGAAAAAGGCATGTCGATCATTTGAGGTTGTCAATGTGAATTAGTCAATTATTTTTAGTTTTTCTCCTGGTTTTTAGTGGGGAGAGGGGTTTTCTTAGTGTGCAGGCATTAGTTGGACAATAAAATCTCATCAAAACCATCATCTTCAAATCTTGTATGCGGAGAAGCCCATCAAGGAAGCACAAGGTAAGATTTTTAACTAAAGTTTTGTTATTTTATATTGGTATAAAGAAATTTAACAAGGGTTTTGTTGAAAATATTCCTGCATAATGAAACATGGCAACAAAACAAAGATTTTCCACTCTTCCAAAGACGCCCTCTCTTGCATTTCAAGATACCTCTAGATCATGGCCTCGCTACCTTTGTGTTTAGACTGTTGGCTTGTTTGTGGGTATACAATTTCATATCCGTTGGTGTGGTCTCTCCTGCTCTGCACGCGGTTTGTGGCTACCTCACCAAAATGTCAATCAAATTGCTTTTGCTCAAGGAGTTCCCTCAGCTCTTTCCCATCAATGAATCCCCTTGTTAAGTATGTATTCGAACCCAATAAGAAGGTCCCAAGGGCCTGAGTGAGAATCGATCCCTAGGTCTCTAGTTTAGTCAATTCTCTAGGGTATTGTTCACTTGAGGAGGGCGTATCTCTCAGCTGGTCATTCCACCATTTGTCATCATCGTCAAATTTGCTATGAGAAGGGAGCATTGAAGGAGGGCGCATCGATTAATGATTGTTGTTTATTGAAGAGGTTGCATTGATCATCAAATCTGCTTTTTGGAAGGAGGGTGCGTTGATTATTTGGGGCGTTTTGTTGTGGGAGAGCCCAAGGAACAAACTGTTGCCATTACCACTCCATATTGCTGCCATATACTATTGTACAAGGCCAGTCTTAGATGTTGGACGCATTCCTTGAAGATCCCCATGCTAGTCGTGACCATTGCCATCAAATCGTGTTGTCCAAAGGTAGATCGCTTCATTATACAAGAGGGAATCCTTGAATGCTATCTACATGTCATGAAACAATAGTAAATCAGATTGTAATTACTGAGATTTGACTGCTGTTATAGATTGTCTGAGATCATTATCATTTGCCTAAGAAATTGTAATAGTTGTTTTTATCTGTGTTGAGCAAAACTGAGTCTAATTTATATGCAATTTATGTTGTTAAAGCATCACGATGAAGGGATTTGAAACATAACATTCATAAAACCAAGAAAAAATCAGCCAAAACAAAGTTGGAATATTACATGTGGTGGGATGTGCTTTTGGAAGGGGGCAAAGAGAAGGGGCTGAACAGGGGCCGCAGTCAAACCTGGTGCGTTGAAGAATTCAGGGGCATATCTCAGTGAAAATCTAAAAAACGTGTACTCACCTCATGGGAAATTTGCACTCTTGGAGGGCTGAGTTCAGAGTGAATAGGTCAGCTTTGTGCCTGAAAAGGCACAGTGAAAACATTGCAAGGTGGCACTCATGAGAATCTCGGGTTGTTGTCAGAGAAACATTGTAGCCATACAAGGAGATTGCCATAGGCCGATAGATTGAGGAATAACTATTGTTAGTATCTCCATGAGCAACATATCTCCTAGAACAATTTTGACTTGCTGCTCTAGTTAGATCTTCAGATATTTTCCAGAAAAAATTGTCTATCATTCAAAATGCAACAGGGTTGAGATGGTCTATAATTTGTTATATGATCTGCAAAAAAAAGACCCAACTATTTCTGTGGGAAATAACTTAATAAGACAACAGAAATAGATAATGAGCTCCACAAAGAGCGATGGCATCTCAAGGAGTTAATGCTCACATGATTCAACTTCCTAGAAAGTGAAAGTGAAATTTGATGCTCATAGGAATAACCAGTGTTCCACGGGGATGCGTCCCGCAGGGTCGAGGACGTGTCCCGCAGGGTCGGGGATGCGTTTCTCGCGTTTCCTGCATCCCCAGGACGGGGGGACTCTAGGAGAAACGTTTCTCCACGTTTCTCTTTGGGCAAACCTTGGCGAAACGTAGGGAGAAACGTTTCGCTCTGCTGCGAACCTTCTGGACGTCCCCCCACGAAACTCCGAATCTCCTGGACGACCCCCCCACGAAACTCCGAACCTCCTGGACGTCCCCCACAAAACTCCGAACCTCCTGAACCTATTAAATTTTGATTTACATTGCATGATTGCATAATGATGAATGTAGTATTTACTAATTTACATGGGATGAATTGTTATTGTCGGGATTTATATTTTTCATATTTTTTATATTTTTATAATTTTTATGACCTCGACGTCCCCCCCGAATTTTCCTAAAATTTGGGGGTGGTCTCCACGCTTCCCGAATGTGCGTTTCCCCGCTCCTGCGTCCCCCCGTCCCGGAACCTTGGGGGAACATTGGGAATAACTTTCAATTTTCAAACGATATCCATCCAAAATTATTTTTCTCTAGCAGTATTTTTGTTGGATCTGATGCCAAAGCCATGATCTTTTTTAAACCATTAGCTCAGAAGAACCACAAATTCCTGTAGAAAAACCATAGACTTGCACTCCACCTCTTACCATAAACTTTGAGACTGCATTCTTTCTTCACAATTTTGACAACCACATTATGAACACAGGGCAGGGTTCACCCACTTTGATACCATGTTAGAAAACGCCAAGATACATTCCAATTCACATAAAAGGTAGACACCGAATGTATAGTGGAGAAAACCTCTTGGGAATAAAACTTGACTATAAACAAGATTGCTTTCATTATATGATTACAAAGTGTAGATTATTGGTCTTGTTACAATGGAATTAAGGCCCCTATTAATATTGATCAAATCTGGGTTGACTACCGCATTAATCACAGATCACTAGGCCAGCTTCTAACCACCATATCAATAAGGTACCACTAAGGTCACCATCTAACCACAATAATAATAACAGACCATTAGGAAGGTGTCTTTCCTTTTCCATGCTATTTTATATGATGGATGTGGCTTTACCAGGATAGTTCTCATGTTGTCTTTGTTTGACAATCAGGGTTTGACATTGTTAGTAAAATAACAAAACCAAATGTTATGAATGTTGAGTAGGAAGAAGGCGCTGCATTAATCACTTTGAAACTCGACGTTTCAATCCGTACTCTGGGATCATCATTAGGAGACAATTGAAGCCTAATAGATTTTAAGATGCCCGTGAACCCATATATATGAAAATCTGATATAATTCATTTAATGATTTAGAGTCGGTTTTATTAATAATCTAGGTTTTCAATTTTTGGTATATATTTAACTTTAAACCTAAAAATAGTAATAAGAATTGAGTTCTGCTCTAACAAGTGAAAGGCTTAATTTCTTAAATAGGGATTCATTCATGGAGGTGTGGTGGCGATGCTTAACCTAGGCAAATTGTGGAATAATATCATGGTCCCTGCATTTCTTTAATAATTCAATGTTTGTAGATTTCTGGGCAATCTTTATCCGGGTTGCTTCCAATAGCTTCAAGTCATTCAAAGTATCCCTTCCATGGAGGGATTCTACCTGTTTGAAGACAGTCATTAGGGTTCAATTGTCTCCTGATGATGATCCCAGAGTAGGGATCGAAATGTCGAGTTTCAAAGTAATTAACGTCGAGTTTTAAAGTGATTAACGCAGCTCCTTCTTCCTACTCAGCTGATCCTGCATAATGACTGTCTTCAAACAGTTATGAATGTTTTATTGTAACCCTTCCAAATCTTACATGGTAAATGTGTTAAGCCTTGTATGCGATGTATCTGTGCAAAGTGGATGCAGCAGCTTAAGACTAATTTGTCATGTTCAAATGCCCAACAGAGTGACATATCAACTTGTATCTTTCCAAAGTAATTTGTGTTTTTTGATTTGTTGTTGGGGTTGCTTCAATACTCAGAGAATAGTTATGAACTTATAATCAATGGTCACTTGCTTGGTGGTGGGTACCGGTTGTATAGTTGTAAGACATGATCCGGAAAAGTGTCTCCAACAATCTTCCAATTATGTGGGTTGTTTTGGTCCCTGTCCATATTTTATCAGTCTTTTTGCCTCAACCTTGGCTGGCTTGAATCTTCCACTTGGATCACATTATTGTTCTTTTGCACTGAATGTGTCTAAAAAATCATTGACCTGTTCAATTATCAATCTATATGTGGGTGGTTTTGATGGAACATGCTTGATGCAAAGTTTCATTTCAATCCCATCTTCCTGCGATGGTGATCTTATCACTATTAACAAAATATTTAGTTTATAACAGTGCATCAAATATGGCATAACGGTAGGGTGCCTGTGGAGTTTGGACATGTCATCCCCATTGATATAGACGATCCAAATGAAGAATACCAATATGCATGTTATTATGCATGCATGTATCCACGTACACAAACGATCTTCAGTGATTGTTACCTCTTTGAAATCAACAGATCACACTTCAGAATAATTGATCAAAGCAATTGGCTCCTAATTTAAGTTACGTATAAGGTTTAGTTCTAATGTCATTTGCACACCACCCATTTATGTAGTATCAATTAACCTGACCTTGGAAGCCCAAATATAATACACTATGAGTAATGTATGTACATTTATACACAAAGTTTCTGAAATTTGATTTTCCATTGTCACTCTGTACTTGCTTTACTTCTAGCTATCGTTGTATTGTTTTTTTGGCAGTTGGGGCAGCAGTTACAGTTGTGGGCATAGAAGCTTACAGAATGCATGCAGTAAGGAAGCACACATCTAGTTAACTACTGTAGTCTCATTTAAAGTCTCTTTTTGTAGCTTTTAGCTGGGTGGCATGTATTCTGTCGAAGTGCTTTTTGCTAGTCAGGACCAAAATTGTAAGCATATCTCTCAAGAGGTATATGGTCGAGGCATTTAGAGTCCATGTGCACCTACAACTGTAGGTTGTATTCCTTTATGTTATTTCACATATATTTTTTATGTACTCCTTGTCAGATGCTCCCATGTATGGATGTATGTGTACATCAGTATGATGTTGAAATCAGTTGTTTGTTCAATTAAATTTGATTATGTTGAAACTTCCACCAATTTCTAGTTCTAGAATATTGTATCTATTTGGGCATATAAATAATTCTGCAATCCATATTGTTTTGATGTAATAAACCAATTACCTGACAAGTGAGGGGTCCAAAACGAAAATTTAAAGGTAGTCATCATGGTTTGGAAAATTGGCACTGATAAAATTATTGGAAAAAAAGCCAATGTTTGTGTTAGATTACACTGTGCTCCACAATTAAGACCATCATCGGACATCAATGATTACTTAAAAGCTCATGGTAGTTCATAGTAGTATAGCATCATTAAAATTTGGTTCGAAGAATTCATGAAAACTTGAGATCATTTTCACAAAACTAAATAAAGAACATACAAGCAAAACATTAATTGTTCATGAAGCAAGCCTTTGACATCTTAAAAGATAAATGTGTCTGGACTGTATAGGTGGTCTTATCACTAGTATCAAAAAACTTAGTATAACATAAACCTAGGACAATGGTGAGATGCAGTTCATTTCGTTTTCTGCATTTGATTAGAACTATCACCAAATACTGACATTTGTTGTATAGGTAATAGTGGTATAGTTGAGGTCCTTGTCACGAGTGTGTTTGTAGAGTGTTATGACAATGACTGATAAGCTCACTGAAACCCATTTATTTAGTAATATTGACATTCGGTTCTGCTTGTTGTAATATTGAGCATTGGTTCTGATGCTTTACTATTATAGATAGTAGTTGTTTATGCCACAACAATGAAGGAAGATGTTTTTAATATCATGCTTCTGGGTTTTTTATTGAAAGATGGTTCACGTGTTAGTGTCATTTGCATTAGAATTTGAATACAATCCAATATCTTTGGCTTTACTTGAACCTTTCTTGGTTATAAATGGAAGAAATTGAAGCATTTGGGTGGTTCCATGAGAATTGTCCCCTTCAAAAGGTGGCCTTCTTGTTAGCTTGTCCGAAAATTTGGCAAGAATGTTGTAGAAGTAATAAGGATTGATGTAATAAGTTGATCTAAAATGTGTCGTCTATTACAGAATCCTAGGGATTTAAACTTCAATTCCATATGCTCTCATGGAAGGGATCAAGTTTCAATTATATCACCCTTTTGTATTTACAAAGAAGTTCTAGGATGAGAAGTTACTGAAAATTTTAAGAAACTAAGTTGACAATAATCTTAATAGGATACCTTTAAACATGGCCATAGCCATGATGAAACAATGCAGTTTATACCTTTATATTGTGGGCAAGAAAATGTTTGTACTTCATTATTGTTATTACAATAATCTTAATAGGATACCTTTAAACATGGCCATAGCCATGATGAAACAATGCAGTTTATACCTTTATATTGTGGGCAAGAAAATGTTTGTACTTCATTATTGTTATTTCATAAATGGGAGGATGGTGATTGATAAGAATCCAAGGGATTAGAATTTTTTTAGTGTTATGTTTGTGTAAATGGTTGTTCTCTAAACCATTGTCCTACATAGAAAGCTAGCTAAATATTCCTTTTATTTATATATGCAGATAGACAAAGCATCTATGTTAGATGAAATCATTGACTATGTCAAATTTCTACAGCTGAAAGTAAAGGTTGTAACTCCGACCCAAATATTTTGCAAGATTGGCATTCTTCAGCTCAAATCTTTTGCCAAGATTTACATTTTGTACCCTATAATAGTAGTCTTTGTTCTTAAAGCCGGATTGTTTTGTAGGTTTTGAGTATGAGTAGGCTTAGTGGTGCAAGTGTAGTTTGGAATAAGGATATTAATTTTTGACCCATTCCAAGATCCACTTGGCAAGTATGGTAAACCTAAATTCCACTTTCAACAAAGGACAACTCTTCCTATATGGTAAACCTAAATTCCACTTTCAACAAAGGACAACTCTTCCAATCTCTGCCCTGGGAATCAAAAAAATTAGTAATCTTTTGAACACCTCCTTTGAACAAGAATTTGGTTGAGAACCAAATCAGCTCTACTAAAGGCATGTTATTATAAAGCACTATAGGCAACCACCATAAAATAACGTCATTGAAAAAAATCCCAATCTAAGAAAGTTGCCTCTCCATTTGACCCAAGCCTTGATGACTTCCTAAGCTTTCCAAATGCTCTCACCTACAAAGGTGTTTTCAATCTCTACATGAGAAGGGTTAACAATGTAAAATTAGTCACAGCAGATCTAATGAACAAGTAAATCAATCACAATAGATGAAACTTAGAAAATATGGTGTAAACTGTGCAAGAGAGATGCATTAGTGCTCTATAATCCATAATAGTGAAAATACAATACAATACTGTCACAATAAGTGAGCAATTTGAATTAGCCAAGGAGGTCATTCGAATATACTGCATGGAATAGCTTGGCTCCAACTAGGAGTCCTCATCTCAATCAATGGTGGTCATCAATGCACAAGTAACTGTCAGCCAGGTGTCAAATTGAGTCTCACTGAGTCTAACTGAGTGTAATAAGTGTAACTGATGGTAATGGCACTAATGTAGGGAAGGAGGCTCAATGGAGAGTGCATGAGGAGTTAACTGCACTCAGAATAGGTAGTCAAGTCTCATCGGAGGTCCATCGGAGTGATAACAACAATTAGGAGTCAGTCTAGCCTCAAATCAAGGAAAGACAACTAACTAACTAAAGTGAACTGGGGTGGTAGGTGAGAAAAGGTGCCCTTCTCAAGTGGAAGGTGAAAAGTGGGCGCCTCCCTGACTAGGAGGGCTAAAGCTGAGTGGAAAGTAGCTCCCGAGTGCTAGCAGACTAGGGACTAGGTGTTGGAGGCATCAAACTGGTGACTAGGCAGCATGCGGATGCATGCATGCAAAATACATACTGAATGATGAGATATCCTAACACCCCCCCTCAAGCTATACTATGATGTAAAAAATAAAATGTAGGGCCCTGGTTACTGAGACCAAAGGTCACCCCAATACAATAATCCAAAAATGCTGAAAATAAGCTAAGTGAGGAAAGAGGGAAAACCCAGTGGGAAGAAAGCCCCCCCTCAAGCTAAACATAAAATGGATCTAATCTTTCTCCACCATGATGGAACTCACCCCCAACAGTGAACGGAGGTAAGAGAACTTCTTCTCAGTGAAGCTCTTGGTGAAGATGTTTGCAATTTGCTCATCGGTAGGGCAATATTGCAGAATGATAGTGCGATCATCCACCAACTCTCGGATGTAGTGCATATGAATCTCAATGTGCTTGGTCCTCTGCCGCTGAACTGGATATGTGGAGATCTTAATAGCACTTTGATTGTCACAAAATAGGACAGTCGAAGTAGTGCTACCAAAATCAAACTCAGAAAGAATACCCTGCAACCAAACTGCCTGAATGCAGGCATTGGTGGCCCCTCGATACTCTGCCTTTGCTGAAGAAAGTGCAATGGCTGCCTGCTTTTTGCTTGACCAACAAATAGGAGCATGGCCAATCATGAAAACATATCCGGAAGTGGAGTTCCGATCAATGCTATCACCCGCCCAATCTGAATCAGTAAAACCAATGAAATCTAGCTCAAAATCTGTAGCATAGTGTATGCCAAAATGTCTCATACCTTGCACATACTGCAAGATCCGCTTGGTTGCCCGCTAATGAAGCTCATGGGGCTACTGCATATACCTTGATATAGCACTCACGACATAAGAAATATCAGGCCTTGAGTGTGTCAGGTAGAGTAGTGAACCAATCAACTGTCGATACATAGTGCATTCTGCAAGCGGTGTAGAATTTCCCTCCTCAAGACTGATTCCCGAAAGGAATGGAAATGGAGCAGCCTTACATTCTACCATATTAAACTTTAATAGTAGGTCTGAAACATACTTTTGCTAAGATAATGTGATCCCATCAAAATTTTGAGCTATCTCCAAGCCCACAAATTGCTTAAGCAAGCCCAAATCCCTCATGTCAAAAGCTAGATTTAAAGCGGTTTTTAGCTTGTTGATTGTAAGGAGAGTGCTACCAGTACTGAGAAGATCATCAACATAAATAACAACAATAAGCAAATTACCTTTAACTTGCTGTAGGTACACATTCGGATCAGATTTGCATCTTTTGAAATTCTGAGAAAGAAGGAAGGAGTCCATCTTTGCGTATCAAGCTCTTGGGGCTTGTTTCAATCCATACAAAGATTTCTTCAATCTGCAAACTAATGATGGATCTGATATGTATCCTTCTGGCTGCTTCATATATATTTCTTTATCAGGGTCTCCATGTAGAAAAGCACTCTTCACATCCATATGGTGCACTTCCTAGTGCTTGGATGCGGAAATGGCCAAAACTAGGCGGATGGAATCCATCTTTGCAACCAGTGCAAAGGTCTCAGTGTAGTCCACTTGTCACCTACCCAAATTTCTGAAAATTATTATTTTATTTACAAAATACTTTATACTAAATTTAATTACAAAGTTTTGTAATTATGATCAGTTTTGATCAAGGATGAATGTAATTACTGAATATTATTATTTAAATAAATTAATTAGGAGACAAACACCCAAGGGGACTGTTAAATGAGTGTTCACTGACCCACTAGGAGGAATGGAAGATGTTGGAAGGCATGGGACAGATGGCAGTAATTGCATCACACCACTAGCTGTTGGTTATGGGACAACTACCCCTAAAAATGTGGCATTATCCCCCAGGTGGAGGGAGTGAGCAGGAAGATCATTTAATGACCCAGTAACATCTGAAAAGGCCTAGGCATCCTACCTAAGGCAAATTCGAATTGGGCAGGCAGCCCTTACACAATATTTTATGCAGAAATATTTCCTCATGTGCATCAGGTGATCACTGAGAGATTCGATTAAGGGAGGCTAGTTGTGAGTGCAATCATAAGTCTGCATATTGCTGAGAAGAACCAGAGATGCTGGTGCAGATCTTTTTGACTGCTAGTTCTTGAAGATTCAACAGTTAGTACTACTGCAAGCGGAGATCCTAATTCCTAAGTTTCTTCCTCCTGGTGGTTCAGTGAATAGGCTCGGGGGTCCTAAGGCAAGTGCTTGACTGCTTTCAAGAATTGGTTGGGTGGAACAGTCTTTTTGGGTTGTTTGTTGCCCTACAGATTTATCCAGGTTTTACAAATTTTCTACTTTACCTCAGCTAATAGTTCATTTCAGTAAAGTTAGTAATCTTTGTTTTCTGTTTGGAAGGAGAATCATTTCTGAATTTGTTTAAAGTCTTAATGTTAAAGTTTAATGATGATTTTGAATTGATAAACCTTGTTTCGTTATCCTTCACCCTATTCGCATATGTTATAAACATTTTATTGCCAAACAGTCATTTTATTCTATAGATATTCTAAACTGTAAGTATTGTTTTCCAAACTGAGTTTCCTATCAAAACCTAGTTAGATTTCGACTTCCATTATTATCGTTTTACAACATAAACAAATTCAATCTACATAGGCTTCGGATCGAACCAAAGTTCTTTTGAAAATTCATATTCAAAACATTTAATTTCATTTCAACAAAACATGAACTAGGGTATGGCTGGTTCATTTCCATTACAAACGAATTAAATACCATTTCAAACCTCACAAATTACGGAGTTATCATCTAAGACAAGTTTCACAAACCCTAGTATAGATTGAAAATCACGATGTCAACCTACAACATTAAGTCATATAACACAGACATTTTTACACAGAAATAAATAGCATACATTTTCATCACCGAGAAGAGAGCATCGTATCCACTATAAACGAGCCTCGGCTACTTTTATCGTTTCTTATAATTTAAACAAACAGGTCGTGGCTCAATGGTTTTAACCAGTACAAGTTCCATTCTCAAGAAAATGAAATCGATGTTCTCAGAAAACAAAATTTCAACATGTTTTCAAAACAAAATCATACAGGGTTTATTCCCAAGTTCAAACTTTGAAACGAGTCCTTAAGCCCTCGGCATTAACGAGTTTTACATTTCCCAGTTCGACGAAGATAAGCATCAAGGTTTAAAACCAAGTATCATAAACAAACGAGAGTCACAACACTGAACAGACAGCTTTTGAATAATAAAATGTGCTTCGAAGTTCTTCAACTAACAACAACGACGAGTCATGGCATCCTTTGCAATCACATCAACCACAGATGGAGAGCACCTACGAGGGTTTTTGAAAGACCCAGAGCTTACCAGAATGGAAGCATGCCCCTCTTCCAAACCCTTGCTCAATTCATTTCTTCACAACCTGCAAACTGACAAAACAATAGTTCGGTTTTAGACAACTCAGACATTTCAAACTGAAAGATGAAATGCAACAAAGGAAATCGCTATTCTTTACAAGAATGTTTACCATGTTGTAAGTGACCAAGCTTTACATTTTCACCAGTTAAACGATGAATTCCTCGCTGTAGACGAGACAGGAAACCCTCTGTCATTTCGCACTAGGGTGTGTCTTTCACTCAAACTATAAAACGTAAAGCTCAAAAACTTTCAAACCATTGACACTTCAAACTAGAGACACAAGTTGTTAACACGACGCCATTACAGAAGGAAGGAACCTACAACCTTTCCAAACCAGCAGGTCTCGAGGTCGAAACCTCATACAACTTTCTAAACCAAAATTTCGGTAGACTATCAGCCCTAACAGAGCAAAATAATAGCAATAACATAGAACACAATAACTTCTATCAACTCAACACTCGATGCAACACTAGGGTTAGATCCGACGATCAGGATCAAAGATGATCGACGACTGTAAACATGCCAACACTCTTCGCATTGGAATGAGCAACATTCCCATTTATTGCTCATTCAATATCGTAGCATGACCTTACCAACTTGTGTACACGGTGGATAACCATACAGCCAGCTCGAAGGACTATCAACGAGATGAGTTACATGGCAGCGTTCACGTTCACCTTATGCACTCGTTACAATCACGTGGAGCTTGTAAGTCCTCGTAAAAAAATATTTTTGGATGGCCATTATTGCAGGACTAAAACACAATAACCAACGCCAATTCGTATCACTTGTAACCTTCAACCTATCCATCACAATTTATTGCATGTCAGTGCTCTCTTATTCCAACGTTATGATTTCAAATCTTGATACATAACATTATAACATTATATGTTATGTTTAGTTGATTCCAAAGATCATATGGGTTCCAAGTTACCTTCCAAAACACACATTATAGTGTTATTTTGACCAACGTCGATACATTTATTCATATAGTCCCAAGCCTAGATCGCATTCTAGATTGGTGATATTATATAGAACCATTTTTTTAAGTGTATATATATATCAAAAGGTAAGCCTAGTAGTTTTAAAAATTAATTACATAGTTTTTGTATTAGTTGCAATGATAACTATAGTCACTAGGTTGACATAGTTCTCATTCACATGAGATTCATACAATGAATGATACTTTACATAAGCCTTAAAGGCTTATAAGTTATCACATCTAGTTCGACATTGCAAAATTACGATTAGAGTAGTCCATACATGAGAAAATTACACACTATCTTGGTAACATTGGTTGCATTCATATAAATTCTATTATTGCAACTATAGATAGACTGTATGGTAGACGTTTCAATAAATCCATTGATAAATGATTATCTTAATAGCTAACTAAATGTTAGGTGTATTTCTCTCACTGCAAACATTTAAATGATTTTTGCAATACAATTATTACATCAGTAATGGGAAGATAATCAAGTATCTTAAAGACGACGACAAAGCCAGCTACGACAACGACAGGAATTACAACGACAAAACTATCAGTATGATGACATACATAGATGGCTATGTTTTAAACATTGTGGAGTTGTAAGACAACATCTTAAAATAGTAATTATAGCTATGAAATCCATACCTGCATACTTATGGTGGATCGCAACAGAATTCTAACATTTTATTTAATTGCGACGTTGAAATTGAACTTCACACGTACTTTGTTTCTACGTAGCCATGAAACTTCTTACTTGTCTACACATAGGACATTCAATATACTTTAGCATTGCAGCTAAGTAAGCTCTGGGGTATCTCGTAGAACACCCTTATGCAACAAAGTCAAACTGTCAGTATCATTGCAAAATAAAAGTGTCGCATCATATTTCCGACCTGTTAAGCTCATTTGTAATCATAATCATGTTTGCTAATTATGTGTTAAATCTGTCACTGTCACATTGCTACTAAAACAGAAAATTAAAGTATGTTTAGTACTAACAACTTTACAATTAATGCTATCATAATCACAATTATTATTTCCGCAATTATAATTATCATAATTAATGCTGTTATAAAAAAATTTAAATTTTTATAAAAATTTGGGATGTTACATGTGGTATCAGAGCTCAGATTCGAACTCTAGGGATGAAAAATGTTGAAAAACACGCAGCCAAAAATTTTATACAGCAGAAAATTGTACTAATTTGAAATTTTAATTATTATGTTATGCAGAAATTATTTTCAGTTACAGGTATGGAGAACTCAGCTGAACAATTAGACGACAGATTTCAGCAAAACAGTCACAGCTCGGGACAGCACTATGTAAAAGAAGGACATGGTGAACTAAATAACAGTTCGTCAGAACTATTACATGCTTTTCATGAATTAAAAGCATAAATCAGATTTGTGAAACAAGACAATGAAAGGATTCTGCAAGCATAGGAACAGTTAAACCAAGTATTATTTGAACAGATCCCAACTGAGGAACAAGAGAAAGATAATGAAGATATTTCCAAAGTTGAGGATCTTCCTCATGCTGATAAAAACAAGAAAATGAAAATCAGTAAGATGAATGATAGTTCAACCTCATCAAGAGATGCTATTGAAACACATAGAAAGAAACGTAACTACACCAGTGATAGCAGTGAAGGAGATTTCAAAGCCAGAAGGAAAAATCATAAGGAATATGAGCAAATTTCTGAGGAGTTCAAAAGATAAGACCTCCGACTTTCAATGGAGAAACTGAGAAGGGCGAGACAGCTAAAGCTTGGTTGTCCGGTATGAAGAAATACTTCCGGATTTATAACTATTTAGAGCCTTTGAAGGCAAAAATGGCTATATATAACTTGACCGGAAAAGTGGATATTTGGTGGCAGGACATCAAAAGAGTAAAGGGCATCAAAAATAAAGATGTAAGCTGGAGTACCTTTAAACGATACTTTAAAAAGAAGTATTTGTCTAAACAGTACTATGAAGAAAAATATAAAGAGTTCTACGATTTGAAGCTGGGAGGTATGAATATGAAAGAAATGAATAGTAAATTTCTAAATTTACTAAGATATGTACCATACCTCATAGAAGAAAAACCAAAGATTCAAAGGTACTTGAGTTGTTTACCTTTCAATATTAAGGACAGAATCGAGTACGATAGTCCTAAAACTCTAGAAGAGGCTATGAGAAAAGCAGTTTTTTGTTATGACACAAATCGGAAAAGAGAAGGAATGTCAAACTAGAAAAATCATAAGCCCAACAATTTTGAGCAGAAAAAGAAGAATTCCAGATTCAGTGGAAATTCCGGATTCCAAAGGAAGAATTTTCAGAATCAGAATTTCCAAGGGAATAATTCCAGAAACAATTCACAACAGAATTCTACAGCATCAAGAAATGCACCTAATAATACCAGAACTAATGAGCCAAAGGCACCTATTAAATGTTTTGAATGCCAAGGTCCTCATTACGCATCAGAATGTCCCTTGAGGAAGCGAAAGACTAAGAACATCAACTCTATTCAGACTGAACCTACTGTTGGAGATGTGGCGAGGGAAATGCCCAGAATCAATGCAACACTTGACAACAGGCAAGCAGATCATCAAATCTCCATGGTAGAGATTGAAGGTATGCTACATAATCATCATGTTACTATTTTAATTGACCTAGGTGCTAGCTTAAGTTATATATCACCAGACATTGTGGAAAGTCTTAAATTGAAAACTGAAAAGTTTAGTAAATCTTGGCTAGTTAGACTAGCAACTGGAACAAAGAGAAAAGTATCATATTTTATAGAAAACTGTGTTTTGTCCATGAATCATTTACAAACACAAATCAAGTTGAATATTCTACCTTTAGGATCTTATGATATTATAGTTGGGATAGACTAGTTAGAAGCCCATCATGTCATTCTGGACTGTTATGGGAAAAGTTTTACATGTTTAAATGACGAAGGGAACACTGTAGAAATAAAAGGCATCCCAAGGAAGGTAACCCTTAGACAGATTTCAGCCATGCAAGTTAAGAGGGCAGTTAGGGAAGGATGCCAGATGTTTGCAGTAAACATCGTAAATGACGAGTTTATTGGTAAAGAGGACAAACTGAAATTAGAGGACATACCTGTCTTAAAGGATTTTAAGGATATATTTCCTGAGGAAATTCCAGGATTACCTCCTAAAAGAGATTTAGATTTTACCATAGAGTTAATACCGGGAGCAGTACCAAATTCTAAATCCCCGTACAGAATGAACATACTGGAGTTAAACGAATTAAAATTACAGTTGAAGGAACTGATTGATAAGAATTATATAAGACCCAACATGTCTCCATGGGGAGCACCTGTCATCTTTGTTAAGAAGAAGGATGGAACCTTAAGACTATGCATAGATTATCGCCAGCTTAATAAGATGACACTCTAGAATAGGTATCCATTGCCCCGCATAGACGATCTATTCGATCAGCTGCATGGAGCAACTATATTTTCAAAGATTGATCTAAGATCAGGATATCATCAAGTACGAGTTAAGGATGAAGATATTTCCAAGACAACTTTTAGAATTCGTAATGGACATTACGAGTTCGTAGTCATGCCATTTGGCTTGACTAATGTCCCGGCTGTATTTATGTGTTTGATGAATAATATTCTGCACAAATACCTAGACAAGTTTGCTGTTGTATTTATAGACGACATTTTGGTGTATTCAAAAAGTAAAGAAGAGCATGATGAACATCTACGAATTATCTTACAAGTTCTGAGAGAACATCAACTATACGCTAAGTTTAGCAAGTGTGACTTCCACAAAGACAAAATTCAGTATTTAGGACACATAATTTCGAAAGAAGGAATCTCGGTTGACCCCGACAAGATAAGGGCCATTAATGACTGGCCGGTTCCTAAGGATGTGTCGAATGTAAGATCATTTATGGGTATTACTGGATATTACAGAAAGTTTATAGAAAAATTTTCAAAGATTGCCAACCCCATAATTCCCTTGTAGAAGAAAGGGAAGAAATTTGTGTGGGATCAGAAATGTTCTGACAGTTTTAAGAAATTAAAGGAATTATTGACGACATCACCTATCTTGAGGATAGCAGACCCCAACAAGGATTTTGTAGTTTGTACAGACGCATGCAATGACGGACTCGGTGGAGTCCTGACACAGGAAGGGCATGCAGTGGCCTATGAATCTAGAAAGCTGAAAGTACATGAAAAGAATTACTCTACCTATGATTTAGAGTTATTGGCAGTTATTCATGCCTTAAAAATGTGGCATCACCACCTTATTGGCAGAAAATTTACGTTATTAACAGATAACATGGGTCTGAAATATTTATTAGATCAGACAAACTTGAACGTTAGACAAGCAAGATGGTTGACCTTCTTAAGTGAGTATGATTTCGAAATTCAGCATATTAAAGGGAAGGAGAACAAGGTTGCAGATGCCTTGAGTCGTAAGGAAAAACTGAATTTTATTTCAGCCATCAGTACTTATTCAACTGACTTGGAAAATTAGATTCTTGAAAAGAGTGAAACGGATGAAGAATACAAAAAATGAAGGAAAAGATATCAAACAACAGTTTTGAAAATTTTATGGTAGATTACAGCATGAAGGAAAATGGATTATTACTATATAAAAATAGATTGTATGTACCAGACATACCAAAAATAAAATTTCTGATATTAGATGAGATGCATAAAAGTCATTATTCTGGTCATTCAGGTTATCAAAAGACCATTACTATGCTAAGAAAAGAATACTATTGGCCCAGAATGAAGGATGAAGTAGCAAAGTACATAGCTAAATGTTTGGACTGTCAAAAGGTGAAGGTTGAACACCAACATCCTGCTGGATTGTTGCAACTGTTACCGATACCAAGTTGGAAATGGGAAGTAATCAGCATAGATTTTATTACTGGATTACCTAAAAATCAGAAACAACATGATTCTATCATGGTGGTAGTGGACAAACTCAGCAAGGAAGCACATTTCATACTTGTTAAAACTACTCATAAAGCTCTAGACATTGCATAAATATTTATGAAACAGATTTTTTTACTACATGGGATACCTAAAGTTATAATTTCAGATCGTGACTCTAATTTTACCGAGAACTTCTGGAGGTCACTATTTAAGGGGTTGAATACAACCTTAAATTTCAGTACAACATTTCATCCACAAACGGATGGACAGACAGAAAGGGTAAATCAAGTTTTAGAAGATTTATTAAGAATGTATGTTAAGGATCAGCCTGGTAAGTGGGAAGACTACTTGCACTTAGCAGAATTTGCTTATAATAATCATTATCATGCATCGGCCAGACTTAGTCCTTTTGAAATTCTTTATGGTAGGAAATGTAATACACCTATTTCGTGGAATGATCCAATAAATAGAGTTGTTTTAGGACCTGAATTATTGCAATAATTAGAACTGATTGTGAAATAGGTACAAGGACATTTAAAAGCTGCCCAAGATAGGCAAAAGAGTCAAGCAGATTGAAAAAGAACTCATAAAGAGTTCCAGGTTGGTGAACATGTATTCCTCGAGGTAAGACCGAAAAAGAGTCCACTGAAATTGGGGAGCTGTGCCACGTTGGCACCTAGGTATTGTGGTCCTTTTGAAATATTGTCTAAGGTTAGAGCAGTGGCATACCAACTGGCTTTGCCACCAAACTTAAAAATACATAATATTTTTCATATATCGTTTTTAAAGAAATATGTACACGATACTATTCATGTTGTAAACTGGAATGATGTACAGGTGGGACAAGACAGAGATTTTCCGGTAGAACCGGACTGTATCCTCGGAAGGAGGGAAACTATTCTCCGAAATCGCAGCATTGGGAAAGTGAAGGTGTAATGGAAGCACCTTAGCCCAGAAGAGGAAACCTGGGAGTTCGAGAGTAGTATGCAGGCAGCATACCCAACTCTGTTTCAGGAACACTCAAGGAGTGAGTGATTAACCAACATCGAGGACGATGTTGAGACTTAAGGGGGGTGTATGTCACCTACCCAAATTTCTGAAAATTATTATTTTATTTACAAAATACTTTATGTTAAATTTAATTACAAAGTTTTTTAATTATGATCAGTTTTGATCAAGGATGAATGTAATTACTGAATATTATTATTTAAATAAATTAATTAGGAGACAAACACCCAAGGAGACTGTTAAATGAGTGTTCACTAACCCACTAGGAGGAATGGAAGCTGTTGGAAGGTATGGGACAGATGGCAGCAATTGCATCACACCACTAGCTGTTGGTTATGGGACAACTACCCCTAAAAATGTGGCATTATCCCCCAGGTGGAGGGAGTGAGCAGGAAGCTCATTTAATGACCCAGTAACATCTGAAAAGGATTAGGCAACCTACTTAAGACAAATTCGAATTGGGCAGGAAACCCTTACACAATATTTTATGTAGAAATATTTCCTCATGTGCATCGGGTGATCACTGAGAGATTTGATTAAGGGAGGCTAGTTGTGAGTGCAATCATAAGTCTGCATATTGCTGAGAAGAACTAGAGATGCTGGTGCAGATATTTTTTACTACTGGTTCTTGAAGATTCAAGAGTTAGTACTACTGCAAGTGGAGATCCTAATTCCTAAATTTCTTCTTCCTGGTGGTTCAGTGAACAGGCTCGGGGGTTCTAAGGCAAGTACTTGACTGCTTTCAGGAATTGGTTGGGTGGAACAGTCTTCTTGGGCTGTTTGTTGCCCTACATATTTATCCAGGTTTCACAAATTTTCTACTTTACCTCAGCTAATAGTTCGTTTCAGTAAAGTTAGTAATCTTTGTTTTCTGTTTGGAAGGAGAATCATTTTTTAATTTGTTTAAAGTCTGAATGTTAAAGTTTAATGATGATTTTGAATTGAGAAACCTTGTTTCATTATCCTTCACCCTATTCGCATATATTATAAACATTTTATTGCCAAACAGTCATTTTATTCTATAGATATTCTAAACTGTAAGTATCATTTTCCAAACTGAGTTTCCTATCAAAACCTAGTTAGATTTCGACTTCCATTATTATCGTTTTACAACATAAATAAATTCAATCTACACAGGCTTCGAATGGAACCAAAGTTCTTTTGAAAATTCATATTCAAAACATTTAATTTCATTTCAACAAAACACGAACTAGAGTATGGCTTGTTCGTTTCCATTACAAACGAATTAAATACCATTTCAAACCTCACACATTACAGAGTTATCATCTAAGACAAGTTTCACAGACCCTAGTATAGATTGAAAATCACGATGTCAACCTACAGCATTAAGTCATATAACACAGACGTTTTTACACAGAAATAAATAGCATACATTTTCATCGCCGAGAAGAGAGCATAGTATCCACTATAAACGAGCCTCGTCTCCTTTTATCGTTTCTTATAACTTAAACAAACAGGTCGTGGCTCAATGGTTTTAACCAGTACAAGTTCCATTCTCAAGAAAACGAAATCGATGTTCTCCGAAAACAAAATTTCAACATGTTTTCAAAACAAAATCATACAGGGTTTATTCCCAAGTTCAAACTTTGAAACGAGTCCTTAATCCCTTGGCATTAACGAGTTTTACATTTCCCAGTTCGACGAAGCCAAGTATCATAAACAAACGAGAGTCACAACACTGAACAGACAGCTTTTGAATAATAAAATGTGCTTCGAAGTTCTTCAACTAACAACAACGACGAGTCATGGCAAGGACCTGTTACTCATCCTTTGCAACCACATCAACCACAGACGGAGAGCACCTACAAGGGTTTTTGAAAGACCCGGAGCTTACCAGAATGGAAGCATGCCCCTCTTCCAAACCCTTGCTCGATTCATTTCTTCACAACCTGCAAACTGACAAAACAATAGTTCGGTTTTAGACAACTCAAACATTTCAAATCGAAAGATGAAATGCAACAAAGGAAATCACTATTCTTCACAAGAATATTTACCATGCTGTAAGCGACCAAGCTTTCCATTTTCACCAGTTAAATGATGAATTCCTCATTGTAGAAGAGACAGGAAACCCTCTGTCATTTCGCACCAGGGTGTGTCTTTCACTTAAACTATAAAACGTAAAGCTCAAAAACTTTCAAACCATTGACACTTCAAACTAGAGACCCATGTTGTTAACACGACGCCATTACAGAAGGAAGGAACCTGCAACATTTCCAAACCAGCAAGTCTCGAGGTCGAAACCTCATACAACTTTCTAAACCAAAATTTCGGCAGATTGTTAGCCCTAACAGACCGAAAAAATAGCAATAACATAGAACACAATAACTTCTATCAACCCAACACTCAATGCAACACTAGGGTTAGATCCAACGATCAGGATCAAGGATGATGGACGACTGTAAACATGCCAACACTCTTCGCATTAGAACGAGCAACAATCCCATTTATTGCTCATTCAATATCGTAGCACGACCTTACCAACTTGTGTACACGGTGGATAACCATACAGCCAGCTCAGAGGACTATCAACGAGATGAGTTACATGGCAGTGTTCATGTTCACCTTATGCACTCGTTACAATCACGTGGAGCTTGTAAGTCCTCGTCAAAAAGTATTTTTGGATGGCCATTATTGCAGGACTGAAACACAATAACCAACATCGATTTGTATCACTTGTAACCTTCAACCTATCCATCAAAATTTATTGCATGTCAGTGCTCTCTTATTCCAACCTTATGATTTCAAATCTTGATACATAGCATTATAACATTATATGTTATGTTTAGTTGATTCCAAAGATCGTATTGGTTCCAAGTTATGTTCCAAAACACACATTATAGTGTTATTTTGACCAACGTCGATACATTTATTCATGTAGTCCCAAGCCTAGATCGCATTCTAGATTGGTGATATTATATAGAACCATTTTTTTAAGTGTATATATATATCAAAAGGTAAGCCTAGTAGTTTTAAAAATTAATTATATATATTTTTGTATTAGTTGCAATGATAACTATAGTCACTAGATTGACATAGTTCTCATTCACATGAGATTCATACAATGAATGATACTGTACATAAGCCTTAAAGGCTTATAAGTTATTACATCTAGTTCGACATTGCAGAATTACGATTAGAGTAGTCCATACATGAGAAAATTACACACTATCTTGGTAACATTGGTTGCGTTCATATAAATTCTATTATTGCAACTATAGATAGAATATATGGTAGACGTTTCAATAAATCCATTGATAAATGATTATCTTAATAGCTAACTAAATGTTAGGTGTATTTCTCTCACTGCAAACATTTAAATGATTTTTGTGATACAATTATTACATCAGTAATGGGAAGATAATCAAGTATCTTAAAGACGACGACAAAGCCAGCTACGACAACAACAGGAATTACAACGACAAAACTATCAGTATGATGACATACATAGATGACTCTGTTTTAAACATTGTGGAGTTGTAAGACAACATCTGAAAATAGTAATTATAGCTATGAAATCCATACCTGCATACTTATGGTGGATCGCAACAGAATTCTAACATTTTATTTAATTATGACGTTGAAATTGAACTGTACATGTACTTTGTTTCTATGTAGCCATGAAACTTCTTACCTGTCCTCTGCACATAGGACATTCAATATACTTTAGCATTGCAGCTAAGTAAGCTCCAGGGTACCTCGTAGGACACCCTTATGCAGCAAAGTCAAACTGTCAGTATCATTGCAAAAGAAAAGTGTCTCATCATATTTCCAACTTGTTAAGCTCATTTGTAATCATAATCATGTTTGCTAATTATGTGTTAAATCTGTCACTGTCACATTCCTGCTAAAACAGAAAATTAAAGTATGTTTAGTACTAACAACTTTACAATTAATGCTATCGTAATCACAATTATTATTTCCGCAATTATAATTATCATAATTAATGCTGTTATCAAAAATTTTAAATTTTTATAAAAATTCGGGATGTTACACCACTCCTTGGACTTGGGAGAAACCTTTTGCCACCAGCCTAGATTTGTATTTGCTGATAGAGCCATCAGTAACAACATTCGTGCAGTAGACCCACTTACATTGGACCAATTTTCTTCCAGGTGGAAGAGAAACTAGCTCCCATGTATTGTTCTTTTGAAGAGAACTGTACTCTTCATCCATGGCGGTTTGCCATCTTGGGTCTCGGTGGGCATGATAGTATGATTTGGGATCTGAACCAATCATAAAATAACATTTCTCAGATAATAATGGATCATAAAATGGAAAATCCATACCTGCTCTTTGAAAGTCTGCTCTTGTTCTCCTTGGATCAGCAGGATTTTCAATGTTTGGAGCAGCAGATTGTAGAGTGTTTTGGGCCCACTTTGGTAACTGAGGAGGATCATTATGGTTGGATTCTGAACCTGGTATGTCATGGCCATAAAATTTTGATAAAATATCAGAAATATCAGATCCAATGCTTTCTTCATATTCTCTTGAATCTTCATCTTGTGGAGGATGCTGATCGGCAGTGTTTTCCTCGACTAGTTTCAGATCTTGAAGTGGTTCTTCAAACTTCACACTTCGCTCTATGAATATCTTTTCGATCTGATATTCATGAGTTTATATGCTTTTTATTCTTCTCCATATCCTATTAGGATGCATTCAGTACTTTGTGGATCCAAAGCTTTTTTCTTTTCAGAAGGAATTCTAGCCCATGCAGTGGAGCCACAAACCCTCAAATTGGACACATCCGGTTTGTGAATAGTGAATGCTTCGAAAGGAGTTTTACCTTTCACGGATGAATGTGGAACTCGGTTCTGAATATATGCAGCAACATTAATGGCTTCATTCCAAATATTTGCAGCCAAACCTTTTGACTCAAGCATATAGGTAGCCATCTCTTTCAGTGACCGATTCTTCCTTTCCGCTACACCGTTCTGCTGGGGTGTGTAGGGAACTGTATGTTGGATCTGAATTCCGCTTTCGGCACAAAGTTGCAGCAACTCAGTCTTGATATATTCTCTACCATTATCAGATCTAAGAGCTTTGATCTTTCTCTCAGTGGCGGTCTCAACAGAAGCCTTAAAATCCTTGAATTTTCCAAGCACTTCTGACTTGTTTTTGAGAAAAAATACCCAAGTAAAGCGGGAGAAGTCATCGATGAATGTCAAACATACCTTGAACCATTCATGGACATATTTGGCAGTGGACCACTGATATCAAAATGTATGAGACCCAAAATAGTTGAAGCTCTGCTAGCTTTGCCGCGGTCGAACTTGTGCTCAGGGTGCTTCCCAACAATGCAACTGGGGCAAATTCCCTTCGAGGAACGGAGTTGCAGAATACCATCAACCATGGATTTGTTTTGTAACAAAAGAAAATACTTGTAATTAAGGTGTCCAAACCTTTCATGCCAAATCTTACTAACCTCATTGCCATGGGTGAGAAGAGCAGTGGGATTTACAAGCAGCATAAAGTGTGAAAACTCATAGTATTTTGCAGTATGATTTGCCTTTCCGACTACAATAAGTCTTCCACTTTCAATATCAAAAATTTCAACTTTCTTAGGGCTGAATGTAACTTGCTTCGGTGCACCGGTGTGTGGCATTTGACACACAGAAAGTAGATTCAAAGCCAAGGAAGGCACATAAAGAACATTCTGAAAACTTCCATGCTCTAAATGGATGGTACCTTTACCCTTTGATGAAATTTTTGAGTCATCTCCCAAATGGATGGGGATGGAGCTGTTTGGATCAAATGAGGAAAAATAGTCAATATTTGCAGCCATATGATTCGAGGCACCAGAATCTATCAGTAGAGTGGTGGGTTTCGAAACAATTGCCATGAGTGCTTGACATCTTTCATGATCATAATTTCTATCCTTCTTCCGTGCACCATCGGAAAGACATATGTTATTCTTTTCCAAAAGGAGGGCCATTTGATCTATTTTTTTCTTCATGCATGAACTTTCAGGATGTAAGCCACGGTTGCATTAAGAACACTTAGATTTTTCTTTACCCTCTTTACCCTTTTGCTTGTTCCTTGAACCGGATGGTGCATCCAATGATTTGCCTTTCTCTCTTTGCTTGGATGGTTCGAATTTGGGCTTCTCTTTCTTTTGATTCCCTTTTCCATTCAAATTCTTGGATCCTCCAACAAAGAGGTCTGAATCTTTGGAGCTTATGGACCCCATTTGAATAAACTTATCATGCTCTTTGGTAACGGACTCAATGAAGGCATTCAAGGTAGGCATCTTCCAATTCGATGTAGTTAGCCGACCGGAATTGAAAGTAAAGACAAATACCAAGAAATATTTACCAAGTTTTGAAAGAATAGAGAGGATCAATTGTTTATCCTCTTTGACAACTCCACTATTCTTCAATTGCAAAGGCAAATGCTTGAATCTTGTGAAAAAATCATTGATGGTCTCGAAATTCTCAGGATTCAAGGCAATCAATTCGTTTTCCAATTGAAAAGACCGCATGTCATCTTGCTTTCCAAAAAGCTTTTCTAGTTGCTCCCATACTACCTTTGGAGTAGTCAATCCACTGAGGTCAAAGTGAAGATCCTTGAAAATATTGAGGCAAAGAAGACCATATGCTTCATCCAATTTGTTGAAGTGTTTGGATTTTTCAATGAGAGTATTGGGCTCAACTTCGAGGCCCATGGTGACTTTGTAGTACCCTTTTGAGAGTAACATAATCTCCATGTCATTCTTCCATTCAAAATAATTGAAGGGAGTGAGTAGCTTTGAAGAAGAAGAATCCATCTCAATGATAGCGAATGCACTTGATGGAGATGATAAACCCGCAAATCACAATTAAAACAAGAACAGTAAGGTCGAACAATCCACCCTTTCAGAGTTGCATCACAGCTAGGATTGGAGATCAAGCAAGCTTGAAGATCCAATGTATCAAATCCAGGAATTCTGTGGAAACTCAAGGCTTCTAGAGTGGATTGGAGAGTATTTTTAGCCTTTGCATGCACATGGACGAATGCACATGAGATTTTTCATGTCGCTGCTGAATTTTCTTTGAGAAAATTCACTCAATTCTTCATGTAGAACACCTGCAAAAGAGAAATCTTGTCCCTGCCATGGCTCTGATACCATGTAAAATTAGTCACAGCAGATCTAATGAACAAGTAAATCAATCACAATAGATGAAACTCAGAAAAAAAGGTGTAAACTGTGCAAGAGAGATGCATCAGTGCTCTATAATCCAGAATAGTGAAAATACAATACAATACTATCACAATGAGTGAGCAATTCGAATTATCCAAGGAGATCATTCGAATATACTGCATGGAAAAACTTGGCTCCAACTAGAAGTCCTCATCTCAATCAGTGGTGGTCATCAATGCACAAATAACTGTCAGCCAAGTGTCAAACTGAGTCTAACTGAGTGTAATAAGTGTAACTGATGGTAATGGCACTAATGTAGGGAAGGAGGCTCAGTGGAGGGCGCATGAGGAGTTAACTGCACTCAGAATAGGTAGTCAAGTCTCATCGGAGGTCCATCAGAGTGATAACAGCAGTTAGGAGTCAGTCTAGCCTCAAATCAAGGAAAGACAACTAGCTAACTGAAGTGAACTGGGTTGGTAGGTGAAAAAAGACGCCCTTCTCAAGTGGAAGGTGAGAAGTGGGTGCCTCCCTGACTAGGAGGGCTAAAGCTGAGTGGAAAGTAGCTCCCGGGTGCTGGCAGATTAGGGACTAGGTGCTGGAGGCATCAAATTGGTGACTGGGAAACATGCGGATGCATGCATGCATGCAAAGTACATACTGAATGATGAGATATCCTAACAAACAAGCATAGTTTGCAAATTAAGATTCCTCCAGATTTTGAACATAAGGGATCTTCCCTGAGAATGCAATTTCAAAGAAGAGCTTTCCAGGCTTCACTACCGTGAGCAACGACTTGAATGATCCATTTTGCACAAAGGTCCTGCACCTTAGTATATGAATAGAGGATCTTGAGACTACTCCAATCCTTGGCAAGCAATAAGGTTCCGTTTTAGCTAATGGAAGTCCATTTTACCTAGAGCATGTGCTTAGAGGAAGTCCTTGAGAATATTTTCCAACCTTTGGTAAGCACTTTGAGAAGGCACCCAATAGGAAACCAAGTAGTAAATTATTGAAAACAAGTTACAATAACTAAAATGAAATTATGGCAAGCTCGCTTCAGCATATATTAAATTAAAATATGAAAATTCTCCTGCTTGAGAATTGGGTGTAAATCATTCCCATTTGTTTCAGTATTTGTTTTTTGAGTGCAGGAACTCATCGTTTTTTGGTTTCAAAATTGACTTTGAATAACACAAGTGAATATGGAATTACATTTATGCTTAACTTCTTCTTTTTTTCATGTTGCCAAGTTTCCACCCTCCATATTGTAGGTGAGGATGCGATTGGCCGGATAAACAATTAGCTCATGTACAACCTCAATCAATGATCAGTTCATGAAAATCGAACATGTCACAAATTGGGATTTGAACCTAGGTGGGGGATAACAACTTTCTTCTACAATGGGATGTTTCACTAAAATCAATACATTCCAAAGGTCCACAATAGGGGTATTACACAAATGTCATTAAGTGTCCCAATCATGGTGTAAACACTATTTCAATGAGGTTACTAGTAAATAAGTTGGTAATTCTTTTCTTGGGAATAGTTGTTTTGTTTCACTCCTACTATAAACATGCTCTGTTCACCATCTTGAGTTAGATTTCATTCACTCCAAGGAGATGTTCATTTTGCTGCTGTCATGGACCATTATTAAACATATAGGTCCAATGTTCATCAAAATTGTTCATTTTTTTAATATGCTAAGAAGCAGCTTGAGTTGTCTAGCACATTCATTGCAAACAAGCACTTTTTTTTAGCTGCTATAAGGATTGTTTTACAAGTATGTCTCTAATATGCTTGTTTTCTCCTTGAATTCATTTTAGATGTAGGCTTTTAAGCCAAAGATGAAAGACTCTTTCTTTAATTTGGCTATGTGATTATATGGGTGGATTCCAAGCAAGCAAATATTTACTACATTGAATGAGAGGCATAATATTTTCTCCAGCTTGTAACTAAATTTACAATATCATTTGGTTCGTGTTATTGTTAGAATATTTGTAAATTTTTGAAGCTCTATGTATCTATGTTTTAAAAATCGGTGAAATCAGTTTTGGTTTCAGCTGATTCACCGATTTATCACCCGACCGGTTCAAACCAGTCTCTGAATCGGTTCGGGGGACTGGTTCGATACCGAACTGAACCGGTCTGGCTCACCAATTTATGTAAAAAATCCGCTGAATCGGCGGGGTCTGTGGGGCATTAAAAAAATATTTTTTAAGGTTATTAAAAATATATATATAATCTAACCTACACTATTAATCTACCCAACCCTAACATTCCACGTTGCATTTATCGTTTTACTTTTACCTTCAGGCGCGGCCAGCGAGAGACTCCAGAGTTAGTAGCGAGCGTCAAGTGGATGGCGGACTGTGCAGTGTGCACACTGCCACTGCACTGTATAGTGTGGACTCATGGAGTGGTGGAGAGAAGCCGCAGAGAGAGCCACTGCGTACAACAGTGTGGTGGGGACTCGAGAGAAGCCGATGTGGGGAGACTCGACTGTGATCTCCCACACCCACACAAAATTTACATAGGTGAGTCGGTGACATAATTTACAATTTACATTGCAAACACAAAATTTTAACATAAAATTTATCTTTTAAATTTTAAATAGAAATTTTAACTTACAATTTTAGGTTTTAAGTTTTTAACACATAAATTTTAAATTTTAACTTACAAACAGAAGTTAAAAATTCATTGTTTCTTATTATGTTTGGAATTTTCTTTTTTCTTTGCATGTCAACTTCCATCTAAGAATCCAGATCTGCACTCTATACTCATGGCCCCAAAAACAAAAGATCCTGCATGGATCCATGCAGATGTTATTCAGGGGGACATATATTGCAAGTATTGCAAGAAATTTATTAAGGGTGGGGAGATTTTTATGCTTAAACAACACTTGGCAGCCATCAAAGGCCAAGTTAAGGCATGTGAAGCCCCACTATATGTTATTGGACACATTAGAGTTGAGATGCACATTTTAAGAAGTTTGAAGAGGGAAAGGATAAGCAAAGAGAGATAGAGGAAGAAGTAGGGAAGAAGAGGCGGCTTGCTGAAATGATGGGTGAGACCTATGCCCCTAGTTCAAATTCAAAAGAAGGCTCTTCATCTATCCCTTCTACCACTCTTAGGGATCATTTCCAGTATGTTCCGCCCTCCGAGACTACACAAGATAAGGGCAAAGCCAAAAAAGAGGGGTAGCATTGAAAGCTATTTCACACCTCCCACCACTTCTGCCAATGTCAATTCTTCTCAGATGCAACATCCAACACAAATTCAACCCACCTTAGATGAGCACTAGAAGAAGCAGTACAAAGAGTTTTCCCATGAGTACATAGTAAGATGGTGGTATGATGTTGATCTCTCATTCAATGTTGCCTGCTCTTCTTATTACCAACCTATGTGGGATGTCATTGTAGCTGGTGGTAAGGGCTTCAAAGGCCCTAGTATGCATGACTTGAGGGGATCTCTTTTGAAAAAAGAGATCGTTTCCATAGAAAAATACCTGAAGGATTTCAAAGCTTCATGGGTAAACATAGGATGCACTATCATGTCAGATGGATGGAAAGATCAGAAGGGCCAACAGGTTATAAAATTTCTTGTCTCTTGCCCACAAGGAACCATGTTTTTTAGATCATGTGATGCATCTAATCAGGTGAAAGATGCAAATTTGTTATTTCATCTTTTGGATGAGATTGTTGAGGAGGTGGGGGAAACTAATGTTGTGCCAGTCATCACCGATAATGCCTCTAACTATGTTATTGTTGGTAGGATGTTAGAGGAAAAACATAAAACCATATTCTGGACCCCATGTGCGGCACATTGCATCTAGACCTCATGCTTGAGGATGTATGCAAACAGGACTGGATCAAGTTCACTTTGGAGTATGCCAAAAGCATCACCAAGTACATCTACAACCACGATTGGGTATTGAACTTGATGAGGAGACACACGGGGGGCAAGGAGCTTGTTAGGCCTGCAGTTACTAGATTTGCAACTCACTTCCTCACGTTGCAATCTCTCCCTTCCCAAGCAGAGAACTTGGAGCGGATGTTTTCAAGTGATGAATGGAATTCATCTAATTGGGATCGCACACAAGATGGAAAAGAGATTAAGAGGAAAATTAAAAGCTCTTCATTTTGGAAAAAACAACAGAGGTTGTGGCAATTACTGAGCCACTTGTTAAGGTGTTGCGGTTGGTGGATGGGGAAAAATTGTTCATGGGATACATTTATGAAGCTATGGATCAGGCAAAGAAACAAATAAAGGCAGCATACAAAGATAGAGTAGCCAAGTATGGTCCTATTTGGGAGATCATTGATAGGAGATGGAAAAATCAACTCCATCGCCCTATACATGCAACTGGGTATTTCCTGAACCCGAAGTATCATTATAGAGATGGCATCGATGCTGATCCGAGTGGGGAGATATCGGATGGATTGTATACTTTCCTTGAGCGCATGGTCCCAAATGAGGCGACCCAATTGGAGATACATCGGCAAATCACCTCTTTCAATGCCGCCACAGGTACGTTTCAAAAAAATGTGGCTAAGATTGCAATAGATGAGAGCCAACTAGATAAACAATTCCATTGTTTTATTAAATTATGTTGTTTAACTTTAAAGTTTAAATTGTAAATACCTTGATTCTTAATTTCTTATCCAAACTCACAATCTAATTTGTTGAATTAACTTCCTTGACTCTCCGCATTTGCAACACAATGGTGGAAGGCATTTGGTGGTCAATGTAAACAATTGCAAAAGTTTGCAATTCGGGTCTTGAGTCAAACCTGCAGCGTTTCTGGGCATGAGTGCAATTGGTCTTTGTTTGAGCGAATTCACTCAAAGAAGAGAAACTGTTTAGAGTAGAAACGGTTAAACATGATCTAGTCTTCGTGCAGTACAATCTGCGACTCGGACGCAACCACTTGCTGAACAAAAGACCTGATACAGATCCCATTCTGTTAGATGATATAGATCCTACCTCAGATTGGGTAGTGGAGACCGCAGATCCAGAGTTTGGTGATGATCTGGATGTTGAGTTGGAGGACTTTCTGCAACCTCATATAGATTCATATCCTCTATTGTCGATGCCATCAATTCATACAGGTGTGGATCTCGATATTCTAGGCACGACAGGCACTAGTGGACCAGGACCTCGTACTTATAGGTGAAGACAACGTAGGCATTCAGCTAGTACTACTACTGCAGTAGTAGATGACTGTGCGCCTGAGCCTGAGGAGCCGGAGATTGAGCCAGATGTTGATGCCTTTGCTAGCCCTTTAGCTTTTGGTTCTTTTGGTTCTAGTTCTACTTCTACTCCTAGCCGTAGCAATGGTGATGAGTTTGATCATGATGATTGATCATCGACGATGTATGACAGACATAGTTGACGATGTTATGTAGTTGACTATATAAGATGTTATTTTTTGGGCTCTACTGGCCATATAGCCTATAGGCCTCATGGATTATGTATTTTGTTCCAATTCCAGTCTCCTAGATATGTATTGCACAGTACACTTTGTGCCATTTTGATATATTGACTCTTATATGGAATATACATGAGTAGACATTGGATATTTTGTTTCTAATGCTATGGAATCATGAATTAGAATCTTGAAAATGTTGTTTTTCTTAAAAAAATAGATATTTTATGTATTTTTTAGCAAACCGATTCATTAAATTCAAATCGACCAATTTATGACCGATTCATTACCGATTCCGATTCCGATTCTGAGTTGACCCTCAATCGATTTCAAGTCCGATTTCGATTTTTCAAACATTGTATATGTAAATATTTTTGTGACAATGGTTTTTACTGTAAAACACAAATTGTTATTTTTTGCAAGCTTCTTGGGGTTTTAATTTACTTAGATGTGTTCACATTAGAAGGTTAGAGTTACTACGTTACATCACATACACATGGCCTTTTCATCAATGCCATAGCTGGAAACATATTGGAACCTAGACCTGAAAAGACTTCTCATGAATCAACCACATTAGTTGTACTTCTGTACCAAATCAACAACCGGTTCAAAAAAGGTTGCTCCTTTTTTATAAGAATGAATATTTTCTTGATATTGCGTGCATTTTGAGAGTGATTTTGTATATTGGTTTATTTCTCTCTTCTATTAAATGTTATTTTACTATATTGTGTTCTTCAATCAACCTCTTATTGTCAAAATCAACTAAGCTAGTGAGTAAATTGCTTACGTGAGGAAGTAATTGATATGAAATATTATCTTTGTAGGGTTTTGTAAAGTTCTAGAAAGGTCGAGCATGGATATCCAACATGATTACTTCAACCATTTCCAATTCCAAAATGGAAATGGGATGTGGTGGCCATAGACTTCATCACCAAATTACCCAAGATAGTAAAACAACATGATTCAATTATGGTAGTGGTGGATAAATTGGCAAAGGTTGCACACTTCATCCCAATTAAATCAACTCATAAGGCATCCAACATAGCAGAAATTTATATGAAGGAGATTGCAAGATTACATGGAATACCCAAGGCAATTGTTTCAGATAGAGATCCAAAATTTACTTCAAATTTTTGGAAGGGATTATTCCAATGATTTGGAACAAATCTGAATATGAGTACAACATATCACCTGCAAATTGATGGACAAAATGAAAGGGTAAATCAAGTTATTGAAGATATGCTCAGAATGTCTGCGATGGGTCAACCATCAAAATGGGAAGATTACTTGCATTTGGTTGAGTTTGCTTACAATAATGGATATCATGCATCTTTAAAGATGAGTCCATTTGAAGACTTATATGGAAGGAAATGTAATACTCCAATCAACTGGGATAATCCAATAGACAGAGTGGTTATTGGGCAAGAATTGCTCAACGAAATGGAAGAACAGATGGTTAAGATCACAAATAATTTGAAACTAGCACAGGACAGAAAAAGACATTATGCAGACAAAGGAAGAATATCAATCGAATTCAAAGTTGGTGATCATGTGTGTCTGAAAGTTAGGCCAAAGAAAATTTCACTGAATCTTGGGATATGTCCTAAGTTAGCACCCAGATATTGTGGGCCATTTGAAATATTAACTAGGATAGGTCATGTTGCATATGAACTTGCATTGCCTGCATGCAGAAAAGTGCATAATGTGTTTCATGTATCTTTATTGAAAAAGTATGTACATGATCCTAACCACATTGTTAATTGGGCCTTGATTCAGGTGGAACCGGAAGGAGATATATCGGTGCTACCAGTACACATCCTAAACAAGAAAGTCATGTTGCTCTGGAACAAGGCCATCGGGTAGGTAAAAATCTAGTGGACACATTACAGCCCTGAGGAAGCAATGTGGGAGATTGAGGATACTATGCGGAAGCATACCCAAATATATTTTGAAATTTTGTATATGTAAATAATGTGACATGCACTGAGGATGGTGCATAAATAAAAGGAGAGCGGAATGTAACACCCCATTTTTTACCCCAATATGTATAAAAATATAAATATTTATGAAAGGGATACAAGTCGAATATGCATGGTCCAGAGTGACCAAGATATGTAAATTTGTAAATTTCCACTCTTTAATATAAAAATCCATGGCTGCTGCAGACTAAAGGACAAAATAAAAGAGATGGGGGAAAATCCTTCCACAGGAAGGGGAAAAGGTACCCAACTCGTGCATGCCACCTATCCAACTCTCTTTGGGAAAGGGAAAAGTGTCCAACATCATGCATTCCACTTGTCCACTTTGGTGCCACTTGTGTATCCTCAAGCATGCATATAAAGAGAGAGAGGTAGCCTTCATTTCATCATTCTTGGATGTGATAAAGAATTTATGTGGACTTCCAATCCTAAATTACCTTCTGTAGAACCCTGTCACCCAAGGTAGCATTCTGTACTATTTCGTACCATTCTATATCATCATCATGTTGTTGTACACAATGAACCAGACAAAGAATAGAGGAACTCCCTTGAGCCTAGAAAGGAATTAGGGGTAACAAACCCAAGGTACTGTTAGCTCAGAGAAGGGATCTTGAGGTATTGTTAACTCAAAGAAGGGAGCCCCATTCCTTGGCTGAGGGATAGCTGTAGCCAGAGAATCCAACACCTTCTTATGGATTGATAGTCCTAGCTCAGGGGTGGCTTGCCAAAGTAAGATATGGCTTGACAGAGCCTATGGTTGGGTGGAACATCCTTAATCTGCAGACAGTCGATTCATTTCTTTTTAGATAAGTAATCATTTGTGAATGGAATTTGTTGTGGAAAAATTATTGAATTGTGCTTAATATATTTTATGTTGAATGTTTTACTTAATTGTATGGAATTACTATCATTTGAGGAATTGTCGTGGGAATTATATTCATAATAAATATACTTGTGTACTTGCATTTGTTTTCCTTCATATTTAGATTACCACAGTGCTTAAATACATTCATAAATCCATTGTAAACATCAATTTAACCAGTAGAGATCCAAATCTGGGATAGCATGGGTGTTCCTGAGTAAAATTATGGATGTTTCATAGCCAAATTAGCATTGTGAGGTTACTGGGTTCGTGACAACATATCTACTTAAGTTTTTCCGTTGTTATTATTTCCTGCTTGATTTAAATCAACCTCTGTCATTTATGCTCTTGTGTTTTGATGACCAACACCTCCAATTTACGGAAAGACAAGATTCTGTGTATTATGGAGTAAATGAAAAATTGCATGTCTTTAAGTCCTTGGTCGATGGCTTAATACATTGTTGGAAAATATTTTGTATTACATGTAGTGTTTGCTACTATATGGTTGACTCAATTTGAATCTCATTGAATCTTTGATTGTTGATATAAGAGTTCAAATATTGGTTGTCTGATAAAATTAAGATTAATGAAGAATTCTTTAGGGTGAATTGATTTGATGTGTATTTAGTTAATTCATCATTGTAAGGGTGAATTCAACAAACACGGTCATTTGTGCACAAAGTTCAATTGACATAATTTAAATTCCTTCTTTCATCAATATTTTTTAGTTTTCTTCCCTACTCACCAATCCGGTTTCCATTGTCCCTATACACTTTAACAACAGTTGCATGATAACGATAAAACATTGTGTTGATAGGTATTAAAGGGAAATGTGTAGTTGTTTGTCACTATGCATTTATAGATTGATTTGTTTAAAATGAGGTTGCTCACATGATGTTTTATGTCTATCAACAATGAGTGTTTTCAGCAGGGGCTCTAGAAGGTCAGTCAAAGGAAGAGGAGGAACATGCCAATATATTTTGTACAATGGAAAAGAAATAAAAGTGAGGTTTTCAGTGCATTTTTATGCAAATTCAGAGGAATTTAACCAATTGGATTACAATGGACATGTATACATTGGTCCTCCTCCTACTATAGTTTATCATCCACCCCCTAAGTGTGTGCCTCCTGTTTTGCAGCCTCATCCAAATATAGTTGAATTTCCACATCATCCCTCTGCTCGCAATTCAGGATGGGAAGTTAGGCCACCTTCTCCTAGATTTAAAGGAACATGCTAGGAACCATACAAACCCCAACCTTCTATGCATCCTACAACCCCTTAAGCTTCATTTGGAAATATCCCACAAGATCCACCTATACCTTGGAAGCCACATCCAGTTGATCCACCTAAAAATCCAGATGTTGTTCTCCATGATGAACAACCTCTTACCCTTCCTCTTGCAGAAGAACCTAAGGAAGAAAATGAAGCGGTGGAAGCTTCTACTCTTGAGTCTAGTAATACAGTGGCAAGGCCACTTCCTACATGGTCATTTTGTTTAAGGCTTCATTTTTTACATTTTTTTGCCTAAGATATTTGAAGCATGTCACCACTTTGGACTTGTTTAGTTACAGAACAGATGTACATTTTTTACTTTATTTAATATTATAGATTTTTTATGACAAAACATACTTAACTTATGGAAGAATCACATTTTGATATTATATAAAAATATGGACAGACTTTATTTTATGTATATGAATTTATCTTTTGGGGAGTTACAAAGTGGTTGATTATCACTTATATTTTATGGATTTGTTTGTATTAAAGTGATGTGGGAGACATAAGCAATTAAAAGATTAAAAGTGAATTAGGAGGGTCCCCCTTAGTTTATTAAACATACTGAGTCAGTTTGTCCACTTGTTTAAAATAAAAATTAATATTATTCTAAGTATCCTATGTGTCAAGTCTTCTATATTTTGAGTCTTTTATTAGTCCCTGCCTTCAGGATGGCAGGGACTATAGAAATCGGTTTGCCTCAATTTATATTAGTTTTCACATTAACTCATGCACTTATTAGTCATTAATCCTAAGTTTTTAGATATCTTTTTATGTAAGATTTTGAGCATTAATTCAACATACTCTAGGATATTTACTGAGAGAATAACATGTACAACATATCAATCATATCAAGCATGTATCAAGCATATCAAGCAATCACATAAGACCATGGACACACATAGTTTCACTGGGGAAAACCATAAAGGTGAAAAACCCCACAACTTCCTCAAAGATAGAAAGAGCAATGATACAACCAAATACAAGAGATAGTCTTCTACTAGCAGCTACTCCTCCTCCTCAACTAGTGCGCTACTTTCCGAGTGATGTAAGAGTGAGTAATGAGATGATCAAATAGAGATCTCTCAATCTCTATTTATACTTGTCCTGTCCTGCCCAATAAACTAACAGGGCCGACTTGTCTAACTCAGTCTAATAACCCATGGTTACATTAATCCAAGTCAACCCCACACTTGGTTGTCTAATAACCCATCACAGCAAGTTACGACACTTGCGACACTTGTTAATACAAATGACAACACTTCCGTATAGAGGAATAATACCATCTCTATAAGAGTACAATATACATAGGTGAAATGCATTCCGAAGTTACATATACATCAACACTCCCTCTTAACTAGGAAGGTATTTCTCGACACAGATCTGCTAGCACAAGTCTTCTTCTCTGGATCATCATCACTAGATCATCATCATCGAATCATCGTCATCGTCACTGCTATTGCTATCTCAATCAATCTCCAATCTACTTGTCATAGGAAGTTCTACAGAGCCAGTCCTTTTTCATACTGGATGTAGGCCCGCCACCTGCAGGTCTTCATCATCTACAGAGCCAACCCTTTTTCATGTTGGATGTACATCATCAACATCTCTGCGAGCAAGCCATCAAGTAGGTACACCTTAGGACTGATTACACTGCCTCTACAAAACCTTCAAGATCTCCTAGGACTTATTACACTGCTTCTGCAAAACCTGCAAGAGCATCTCAGGACTGATTATATGCCTCTACAAAACCTATGTACCATACTGTCACATCATCGTCTTCAGATCACCTCATCGTCCATGGAGCACAACCCAAATGCACATCACACAACACTTACACTCACCGGCATGGGAAGACACACCTCAACCATCATTGAAAGGCTCAGCCCTTATATCTATTCCATGGGAAGACACACCTCAACCATGCGATAATGGCACCGCACTTATATCCATAGCCATGGGAAGACACACCTCAACCATGATAGGAATGGCACAGCACTTATATCGCATCCATGGGAAGACACACCTCAACCATGCTCGAATGGCCCAGCACTTATATCGTGGCCATGGGAAGACACACCTCAACCATGCTCGAATGGCCCAACCCTTACATCAACGACCATGGTAAGACAAACTTCAACCATGTCGAAATGGCTCCAGCCCTTACATCAACGACCATGGTAAGACAAACTTCAACCATGTCGGAATGGCTCATGTGCATCTGTGTCTTCGGACTCGTCACTTCCCCTTGGAAGACATCTTGATCTGAAGTACACCAAGTCTCCCTCTGAAGTATTCAAACTTCACTCTGGCCAGTGGCTTAGTCAACACATCGGCTATCTGCTCGTCCATCGCAACATACAGGAGCTTCACTGCTCGTCTCTGCACCATGTCCCTGATATAGTGATACTTGATCTCAATGTGCTTCGACTTGTCATGGAACAATGGGTTCTCCGGAAAATTCACACAACTCTGGTTGTCGCAATATATACAAGTAGCACATAACTGGAGATCAAACAGACCAGACAGTAGCTTCTTGAGCCATACTGCCTCACAACTAGTTGAACAAGCTGCGACATACTCTGCTTCGGCTGTACTCAGTGCCACACACGACTGCTTCCTGCTAAACTAAGAGATCATACTGGATCCCATACTGAAGCAGCACCCCGAAGTGCTCTTCCGATCAATGGCATTTCCTTCCCAATCCAAATCAACATAACCCTCCAGGTTAAACTTTTGATTCACCTCATACTTGAGCCCATAGTCAACTGTACCCTTCAAGTACCTCAAAATATGCTTTGCATCTATCAGGTGAACATGTCTTGGATCTGTCAAGTACTGGCTCAAGGTGTTCACCACAAAGCAGATGTATGGTCTCGTATTCATCAGGTACATCAAGGACCCAATCATCTGATGATACATCGTAGCATCAACCGACTCAGATGAAGCATCACACAGAATCTTCAGGTTTGATGCCATAGGTGTGGCCATGGCCTTATAGTCCATCGTCCTGAACCTCTTCAAGATCTCTACTACATAATTCCCTTGTCCAAGGAAGATTCCATCTGCACTCGGCCACACCTCCATACCAAGAAAGTAGTGCATCATACCCAAGTCCTTCATCTCGAACTCGGCAGCAAGCTTCCTCTTTGTATCGGCAATCAATCTATCCTCACCTATTACAAACAGGTCATCCACATACAATAGTAGTATCACTGGATTTCCTTCCTCAACCTTTTAATAAAGGTTGGAATCTGCTTTACTCTTGGTAAATCCCAAACTAGATAGGAATCCATCTATCCTGCCATACCAGGTCCTGGGTGCCTGTTTCAAACCATACAGGGCTTTCTTCAGTTTGCACACATGTGACTCTCGGTCATGTATCTCAAACCTGAGTGGATGCTCCACATACACTTCCTCTTCAACTACACCATTCAAGAAAGTTGTCTTGACATCCATCTGGTGTACCTTCCATTTCATCACTGCAACCAGAGCAAGTACTGTTCTAATAGAAGTGTATCTGGCTACAGGTGCAAAAGTCTCTTCATAATCAATCCCTTCTTTCTGGGAGAAGCCACGAGCTACAAACCTAGCTTTGTATTTCTCTATGCTACCATCTGCAGCATGCTTGATCTTATAGATCCATTTGGAAGTCACTATAGACTTCCCATCTGGTCTTGGGACCACATCCCAAACATCATTCTTCATGATCGACTGGTATTCCTCGACCATGGTATCCTTCCATTCTTTCTTTTCTACTGCTTCTTCATAACTGGAAGGTTCTTTGTTCATTATGTCACAGAGTAAAGCAACATAGCTGGTATGTGATCTTGTCCTTTTCCTTTCTCTGTGTTCCTCTTCTGGAATGCTAAACCTTTATGTATCTTGAATGAGCTCTCTAGCCCATGTTGGTTTCCTTTTGTGAGAGTTCTTCTCACGGGGTGAATCTACAGGTTGTTGTGGATCTTCCATTTCATGGTCTTCTTCAGGAACTGCTTCATTTATGGTGTTGTCTTGTGTTTTGGATATTCTGGGTTCTTCATTATCTTCAACTGGTGTTTTCCTTGATTTGATGTATGCTGAGCTTTCATCAAATGTTACATCCCTACTAATATCAATCCTCTTGAATCCTGGGAAGTAGATTCTATAAGCCTTCGAGCTTTCACTGTAACCCACGAATATGCCCTTCTTTCCTGAAGGATCTAACTTTGTCCTCTTTTCTTTTGGGATGTGAGTGTATACTGGACAACCAAATATTATGAGATGGCTAACTTCTGGTTTCTTACCAGCGAACACTTCTTCTAGTGTTTTGCTATCAAGTATCTTATGAGGTGTTATGTTCTGCACATATACAGTTGTCCTTGCTGCTTCAGCCCATAAGTGCATAGGCAGATCTTGGTCATGAAGCATTCCCCTAGCTGCTTCCATGATTGTTCTATTCTTCCTTTCGGAAACCCCATTCTGTTGTGGATTGTAAGGAGTAGTCAACTCCCTCTTAATCCCGGAATCACTGCATAGCTTCTTGAAGTCACTTGAAGTGAATTCTATGCCATTGTCGGATCTAAAGATCTTGATCTTCATGTCAGTTTGGTTTTCTATCAAGGCTTTGAATTCCTTGAACTTGTCAAATACTTCATCTTTGTTCTTCAAGAAGTAAACCCAAGTCTTCCTAGAGAAATCATCAATGAAGGAAACATAGTATACATACCCACTCAGAGAACTAGATGACATCAGACCGCATACATCAGAGTGGATGACTTCCAAGATTATTTTTGCCTTGCTTTCACTGCTTGGAAATGTCTTCTTTGTGTTCTTTCTCTTTTCACAACCTTTGCAAATGCCTTCATGCTTTGATTGGATTTCAGGAAGACCTTCCACTGCTTTGCTTGCAATTGGTAATGCTCTATAGTGCATGTGTGCAAGCCTTCTATGCCAAAGTTCACTTGGCTCTACTGAATCATGGACCATGGCTTGTTCTGGTTGGCCCTTCAATTTGTATAATCCTCCCTCTTGCTATCCAATTACCACTGCATCATCAATAGTCTTACCCTTTGGCCACATTAGAACTTGGCCATCTACAAATGCAACCCTCATTCCTTTTGCATCCAATGCAGATATGGAGAGTAGATTCTTCTTGAGACCTGGAACATAAAGTACATCTTTTATCTTCATAGACTTTCCAGAGTCTAGTTTATAGGAGGCTTCAACACTCCCTTTTATTGGATACTGGTAGTCATCCCCAAGTTTCACCTTGTGGGGTGATTCATGTTCAGATAGGTTCATAAAGGATTCCTTGAATCCTGTCATGTGTTTAGAAGCCCCACTATCTATAAGCCAATCATTACTTCCATGAGTAATGGTTCCAGTGAGAGCATAAATCAAAACATATTCTTCATCACTTGAAGAACCTTCACTATCTTCTCTAGCCCTCTTCCTGGGAGGTTTATGATCTTCTGCAACATGAGCATGATGTCTTCTTTTGTTGTTCTTCTTTTTGTTCCTGGGACAATTTCTGGAAATGTGTCCCCTTTCATCACAAGTATATCACCGAATATGAGAGAGATCTTTCATAGATCTTCTAGAGCTTTCCTTCTGTCTTTGGTGATGGTGTTTACCTTTCTTGTGATGAGAGTGCTCCCTTTTGATATTATCTTTCCTGGTGTTTGCTGTGAGAGCTTGATCTTCATTCCCCATTTTCTCTTCTCGAGCTATAATCCGAGCTTCTTCCTATGAGCATTCTTCCCACAACCTGCTGAAAGTGATAAGTTTCCTTCTAGCACAAATTCCTTGGATGAAGGAATCCCATGACCTAGGAAGGCCATTAAGAGTGGTTATTACCACTTCTCCATTTTCTATATCTTCTCCCACAGCTTCAAGTTTTTCTTTTATCTGGGAGACCCTTGAGAAATAAGACTGCATGGTTTCTGCATTCTGGATCTTGATATTCTTTAGTTGATTCCTCAAGGTCATCTTTCGATTTATGTTCTTCCCTTCAAATAGCTTGGTCAGGGAATCAAACATCTCTTTTGGTGTCTTTAGAGATGACACATGTGGTATGAGATGGTCTTTGATAGAATCAACAATGATCCTTTTAGCCTTGACCAAATTTCTTTTGTGTAAGGCCTTAGCCTCTTCTTCCTCTGGGATAGGGACCTCTTCACTTATGTAAGTGTCCAACTCATTTTCTTCGAGGATTAACCCAATCCTATACTTTCATGCTCGGAAGTTATCAGCCCCTTCAAGCTTGGTGTGGTGAGACAACTTTAAAGAGTACTTCAAATGGAAATAGAAAAGATTTAGGTCTTACCACTTGATTTGCTGAAAACTGGACTAGTCCCGGATTAGGGTTTGTCAAAGAAACCCTAAAAATTCAAACTTTGAATTTCAAACTTCTGAAAGGATAGAAAGATGTGCGTTGATGCGATGATCAGCCTGGGATACTCAGAATTTGAAAACTGCAAAGTTTCACCCTTCAGAAATGCTTTTCAATCTCCCGGATTCACTGGGGAGGACCTTGAATTAGGGTTTGAGTTTCCCGGAGCTTCACCCAACCAAAAATCTCGATCCAAAGCTCTAAACTTCGATTTTTTGAAGGAACTTCCAGCTATGTCTTCATATTTCAGAAATTCCTATTTTTGTGGAAACCCTCATTTTTAAGGCCAAAACGGAAAGTGCTCAGAATTGAATTTTGATTGGACAGAAAGATTCTCCTTGATGAGTAGAGTCAATCTACCTTACTACTTTTCCAAAATATGTGGAGAGAAACCCAATAAAAAATAAACCCTAGTTTCCGCCACTACACAATGTCTTCTTCTCAGGGAAGCTCTGATACCATGTTAGATTTTGAGCATTAATTCAACATACTCTAGGATCTTTACTAAGATAGTAACATGTAAAACATATCAATCATATAAAACATGTATCAAACATATCAATCAATCACAATATAAGACAATAGACACACAGAGTTTCACTGGGGAAAACCATAAAGGTGAAAAACCCCACAACTTCCTCAGAGATAGAAAGAGCAATTATACAACCAAATACAAGAGATAGTATTCTACTAGCAGCTACTCCTCCTCCTCAACTAGTGCGCCACTTTCCGAGTGATGTAAGAGTGAATAATGAGATGATCAAATAGAGATCTCCCGATCTCTATTTATACTTGTCCTCTCCTGCCCAATAAACTAACAGGGCCGACTTGTCTAACTCAGTCTAATAACCCATGGTTACATTAATCCGGTCCGACCCCACACTTGGTGGTCTAATAGCCCATCACAACAAGTTAAGACACTTGCGACACTTGTCAATACAAATGACGACATTTCCATATAAAGGAATACTACCATCTCTACAGGAGTACAATATACATAGGTGAAATACATTCCGAAGTTACATATACATCAACATTTTAGTGTCTTCCAATCATAATGTTTTACCTCTTATTTGGCCTCTTTTCGAGGCGAGCCTATTTTGAGCATATCTTTTGGCCTATGAAAATGGATTTATTTTCATACGGAACTAAGTTTTCATAAGTATTGTGCACAATGAAATCTTCAAGTCTATTAATGCTAAAAAGACTTTAGCATTAGTTTCATAGCCTTTACTGCTTGATTTTATAAGCTTGGGTGTAATATTTTTGTGCTTGTGGCAATTTGCATGTACATGCTTGTTGTCAGTCAGTTTTCCATTTAGATGGACACACACCTTGTGTTATCTCCCCAAATAAATTTTTCAAGTTGATCAATTTTAGATGACAGGATGTCATTGGAAAATTCATTTCTAAATTTCTTAAGGCTCATTGTTGATAGCTTTATGCATGTAATAAAGTTTGAAAAACATTAGATTGGGTTCTGGTTTCAAAAATTTCAAAAGACAGGTTTCGGTAGCTAAGCGCTTATTTAAAATGGTTCCTAAACCACCGAAAGCTCTGCTTTCGGCAGCTTAAATGAAATTTTCAAGGCTCTCCTAGCCATCGAAAGTGAAAGGAAATTTTAAAATGAAAGCAAATCAGATAAGAAGATACCCGTATCATTGCAATTTTTTAAAAACAAAGCTTATGATTTTGATTGCCTTGGAGAGGATCCACAAGTGAAAGCTATCATACAATTGTCAAATCAAGTTTTCCTAGCTGTGCACAAGAGTAAATACAGTGGCACCGTGTGACTGTAAATACAATAGCAGAAAATGACTACTCTGTACATGAAGAATTGCAGCAGTTTCAATCAGGAAAATGAAGAATGTTCTAGAGATGGTAAATTTGCAAAAGCTACCACTATAACAAAGAAAAGAGGACCTTCCCTCCGTTTATGTCTTACATTCCAAAAACACACATTATTAGGAGCAAAGGAATTTTCTGCCACATGCTGAGATGATCTAGAAAGGAGTTTTTTTTTCTCTATTTACAACTTGGTTTTCGGAAAATGCCATGGGTATTTCAAGCAAATAGACTGCTGCAAGAGAAGTATTAAAACAACAAACAGAACAAATGACTCTCAGAAAACTAAAAAAATGTATATTTGTTTCAGCAGCTTAGGCAGACATGGCAATTGTTCATTAGCTACCGAAAACCCGGCTTTTGGCAGCTTACAGTATGCAAGAAAATTGTCCACAACTACCGAAAGCACAGAGACAAGCAGAATGATGATATTTTCGCTCTAATCAAATGTTTTCACTGCCAAATCATTTGAGGAAAATTTTAAGTGCCTTGTTATCACCTGGAATATTGCTGCAGCTATCAAAGACACGAAGACTACCAAGATGGAGGCAAGGATGTTTGCTTCAAAAATGGCGTTTTTTACTATGCTGAGTAATCATTTTAAAATGATGATTCTGAGCGTCTGGGGAATATTTTTGCAAAACGCTCGGAGGTTTTTGTTCATAACATCTCAGAGAACAATAACCTCTCTCCGTTTTCCTACAGGTGTTGCATATTGAGAGAATCGAATCTGTCATTGAGCCCCAAATATTCGGATCTCAGAATCTGCCTGTTTGACACATGTTTTTGAAATGCAGATCTCGGGAAAATGAAAACGGATTTCAAAGATCTAAGAGGGGTTTTTGCTCAAAAAAAATCGATGTACAATAATCTCTTTCAGTTTATATACAGGTGTCACATATCTGGAGAAATAAACCCATCTCTGAGCCTCTTTTTCAGCAGTTTCAGCAAAAATGGCGTTTTTACTATGCAGAGTCATCATTTTAAAATGATGATTCAGAGGGACTGGAAAATCATTCTGCAAAACGGGAGGAGGTTTTTGTGCCTAACACGTCATAGAACAATAAACTCTCTCATTTTTCCTACAGGTGTCACAGATTGGGAGAATCGAATCCATCTCTGAGCCCCATTTTCAGCAGTTTGGCCAAATTAAAGAGGATTTTTTCCTAGTTTATTGAAAAGGGTTTTGATTTTATAATTTTAGTGATTTCGACCCAGCTTCTTAGGATCTGGGAAGATGTTGTAAAGGCTATAAATCCTAGAACTTGAGAGAAAGAAAGGGTTCGAATTTGAAGACTCTAAGACACTCTTTTTTGTAGAAAGACCTCTTTTTAATATATTTAGTAATACAAGCTTCTTTCACTGTTGTTTTCAAACCATTATCTTCTTCTTTCTGTGCTTATGAGCAGAGGTTCTTTTGTCTATGTTTACTTTAAAGCTGGTGATTGTCATCTCACTTTCGTATCAGTAAACTAGGATCATAAGTAACTATTGCTAGTTCTATTGACGCATCATATGTACTGTTATATATGTATGTTCTGGTTAATATAGTTAGTTTTTCTCCACCCATCTAATTCAGCGAAAACTATCTGATTAATGGCTTTCGAAGGCCTTGTCCTATCTGCATATTACTAAGTTGTCTTGAGTAAATAAATCAATGAGTGAGTTATTCATCTTGATCCAATTATACACCCATCATTAAATTAAGATTAAGTTACCAGGCTCTTTCGACTACAACCTAGAAAGACTCCTGGAGAGCTAACAAATTGGCGCTGCTGCTAGGGAGAGGAGATTGAAGCTTGGCTTCCTTGGGAGAATGACATGGATCCAGCTTTGATGATAGACAAATCCTAGACATTTTCTTGGTTGTAATCATCTATCTGGCGACTCCATGAAGGACAGATTCAGTGGCAGCTCCATTGCCCAGAAATTTGTTCGCGACTCCATTGGTATGACATGAACAAAATCTTAGCAAAGAGGTATGCTTTCTGCGATTTTTCAAATATTGTCGGTTTCCCTAATCCAGTGCCTAGTAGAGATGAATGGGATGGCAGCCTTCCCAGATTTCGAGGAGAGGAATGGGAAGTGCCAGCTGAACATTTGCTTGACTTTCATGATTGCATTCATCGGTTGCAAATTGTACATGAAGATGTTAGGATTAAGCTCTTCTGGTTTTCATTAGAGGGGATTGCGCGTGATTGGTTCCGATCTTTTTATATTGCAAGTATCAATTCTCTGGCAAGCTTTCATGCTGCATTTCATTCGGTTTGTAAAGAAAACTTTTCAACCGATCTTTTATACCCTGAATGTTGTCACGAATTTATTTTGTTGAATAAAGGTTCAGATTGTCATGAAGGACATGCTGAAATAGGGGACACCTCTTATTGTGATCAAAATATCAATGAACTTCAGGATGATAATCATATTACAAATGTTCTTGACATTGCATCAAATATATCTACTGACTTAGGGTGTCATGAAGTTGAGATTGTCCCCTTTGAAGACTTGAAAGATGATGAGCAGATTGACAAAACAACAAGTGAAAGTATTGAATCTACAGTAGATGCTGAGGGCAGCTCACATTTTTCTGATTTACAGACAAAGAAATATTGCAGCATATACGAAGAGGGAGAGGGTGTGCTAAACATTTCCGATCAACAGTCCATTTTTTATGACTCTCTAACAGAGGTTGAGCAGTCCATATTCAACATTGAAGGCATCCAGCATCACTTCAATTTTCAGTCGAATCAGCAGTTCAAAGAGGTATTCTTTTATGGTTTTAATGACCCTATCGCAAACTTTTTGGAACTCATGAACAACATATATGTTAAAGTATTTTGGTCAGATGAAAATTGGCTTTGTCATCAATTCAAACTACTTTTCTGTTGGCTATGCATTCCATTATTTTTCAGGTCAAAATCAAGAAATAGTTCAGTAAATCAATTTTTGATATGGCTTCATTGGAAGCATGAGTTTACATGATTAAGCATCGGTACAATGGTTAGAGTAGGGTAGCGTAGATGAATAAGCTCATATCTGAGCATTTCAAGTTTGCATAATGCGTGATGCTTGCATTTAGTATTGTGGTTGCAGTTTTGAAATAAAGACTCCATGACCAATGGATGTAAGGCGTTGCTAGCAGGTTTACAGTTGAACATTTGTGGACAGATTGCAGAGATTTGGGGCAGTTTAAATGACTCCATGCCCAATGGAACACTAGACTAGTTTCTTCATTTTGTTTATCCAGGAAAGGCATCAGATCTGTGGTTCTTGAAACCTCACAGGGAGGTTTTCATCCCTGAGTAGGAGCCAGATGTTATCTCCCCAAATAAATTTGTCGAGTTGATCAATTTTCGATGATAGGATGTCATTGGAAAATTCATTTCTAAATTTCTTAAGGCTCATTGTTGATAGCTTTATGCATGTAATAAAGTTTGAAAAACATTAGATTGGGTTCTCGTTTCAAAAATTTCAAAAGACAGGTTTTGGTAGCTAAGCGCTTATTTAAAATGGTTCCTAAGCCACCGAAAGCTCTGCTTTCAGCAGCTTAAATGAAATTTTCAAGGCTCTCCTAGCCACCGAAAGTGAAAGGAAATTTTAAAATGAAAGCAGATCAGATAAGAAGATACCCGTACCATTGCAATTTTTTAAAAACAAAGCTTATGATTTTGATTGCCTTGGAGAGGATCCGCAAGTGAAAGCTATCATACAATTGTCAAGTCAAGTTTCCCTAGCTGTGCGCAAGAGTAAATACAGTGGCACCATGTGACTATAAATACAAAAGCAGAAAATGACTACTCTGTACATGAAGAATTGCAGCAGTTTCAATCAGGAAAATGAAGAATGTTCTAGAGATGGTAAATTTGCAGAAGCTACCACTATAACAAAGAAAAGAGGACCTTCCCTCCGTTTATGTCTTGCATTCCAAAAGCACACATTATTAGGAGAAAAGGAATTTTCTGCCACATGCTGAGATGATCTAGAAAGGAGTTTTTTTTTTCTCTATTTACAACTTGGTTTTCGGAAAATGCCATGGGTATCTCAAGCAAATAGACTGCTGCAAGAGAAGTATTAAAACAACAAACAGAACAAATGACTCTCATAAAACTAAAAAAATGTAGATTTGTTTCGGTACCTTAGGCGGACATGGCAATTGTTCAGTAGCTACCGAAAACCCAGCTTTCGGCAGCTTACAGTATGGAAGAAAATTGTCCACGGCTACCAAAAGCACATAGACAAGCAGAATGATGATATTTTCGCTCTGATAAAATGTTTTCAATGCCAAATCATTTGAGGAATATTTTAAGTGCCTTTTCATCACCTAGAATATTGCTGCAGCTGTCAAAGACACGAAGACTACCAAGATGGAGGCAAGGATGTTTGCTACAAAAATGGCATTTTTTACTGTGCAGAGTCATCATTTTAAAATGATGATTCTGAGCGTCTGAATAATCGTTTTGCAAAACGCTCGGATTTTTTTGTTCCTAACATGTCATAGAACAATAACCTCTCTCCATTTTCCTACAGGTGTTGCATATTGAGAGAATCGAGTCCTTCACTGAGCCCCAAATTTTTGGATCCTAGAATCTGTCTGTTTGACGCATGTTTTTGAAATGCAGATCTCGAGCAAATGAAAATAGATTTCACAATGTGCAATAACCTCTTTCAGTTTATACACAGGTGTCACATATCTGGAGAACTGAACCCATCTCTGAGCCTCTTTTTCAGCAGTTTCAGCAAAACTGGCGTTTTTACTATGCAGAGTCATCATTTTAAAATGATGATTCTGAGCGACTGGAGAATCATTTTGAAAAACGGGCGGAGGTGTTTGTGCCTAACACGTCAGAGAACAATAACCTCTCTCAGTTTTCCTATAGGTGTCACATATTGGGAGAATCGAATCCATCTCTGAGCCCCATGTTTCAGCAGTTTGGCCAAATTAAAGAGGATTTTTTCCTAGTTTATTGAAAAGGGTTTTGATTTTCTATTTTTAGTGATTTCGACCCAGCTTCTTAGGATCTGGGAAGATGTTGTAAAGGCTATAAATACTAGGACTTGAGAGCAAGAAAGGGTTTGACTTTGAAGACTCTAAGACACTCTTTTTTGTAGAAAGACCTCTTTTTAATATATTCAGTAATACAAGCTTCTTTCACTGTTGTTTTCAAACCATTATCTTCTTCTTTCTATGTTTATGAGCAGAGGTTCTCTTGTCTATGTTTACTTTAAGGCTGGTGATTGTCATCTCACTTTCATATCAGTAAACTAGGATCATAAGTAACTATTGCTAGTTATATTGACCCATCATATGTATTGTTATATATGTATGTTTTGGTTAATATAGTTCGTTTTTCTCCACCCATCTAATTCAGCGAAAACTATCTGATTAATGGCTTTCGAAGGCCTTGTCCTATCTGGATATTACTAAGTTGTCTTGAGTAAAGAAATCAGTGAGTGAGTTATTCATCTTGATCCAATTATACACCCATCATTAAAATAAGATTAAGTTACTAGGCTCTTTCGACTGCAACCTAGAAAGACTCCTGGAGAGCTAACACCTTGGATGTCTTCCATGCCTATATGCTTATTTATCCTTCCATTTGCTTATCTTCTTATCACTAGATAGCCACTAGATAGTTGGTTTCCATGCCAACAAAAGCATTCTTTGCAATACTTCTGAACTATACAGAGTAAAGATGAGCATGTTGCATCATGCATAGCTGCCTAAAATCCTAGCAATTGGTACCTTGTGGTTATTTATCTTTGCATTTGAGTTTTGGTTTCCCGTCGATTGAAATCTGTAATTCCATTGCATTGAAAATCATGCCAAGGCTCGCTACTTGCTTTGAGTTCTTTACTGGTAAATCTTTATTTGTTCATTATTGTTGCAGACTGCTCCAAGAAAAGAACTAGGCTTAATTACTTGCTTCATGTCTTGTTAGATGTGTCTGTGTGGAGGTGTGCCTGGTTGGTCCATCAGACGGAGGAAGAATCTAGGATGGCCATTTACTTAGCGGTCATATTAGGAGGTATCAACGAAAGACAGTAATGAGCACCTATCTTACCAGTACCAAATACCTGAAATCCCGAAGGCACTCGACGTTCTCTTCCCAAGGCCACAGGTTTCTTTCCAAACATTTGCTTCAGATATTATATATAACATTTGCTCGATTTTTCTATTACAGGGCTACTTAGACGTGGAAAGAGTTGCAGGCTCTTAAGCGTGGAAGCTTCACAGAAGAAGAAGAACCCACCATCGAACTCCACTCCGTCGTCGGCAACAAGTGAACTCTACTATGTCATCGGAAACAAGTATATGACTTGATCACTTATGTCGCTCCAATGGATACCATTATTGAAAATATCAATTCTAAAATTTCCTGTAAACAATTTTGAAAAAACCAGAGGTTGGTTTTTAATTTTAATGATATATAATATATATTTTAAAATGTTAATTGAATATAATTTAAGTTAATACAAGTTGTAAACTTAATATGCGGAGTATTGGCATGTAAGCCTTTTTCTTCTAAGATGCAACTCTTAGGTTTGAATGTACCATAACGCTGAAGAATAAACAGAAAATTTTAGCCACATCCCCTTTTCTTTTTATCAAATCGGTCTAACATCCCTGTTTCCTTTTTTTTCAAATTGGTCTCTGGTGATTTAGAGTAAAGCAAATACAGATGCTATGTTACCAACATGCACATGGCTTGACAAGGCAGGCCAGTTCTCAATCATTTTTGAACCAGTAACCCTACAGTTAAAAAAATATCAAAACCCTCAAAATTGCATTTGGTTGCAGCAAAGCGTATAAATACAAAGAATTAAGCAAAAATTGTAATATCCGACAACCCATTTGTGTCCTTCTGTGATTTTTTCAAAAAACTATGGTGGAGTGGTGGTGGGGAGTTGTGGGAGCTTCGATACCTGCACTGGTAGTTCAACAAATGTTGAAGAGAAGCAAGAGAGCGGAGGAAGAACGCCTCAGAGCACGGGCTGGACGCCAGAAGAGTTCAAACGACACATTCGTCTGCGAACGAGTCTGCACTTCAAAGCGAATGCTGAATAAGGTCAGGGGTTTTTCCAAAGATCTGACTCTGAATACTTGCGTTACTGTTTGCTTCAGTTGAAGATCAGCCCACTTATTTTTCTCCCAGGATATCTTGTTTTCTAATGCACTACCAGCTTAATTGCACCATATAGATGACCTCAGGCCAATAAATAATCTAAATAATTTCAATTAGAAAAGTTCTGATCCTAAACAAAAAGAAAAAAGCAAAGGGCTTTGATGTTATAACCTATTACCAAGATTAGCGTCAATATACAGTCGACTGGAGTAAAAATATTCATCTTCATCATGCTTTTAAAACCTAATTCCAGTCCTTCCACTGCTTGAGTTGCATGAAATAACCACTATTCTCACCCAGGCACAAGAAAAGAAAGAACAATTAGCTAGTGCTTCGAGCTTCCCCCTGAATAGATCCATGCTAGCAAGCATGGGAGAGCTAAGATAACCATGACAAGGTGCAGGCCAAGGAGACCAAGATTTCCCTCGTAATTTAATTGTTAAGCCTCTGGAATCTTCTCCTATACGACCTCTGTGACTTGTTTCATCAAGCGATTCAAGGTCCTGTGGTACGAGGACTGTATATGTTCCCCATCTAAGTGAGTCTTTGGAGCAGCCATGTAATCCTCTGATGTCGTATATGTTCCCCATCTAAGTGAGTCTTTGGAGCAACCATGTAATTCTTTGATGTCGTATAATGAGTAGAATGTAGTTCAAATGGTATTTGTCAATCATTGCAAGCGCCAGTGATAAAAATATGTATTCCATGACTCAGGGCTCTTTATCTTAATTCATATAAAGATTCTATATTTAATATTTTTATTTTGAATATCTAAAAGCAACAAGGGAAGGAACGAGGGTTTGAAAGAAACCAGAGGTTGGTTTTTAATTTTAATGATATATAATATATATTTTAAAATGTTAATTGAATATAATTTAAGTTAATACAAGTTGTAAACAACATTCTTTTGAAATTTCAATCAAAATTAAAGTTTATCTTAAGTCAACATGAAAAATTTATACTTAAGACAAAATAACATTACTTCAAAATGCTACCTGACTCATAATTAAACACTATATTCTACCATGTTAGACTTAGCAATATGCTCACCATAGTACAACATTGATCATGATATGTTATATCGCATATGTGATGCCATGTTAAAACCAAGGATGGTAGTTGATGCTTTCCACACATGTTGAGGTCCCAAAAAATTTTTTAAAAGGAATATAAGAAAGTTCAATAATCTATGCTTAATAAGTTAAACTACTTGTAAGGTTAAACACGCTTCAAGAAAATCCTAGTAATGATAGTGTAACAATTCAGTGGTCCAGGTTCTTGTACTTTTTAAATCTAACCAAGCGACTGCTCATTGTAACTAAAATACTTATCCTTTGGCTTAAAACATCTACAACCACATTTGAATTTCCACTCCTATGTTAAATAACAAAGTTGTAGAATTGCATAAAAGAAATCTACTTTGCATGTATGGGTGAAAACTTCTTTTGCGAGTTGATATAGTTAAACACCTGGTTATCTGAATGCAAGATGTCTATAACATTATACAAGTGCTTATCCAACTCAACATAAACCTTCAAGTATCTATCCCTTAAGCATGGACTAAGTTGCTTTGCAACTATTCACTTGTTTATTCTCAAACCAACTTGGGAAGTTAGTTATAAAACTAACACTTGGATAAATCCCTATAAAGAGACTTGCACCAACAAGGAGAAGGGATCTCATGCTTATGCTATGGTATGCTAGAAGCTTAATGTTTCTTTGTGTCTAAGTTTAAGATTCCAAGTTACACTTTATTTTCTTTGTTTAACATTTTTGTGATAGCAAGAGTTCTTTTTAAGTGATAGCTTGGAGACTAAGAATCGATTATGTGTTGTAAAAGGTATACTTACTTTTGTTGTATGCAGATGTTTAAGCAATTTTTTTTCTTGTAAATTGCCATTTGATTGGTTGTTTGGTGGCAGAGGACTATTCTAGCTTTCAAAGTATTTATCAGATTCTTCCTTTTCAGCTTTGTTAGTTCTCATACTTTATTGTACCTATCATTTACACATTTGACCAAGCAATTTGGAAACCCTAGTCATTTGTGAAGTACATGTTTCTGGTACATAAATACAGACTATCATACTCAATGTAATTATGAAGTAAATTAATAAAGGAATGACTTTTGGCTGCCATATTTTGTCTTCTTGTTATTTTTTTTGTTTCATTTTTTTAGATTCCACTTGAATTTTGTAGACATTTTAGATCTTGTTCATTTGTATATTTTCATAATATTTCTGTGCTAAATCTCTTTAGGAGATACACGAGTAAAATTACATTTTTAGAGCAAATTTCTGTAGTTAGTGATTTTGTTTTGTTTTACAAATTCTATACGTATAGTTTTCTTTTCATTTTTATTAAAAATATTAAAAATATGCAATAAATCTTCCCTGATATCTACATGAAGGTGAAGTTATTTTAAATCTCTCAGCTATAAAACTAAGGTGTTCTTTCCCGTTTCTTCTTTGCTTAGCCAGCTTAGAGGTTTTGAATATTTGATCTGGAATGTATCATTTCTATCATCGATAGATAATATATGTCATGTGACCATAGTTGTGGAATATGCTCATTTGGTAGTTGGCAGGTAATAGATAGGCCTACTAGGTAGTTACAAGAAATAATATAATAATAATAATAAGAGGGTAGTTGGCATATACCCCTAGGAATACTCATGAGAAAGTATAAATATACATGGGTATCAATGCATTGGATATGTTGGATGTTGGATATATTGTCTTTTAGAAAGCATGTCCTATGGATTGACTCATTCTGTAAGGAGTATTTGGTGGTGTTATCTTAACTTAATGGTAGTTCTCTATATATCTTGGTGTTATTATTATTGTATATGAATTTTGGTTTTTCCCAAAGTCTAAGCGTTCTATATCATTTGTGATTCAATTTATGGTTTAGGGATCATTTGTGATTCAAATTCAATCCCAACCTGTGTTCTTTGAATATGATTTATGGGGACCTGCAACCTTTTAGGCAAGTTAACCTTGATGAAATTATGCTTTTTACTAGGGTTTGTAGAAATAATAAATTTTCCCATTGAATACATCCATGGACATGTAATAGGAATTTTTTAGATTAAAATAAACCCTTAGTGATTTCGTTATTATCTTTCACAGCATCAAACCACCTATCTAAAAATTCCATTTCAAATTATTCATCATAAAGTGTCTCCATCTTGCCATGGCTAAGCAATTGCCAGCATCTAGCGACATCTTCTTCTAAATCTCAAGGTAACCAAAATATACAACATTGTGGATAAAGTGAATTTTTCTTGTGTATTTATTCTTAAATGCTAAGATCATCAACTTTTCCTACAAAAGATATATCACTTGCTATCACTCCAAAAATAGAACTAGGGTTTTGAAAAAAACACTTACTTTTGAGGTGGTAAATATAAAATGATCATAACTCCCTCAATCTTGTTTGGAATATCTATTATGACTACACTAATGAAATTCCAAGATCATTCTACATCTATTAGCACTAGTTTGATGGAAATCTGAGCACTTTGTCAAAATATATTAACTAAACAATCTATGTGGTCGTCACTTGAAAAAAACCATTAAACAACTAAATTTAAATTAACGATAACTTCACTTCTCAAATTATGATTTTGATTTTTTTTTATTTGGTGTTTTTTCAAGAGGAACTCATATATACTATTTATTCAATTTATGCATAGAAATCTACATGAATTGGTTTGAATAGCATCGTCCTCTTTTTACCCAAAAAACATCTACAAAAACAACAACAAAATCTTCCATTTTTTTCCCAATAAAGAGCTCTAATGCCACATGTAGTGATCCTTGACCATTAATATTGTCTCACAAATTATATAGATCCCTTAAAGTTAAGAATAACCAAAATTCATCCACAAAAATATCACCAAGATATAGAGAGAAAGACCCTAAAGGTAGGGTAGCAACACCAAATACTCCTTATGGAAGGAATCACTCCACAAGCCATTCTTTCTACAAACAATAAATTCAACATCTAATTGTCCAATACAATAATACTTATCTATACTTTCTTGTGAGTATTCCTAGGGGTCTATTCCAACTACCCCCTTATTATTATATTATTTACTCTAAATACCTAGTGGGTCTATTTTATTACTCTTTAACTACAAGTGTCCATATTGCATGATTATTTCCACATTACATACATTATTTCCCTGGATACCTCCCTAGTTACATTACAAACATGAGGTTACATTGCATAAGTGTAATCCAAGATCCATTTTTAGTTCATTCCCTATTTGTTGCTTCTCACTTGTATTCAACATTTATCCTTTTCTTCTGCCACTATGGAGAATGTCTTTTCCACTTACTACTATGGTTTAGAGAGAAAGACTCAAAGAGGACAAGACTTTCCTGAAGAGGAACCTTGGAGGTGATATTCATGAATACTCCTTGGTGACATCATTATTACTTTTTGTGAAAATAATCCTCGTTCTTTATCAACATAATTTGTGGTTTCTCTTTCCTTCATCTTGTATTGGTTGTTTGATCTTTGAATTAGTTTGATTTCTATCCTATTAACAATGTGGGAAGTTTGGTAATGTCATTTTTTTATTTTGATATCTTGTGCATGACCAAAGAGGAGGTCTCAGCTTAAATTTCCCCACCTTATCTTTCTCTATTGTTAGCAATATATATACTCTACCAAGGTTTTGTTTCTCTCTTCTTTGATACTCTTAATATTTTCATATTAAAGGAAAGAAGTTATAGTTTCTCATTCACACTTATTAAGCACCCTTCAGACCTTTTGTTTGCACCAATAGTTCTGACTTATTACTAGAATCCATTTCATACTCATTAGCATAAAATAGGCCACAACACCCATGTCATGGTTCAAGGAAAAATAGGGCATTAGGACCTAGTTATCTCTTCTAGGGAAAAAATTTTATACACAAGGTCTCAAACCACCACAAATACCTTGTAGAGGGATTATTTGGCCTAAAAGTGTGTTTGCACATGATTTCACGTTTTCACATAACATGGGTTAGCTAAGGCCTAGATCACGGTTTAGGGATAAAAAATAGGGACTTGGGAACTAATAATTTCTCCTAAATACTTTAGACCATGCACAAGTCCTTAAACAAACACATACACTTGATCGAGGGAATAGTATGCTTGAAAGTGGAATATGGTTACAATTTTTAGGTTTGGCATAACATGGATAGGTCTCATATCCGAGCCTATGGTTTAGGGATATATACTAGAACTTAAAGCTTAAAAACTACTTCTAAGTTCATGGGAAATTTACAAGGTCCTTCACTACCATAAAGGCCATATAGAGATAATATTTTTCCTACCGATGGTCCATATATGATTCATTTTTATATTTGGCATAGAATAGATGTATCGTTGGGCCTACTACATGGTTTTTAATTTAAAACTATGGAATTAGGTCATAAACATTTTCCATATGGTGCAACCCTTGTGTCCATAAACCACATTGCAATCCTTCTAGAGGGAATATTTTCCCTACAGCAGGATATTGGGATAATTTCAATTGTTTTCATAATATGGATGGGTCTGACATCCTATACATAATTCAAGGCCCAAATAAATGACTTAGGGCATAGAAATTGCTTGCTCACTAACGATGGATAGAGACCAAAGCCATCAAATGGTCATTATGGAGGAAATATGTGGTGCACAAGTGGTATATCAGAACACTTTAATGATTTCTCATAACAAGGATTAGTATTGTATCCCAAGCCATTATTGAATGTCAAAAAATAAGATGTAGGCCTTAATAATTTTTATGTGGCTCATGAACCATACATGAGTCCTTTGACCACAACATAGGTTCTACTAGATAATGTTTGTCTTATGAGTGGGCTATGGGAATGATGTTGATTTTTATCATAGCATGCGTGGGACTCGATGCTCAAGCCATGTTTCAAGGATGAAGACTAAATAATCGGGCCCTAACCATTGGTATTAGTTCTCATGGAACATACTTAAGGACTCAAACCACCATATTGCCTATGTAAATAGATTATTTGGCCTATGAGTTGGATATGGAATTGATTACAAGGTTTTACTTTACAAGGAAGGAGCTTATGATGCAAACTATGGTTTAAGAAAAATACTATGGACTTAGTCTTCAATAATTTTTTCAATGACTTATGGTACATGCATAGGGCCTTGGGCCTTGGGGATCAACACATTCCTTATAAATATAATATTTGGCCTACAAGTGAGATATGTGAATGCTTTCAATATTTAGAAAATGATGGTTTTCAAGGCTTGGAACTTGGTTCAAGACCAGAAATACCAAAACTAGTGACTTAGAACCTAACCATTGCTTTTAATGCTCATTGTACATGCACAAGGCCCCAAACAATCATAAAGGAGCTTATGAAGTTAAAAGTTTTAATTTTTAGTGGGATATGGACATATTTATTGGGAAAAAAGCTATAGCGTTAAGTCATAAAATTGCTTCTATATTTCATGAACCATTTACATAGTTCCAAATCACAAAATAAACTTTGTAGAGGTAACATTTGGCCCATGATTACAATTTAGAAAAATGTATCTTAAAGCCCAACCATGGTTATACACTAAAAATTATAGGCTTAGGTCATAAAAACACTTACCAACCATGGTTATACACTAAAAATTATAGGCTTAGGTCATAAAAACACTTACCAACCATGGTTATACACTAAAAATTATAGGCTTAGGTCATAAAAACACTTAGATCTTAAAAGTTACTTATAGAAGACATATTAAGAAAATATTTCAAATATAGGTTGGGTATGGAAATAATTTTGAAGTTTTATGCAACAAAGGATGGGTAATGTCTCCGAAACGATAGGTTCCCAAGTTGAGCTCTTTACTAATATGAAATATTGTCATACTATCAATATAATTTTCATTCAAATTTTCATTTAGTGAGTCCATCTGATGCATCTCGTAGATAAGAAGATAAGGACATCCTTACAATGTCTCTAATCTTTCCTACACTAATTTCTATTTAAAAAGTGACTATAAGAAACATATAAGTAAGAATATGTTAATGAGTAAATAACACATGTAATATTTATGTATGAATTTCAAATTTTTAAATGGGACAAGAGACGTAATTATTTTAGATTGCCTCATATTCCAGAAGGCCTCCTTGTGGGTTTCTTCAATGGCATTGACCAAGGGGTCAATGTGGGGTAGGTTTTGTCACTAAAATGAACATAATCATTTCTTTCAGTGTTGGTTGGTATGTAGAATTGGTATTAACTTGAGAGCCGAGTTATCACTTTTTGAGGTTTCTTATTGTTTGTTTCAAGAGTGTGTACACCTGGCATCCATGTTCTAGGAGATTCGCATGTCATCCTTGATTGGGTAAATGGCCATTCATGTCTTTAGGCTTGTGTATTGGAAGATTGGAAAAGTAGGATACGTAAACTACTTTTTTCCCTACATGTTGTCTCCTTCAATCACATTTACAGAAAGTTAAATCTCTAAGTTGGTCGCATGTCCAAAAACGTGGTGGGAAAGTCTAAGGACATTTTGTTTTTTGAAGAATACAGAGAGTCCATGAGGATTGCAACAAGCTCTTTCCGAGCTTATGGTTGGGGATAATTTATGTGTACTTTTGTCTTTAAGCGTGCGATAACTCTGTCTTTTTTTATATACAGTTTCACAATTTGTGCTATGAAAATGTTTTTCTTTGTTATTATAGAGATTTTTGTTTAGAACTCATAAAGCTTTTTTCATACTTGTATCTTTGAGTCGACTTTTTGTATTTTCTATGCACAAACAATGGAAAAAAACAAGGTTGTTTAATATCACTATTGGTCAAGAACCTAGGAGGGTTGGACATTTGTCATGTAGAGTTTATCTTACCTCTGCGGTTTTTTTTGTAAAGTTGTCTTTGATTCAGATCTCATGAATATTAAGCAGCAATATTTTTTTCTTGTTGAAATAAATGTTAATAAGTCAATCACACATGTAATATTTGTGTATGACTTTCAAATTTTTAAATGGTGTTAAAAAAATAGTATAAAAATATTTGAATGTTAGTATGGTTAAAAAATTAAATAATAAATCACATGATATAATAGTTATTTAAAATAATTAAATAAATTTAAGTATTTTAGTTGTATTTGTCAAATGTTAATATTCAATATCTTTTAGTTGAGAGTTTAAATTGCAATCAAGGATAGTATATGGTCTTATGTATGAGAATAAGTCTAGATGCCTACTAAAAAGCATGACTTTACTAGAGGTAGATTCGGCAATGATCACATGAGACACTAGCTTTCTTGCGAATACTATCTAAGTTGAAACCAACTTTTGCTCCTAAAGTAAAACTTAAAACTACTTCTAATTGGCTAAGAGTTTGTCTTCCTCATACATAAGGAAGTATGTTAATGATCCAAGACTTACACGGATCTAGCAAGAGTGAACATGTGCTCCCTAACAAACCACTAACAAGTCATTTTAGGACGTATGATTTTCCTTGAATAACACTGATAAGTGAACCTACATTTAAAAATAGTAATTGATGATGGTTTTTCAAAAACAAAAAAAATATCATGTAAAGTGAAATAACGAATTCTAACAATATCGATCGATGTGAACAACATTATTAATCAAACTCATCGTAAACAAAATTCTTGGAACATATTCAAACCTTTGAGACATATTTCTCATTGCTAAGTGTTGAAAAAAGCTCGATGCAATCTCTATTAAGTTCTAAATTTTGTGGTTCCCTATATAAACAAGAGCTACAAGCAACTTGGTCTCTATCTTTTCATTAACATAAATAAATCAATTTAAAATTATTCTTAAATAAAAAATTTATTTAAGCAAAATTTTATTTATAACATAAAAATCATTATATTATATCTCTACCAAAAATTTATTAAATATTAAATGTTGATATTTTAAAGTATAAATATCTTAAAATTTGTAAAAGTGTAAATTTCAAAAAAGATAAATGGCCAACATATAATTATAATTTAAATAAATAAAGTACATCAACCTAAATAAATTAAATATATTTAATTTTAAAAGAATAGTATAAACTATAAATTATAATATAAATAAATTAAATATTAAACAAGAGTTGTTGGCAACTTAGTCCGTGTCTTTATTCTGGATAGTGGAGTCACTTATTTCTTTGATTAAGGACTTGGAGGGTATCTTCCTTTCATCCATCAGTTGGATGTAGTTATATGTGCTCTGCACTTTTTTGTTATATGGTTAGTCTGGAAGGTCTGTTTTTTTGAGATTTTTGGGAATTGGAAGGTCTTGGTGGTATATATGTATTTCAGACCTTACTTGGAAGTTTCTTTTTGTTGATTTGGGCAAAGAATCAAGACTATATTTGTACTATTTTATTCACATGAATATCAATAGTAGTTTTTTTCGCTCGAAAAAAAAAAACTTAGTCCATATCTTTAATTTAGGAAAAAAACAAATTATTCAAAATTAATTTTAAATAAAAATAATATTTACGGTAAAATTATATATATATGTCTATATTTAATATATATAAGATTTTTAAAAATTATGAATTTGCACATTTCATAAAATAATATTATAAAATAGGTGAAGAAAATAATATAAATTACATAAATAAATGTGTGCTTATTGAATTGTTTATTTTATTTTGACATCAATATTTAATATTAGTAATATACAAACTATTAAAATGCTAAATAATCTTAAAATGTGAAACAATTAATACAATTTCTCAATAATAATAAAATCAAATTTAAATTTGAAACTTAAATTACAAATTAAAAAATCAATTAAATCATAAAAATAAATGTTATTAAAACAACTATATAAATTAATTAAACCATTGTTAAAAAATTGAACTTTAAATTGTAATTACAAATATTACAAAAATAATTATATAAATAAATCATTCATATATATATATGAATCAAATGATAACTACAAATATAATAAAAATAATTAATAATCAGTTTTAAAGTAAAAAAATCCTTCAAATGATAATTACAAATATAATAAAAATAATTAATAATCAGTTTTAAAGTAAAAAAATCCTTATTGAAATTATACTTCTCCATATTGCCTCTCAAACACAAGGTTGGAATTTTTCCATAACAAAGTATTACACTTTATATATGTAAGTATATATATCAATAATTATCATAAGTATAAAATATAATTGGTTTTTTTCAATTGATTTTATGGCATTTCTTAATATTAAAAAAATATCAATTTAATAAAAAAAATCACAAATATATTTTGTTGAAAAAATTAAATAGAATAATATTATTTAAAAATGTAAAAAAATAAATTAAAAATTGCTTAAAAAAATAATTTCAATCAACACTTTAAAATAATTTAAAAAATTCAATAAAAACTTATATAACCAAAAATAAAAATAATAAACCCCAAAATAAAAACATATCTCATAGACTTAAACTAGCATTTGTCCTTTGAGGGGCAAAAAAGAACGTTGATAGGAAAAGAGGAAAGTTAAAAGGAACAAACACATAGGCACATGCAGCGAAGGATACTGGTAAGAAAAGAGAAAAGTTTGTAACAATCTCAAATTACAAAGACATAGGCACTCAACCCATAACAAAAAAATAATGTTAAGTTCATCAACACAGTGAGCCAACTACAATTGCTTCTCTCACAATCTCTGTCGTAGTAATCTCAACACTATAGATTACTACTATATCTTGAATATATAAGCAATTTAAGACTCAAATAATTTTTCATTTGCAAACAAGTTGTCTATTCATAGAATCATCTGTTGTTGGTTCCACATTTGTTAATGTTTAGAATGAGTATGCTATGTTGCAGATGAAGAAGGAAATGAATGAATGTATATGTACTTACCCCCCTCCTCTCCCTTCTATGATTGTGAATGAGAGGACATAAAGACCCATATCCCACATGATGGACGTTTTTTTATCTAGGCCACTCTACTTAACTTTCACACTCACACTACAAATTAGGGATTGTTCATCACTACTAGCTAAATTTTTGGCCAACCCTTTATTTTTGAATGAGACTTATACACTCTAGTGACACTTGGACTTCAAATGGTCTTTCCTTGTAAATTATAGTAGTTGGTTTGAGCTTCAAACAAATTACTTGTTGCCACTCTATTTCATCTAGCAATGTGAATGGGTAATCCTCCTGGTTCCTTCCATGGGAAAATATAAATCAAGGTTGAGGTTTATTCAACATTCAATAAATACCATTGGAGTTATCTATCCCAACTACCTACCCAAGATAGGTTGATTCAACACCTTATATAGTATTAATGGGACTCTAGTATTGAATGGTTACATAAAAATATTGAACTAAGACACCAATTGAACCAAGGCATTAATTAATATGGGATTGGATGGATTTTTGCATCATATAAGGATAAACTTTCATATCCATAACACTAATAATGAGGAAATCTCCAAGGAACAATTCCATATCCATATAAGTCAATGTGGCGAGTGCCTCAACGTATAAACTTGAACTCGTCTTGGGGGGTTTGCTCCTTGGTTTTATCATTCACTACATTGAGAGGGAATTCTCAGATTAAATTCCCATGCACATGGAGCTTCCTACATCGAAAGGGTATATGTGCATAATCTATTGGTTGAATCCATTGTGAATCTTGGTGGCTTAGGCATATTGCTTCCAACAAGGCTTGAGATATATGCATATATATGTAAAGATAAGCATATGTAGTGTATCTACCTAAGTTTGTGGCATCTGAGGCCTTGAAAAATATTCCCCGAGCATTATCTATGCTTACAAGGGTCTCGTTTTCCCAGTACTCTATAGGCAACGAGTCAAGCCTTACCAAGAACAACGCATAAGTAATGTCTTCTTTTTCAGGGTAAATTTTTTCAACCTATTTTTTAAATATAATCCAGTTGAGTTGAAGAAGTATGAGCCATTATCAAAAGTTGAATTTTTTTCTTCCATATTGTAAAAAAATACAGTGAGAATCCCTTAGATCAAAGGCAGATGCCATAATGCCCTTTGGGTTTCCATCTGGTATTGTTCTATCCCACAAGGGATCATTCCGAAGGCCATAGGCCCAAATTTTTTTCTATTAGAGCATAATCCTTCATATATTGAATATTCTGGCTTAGACAGGTGGAAGTGATTTCGTACCTTGGTACCATCGATGTTTTTGGTATGCACTTTCCTAGTCCTCTGGTGGCTTTCCTGTGATGAGAAGCTCTGAATTCCTTCAGGATCAACTCTTTCCCATTGAGTATATTTCCTGCACCTACCACTCCTTCAATTAGTTGGGTTTGTTGGTTGTTTACCTCTTGTTGATGATTCAATTTTTCACCAGTTAAGGAGAGAGGCTATCTAGAAGCAACAATATCTCTAAAGGAGGGGGTAGATCCACCCCTTTCATTGATTCCATGGCGATCACAACTATGGCTACCTAAAGGGCATCAAAATAGAAACCCTAATCGCAAATCAAAACCCTAGCAAAGCATAACAATTTTTCACCTAACAAGAGCATTACTCGATTATGCTACGTAATTTTAATTCTTATGTTTAGTCTATATCCAATATTATATTTTCACTATAAATCATTGTCAATGTTCATGTTTAAGATACAATGATTTTCATGGATACTAAACCATCAAGGGATGGGCATAATGAAATTTATATATTCTTTCCAAGGCAAGGAAACACCCCATTTCAACAATACTTGAAGTAATGGAATTATCATAGAAGTTATAGCATTTGTTTCTCATTTTGATGTGATCAACGATTAATGAGGAAGCTATAATATGTTGCAATAATTTTTCTTTCATGTTTAGTGACACCCATTATTTTCCAACTAGTAATATTATATAAAATAATTTTCAAACTTTACCTTAGTTGGAAACCTTCAAATATAAGTTTAATAAATTTCCAGCTAAATGTATTGATGATTGTCACTTAGTGCATTTTTTAAATGATCCGTGCCACTTATAATGAACTCTGAAAACAAATATTTAAATAAATATGCAATGGTGGTGAGTTCAAGTCCTTTTTCCATATGAAATCACTAAAGGGAATAATTTTTAATTGATCTAGGTGGATTTTTGAAATTAAGAAAATTTCATTGCCTTTGATGCTTACAGAAGTAGAACAATTGTGAAGATCTCATCTAGATGTTTCCAACGATGTATGAATTTTCTCATTTGGACTCTGTATGTAAAAGTTATGCAGTTCTGAAGTTTTCTCCCAATAGGAAAAGATTTGGCAAGAGTGTCGCGTTGCACCATTGAAAGGTTGAGACGTGGCAGTCATGCAAGTCATGCGCTAATGTGGAAGTACCTCAAGATGACACGTGGCATATAGTTTGCTGAGATGGAAAATATTACAGCTAAGTTGGCATGTGACATCACTCACATGTGGACTAATCCAATGAGGCCACATGGCAGTCTGATTGGCCTTTGATAGGTTCTCCTTACCAAGGAAAAATTGCAAGTCGCAGGAATTGAACCCACAACCTATTGTTCACAAGACACACACCCTTTCTGGCCCGCCTACGGTTTGGTTCTTACCATGATATGGCACGACTTTTATTTGAAGTTTGTTGGAGTTGCATTTGGTGGTTAAAAGGGGCCAAGGGCTTAGCCCTCGACCCTAAATCATGGCATATGGTTTTGGAGTAGTTATGATTATATATCCACTATATGACTTGGCAAGGAAATTTGTTATGGTGTTGAACATGTTTGGGCCTCAGTCTTGGTGGAAGCACTATCTTTGGTGCTAGATTCAACAAATATTCACCATTTGAATCATGCACATTAAAATGACTTTGGCGGTTGGCCACATTTAGTGGACGCTGAAACAACACTTCCGATGGCGCTGATCCCATGGTTATAGACCATATGTTATATTTGATGGCAATTTTCACAGTTGGCCACACTTAGCACCATTTGGTTGTTTCTTACCGAGTATGCCAAAGTTTGATGGATGTTGGAACAATATACCATGGTGGTGGTTTTCAATGGACTTATTTAGGCCATGGTTATGTTTGTTTCCACGAGAAGTGGGGGTGGTTAGGACCACCCTGGTGCTATATAAGAACGCTTACCAAGATCGAACTCAACAAGGAAGACAAGTCACAATGTAAGTCACAGGTACAACGAGCAAAGTCATTCGAGGCGAAGTCATGGACAAGTCACTTGCAAAGCCAAAGCATTTGACACTAAGGAAAATCCATGTGGATTGAATAATAAAGGTTGAGGATCAAGGGTCCAAGTGCACCATGGAGATGGGTCGACAACTTGGATAAAGTATTGATATGCTTTGAAATCATGTGTCCCTTTTTAATTCCTTTTAGATGGGTATTTTATAGTTCTAAACTATTGGTAACCCATTATAGTATAGTGCTTTATTTAATGGGCTCTCCATTATAGTTTTCTTGATATATAAAACTATTGAAGCCTAGCACTTTTAAAGGATGCCACATATATATATTTTTCATAATGGTTTCCATATAAGTATTAATGGTAACCAAGGGAAATAAGTATTTGCATTTATATGGTGGAGTGAGACCATAGATTCCACCACTAATGCATGGTTTATGGCATGGTAAGAAAGATGAATTTTTTGGAATTTTCATGTGCACTTGACTATAGCATCTTCCACCAAGTGCTTGTATTCAAAATTTTGACTTATCAATATGCACACATGTTGTAGTGGTTTTGAGACCATAGATTCTACCACTCATACACATTTATTGTGACTTGAAGATGAATGTTTCCATGTTATAACGGGCTTTGTAGCCACTTATTTGTGAGAGGCATTGTATTCTTAAAGCCTATTTGGAAACTTTGTAAACTTGTCCAAGTTTCATAAGCTCTTTGGGACATGAGGAAGCCACTTATGCGTCATCATTGGGGACTCCATCTGCCCTATAGAGAAGGCACTGATCTTTAACCAATTCGCCCTCCTAGGGTTTTGATCATTTTCCTGTTCTGAGGCTTTTTCTTTTTGCTTGTGGACTTAGACACTCTCATATCTCTCATCAAGCAATTAATCTAAGGTGTTAGGAAATCTCTATCTTCGTCTAAATCATTATCTTGGGCATCTTTAATTTTTCCCATTCAAATCCCCCTAGAGTAGTGACTTAATCATTTTTCACCTAGCACCTTCATCCTAGATCTTGTGCATCATTATGCAGCCATCAAAATAATATATTTGGGTTATCTTTTCATTCCTTAAAGCCTCACAATCCAAAATCGTTCATCGATGACTATCCCTCATTGGTCTAGGGTTTCATCAATTATACACCTTACATATTCTATAGCTGTAGTTTGATCCGGTGTCTTGCCTTTAGGTCTTTCCTTCTAGGTTAGATCTGGGTCTCCCCCTTTGTCACTTGATCCTAAGTGGCGTAAAGCGAAGAGAATCTTGACTGGCGTGACAGCTGATCCATTATAGGGGTCAGGATCCTCTTAGGTGGAAGTTGCATGAGAGGTGGGAAAATGGCAAGGCCCAATGCAACTTTTTAGACACCTGTATACAGATGTCATAGCAGTTCATCCACATAAACATCCGTAAAATTCATGGTCCCATGTGTTGGAAGTTGGGTCAACATTGAAAATAGATCTAATCTTCCCATTCATGTATTTGCTCAAGTTTCCCTTTTAAGGAGTTTTATATTGCCCAAAAGGAGAAAGTAAAACCTTATGATAACAACCATATATAATATACATATTCCTTGATAATTAGTCATGTATTGTGTGGCTCACAGGATTGGATTTGCATGATGAGGATTCCATTTAAGGAAAGTCTAAGGATCCTTCCCCGGGGTAATTTTTTACTTGGATGATATAATATATATAATAATTTATTTTTCTATATTATGGAGAGAAAACAATTACCTCTTAACCTTACCTTGATTCATTTTCATTTCGGTGGCCAGGTGGCACAATAATCCATACTCCTAGCATCTAGAATTTTCCCTCTGTTTTTCTCGTAACCATGTCTGGCAAAGATCCAAGAAGGAATTGATCATAAAAATAGCTTCATATATATTAAACTGATTGGGGATTGATGTTTAACCCACTACATCCGACAATATAAATTAAACTGATGTTTAAAGGTTCGAGGAAAGAACAAACAACCAAGATTAAGTTGCGAGAGTGAGATCAATGATCGATATGCTCTCATGCTAGATGGGTTGGCCATCTTCATGCATGTTCATTCCAGCAGGCAGGTGGCACGAGTATCCATACCCGTGGCATGCAGATTTTTTGCTCAGTTTTTCCCTTACATGTGATTATTTTTCTGCAAGGGGCATGGTTTCTTCTCTTCTCCTGTTAGGGTATATTTTTGCTCAGTTTTTCCCTGGCGTGTGATTATTTTTCTGCAAGGGGCATGGTTTCTTCTCTTTCTCCTGTTAGGGTTGGCTTGGCTTGTGTTCTCCTCACCTATGTGCTTGTGGCCTCTCTTTTCTTCTTTCATGAGGATTGTCCAGGTCTCTTCCATGACCTCCTCTCTTCTCACGCAAGGGTTGGCCAGGTCTCTCATTACCTGCGTCATCATTTATTTTCGCATTAGAGTTCGCTAAAAGACCAAGGAATAGTGGAGCAATCCACCTCAAGCGGTTGGTTACAGATACAAAACGAAAATAATAGCTACACAACGGCTCGTCAACGCACGGAATCGACCACCTGTTCACTGCAGGCTTACAAATGTTGTTGGGTATTAGGAGATTGGTGGGTGCCAATGGCAGTAAGAAAAAGGTGAAACCTCAGCGCAACCTCAGATCCTTCCCATTGAAACAGAGCTATAAAGACGACCACCTTGCTATGAAGAGTTCAGGTAATTAGACGAAATGGTGGAAGGGCGTTTGAATAAGGGCGTTTCAAGTGGCTTGTAGAGCAGCCTAAGGTAGGAGGAGCATCGACAGGGTTGTCAGTCTCAGCTTCTGTGAAACAACTTGTTACGAAATCGAGCCAACTATTTGCTCTATACGAAGGAACTAGTCGTATATGGATGATTGGGATTGCGACGTGTGAAACATACCTGCGTTGCCAAGTATTTCATAGCTCTATACAGAGGAACTGTTCGTCTATGGCTGATTGGGATTGCGACGTGTGAAACAAACCTGCATTGCCAAGTATTTCATACTTCTGTGGATAATGATTGGGAGCCTCTACCTATTGTTTCCAAACCAAATCCAGATTTATTTCCCAGGTTCCGCCTTGTTTCTTCTGCTTTCCAAGTTCTGCATTTATTTCAATGTTTATGAGATATGTTTGGTTTTCAACATTTTATTCTACAATTCCAAACTCTTTCAGCATTTTTATCACTCCAAGCAAACAGAAAACGTTATGAACATCCCTTCCATTTCAAACCAAACTGAGTGTGTGAAGACTTGCAGGGGCAGTTTTCTGTTTTATCCAAAATTTATGTTTTAATAATTCCGGTTATTAGAAAAGCGATATGTTAATGTATCTTTCAAAATTACATCCATATTTTTGATAGATGAGAGCTGTTTTGACATTGTGATCGATATAATTACTCACACAAAACAAAAATACGAAATAATAACCGAAAGAGCGTCGTAGTTGGAGCTGGTAGGCACTACCATTGTAGAGTAGATCCATTTCATTGTGGTCGTTGTTGGAGCTGGTGGGCACTGCCATTGTAGAGGAGAGCCATTTCATAGAGAAGAAGTGGAAAAGAGCCTTCCATCACCAAGAGGGAGTCGTGCCACCATCGAAAGGGAGCCACGTGAAAGCAGAAAGGAAGGGCCGTCGTGGGAGAGCCAGCGCGTAATCCTGTTGAGGAGCTCGTTTGTGGGCTATAGCCAGTCCCATGGAAGGAGCTTGAAGCCCGGTCCCATGGAGCAGTGGAGAGCCCGCGTGAAGCAGTCAAGGAGGAGAGCAGCCGCGCGTGAAGGAAGCAAATACGACGTACAAGCACATACCTAATCTTCACCATTCACGTGGCAGCATTTCATTCATTTTATGAGCGAGGAATCTAGCTGACGTGGATGGTTATGCTTCTAATTAGTGAAACGTCTACGACGTAATTATAAGTAAAAATCATCATATTAGTGCTATTCACGTTAGCATTTACTACTTTCCAAGGAAAATGTGTCATTACTCATCATAGTAATGCTATTCACGTTAGCATTTACTACTTTCCAAGGAAAAGCAGTCATTACAAATGCTTCCGTTATTTTCTAAGGTAGAGTATTCATTGCAAACATTACATGTTTTTTTTAATAGTGAGAACCACTCAAAACATTCATACGGTTGCCATATTTCAACGTACCCATTGGGGTTGGGGTCCATATGTTGACAACGCCTTGTGAATGTTCTTAGCACCGGTTGCTTCCCCTTAGTCCGAATTCACATTATCATGGATATTAAAACCCCAAATTTGTAACTACTAGAGCATCCAATTTCTTGCCAAATACAGCTTGATATAATTGATGGTTCAGGGTTGCGATTAAAATCATCTACAGTTATTTGAGCACAATAAACTATTACCATGAGCTGAAAATTTCAACAAACTGGGATTATGGTTCACCAGGTCCATACTTTCCCTCTGGACAAGCTCCAATAAATAATTTGTTCCTTCATAGTTCAATGGTTTTCCTATTTGAGGAGGTTTTGGGACTTGGTGAATTGTTGATGATCTCAAACTAGGCCATGGAGGATGCATCCATCTCCAAGATTGCTTCAGACATTTGTTCTCGAAAACAAGTAGCCTCTTTGCTTATGGTTTAACGAGTATGTGGGAGCGAGGGCCAATCTCTAATAAATAATTTGTCCCTTCATAGTTCAATGGTTTGCTTTCTTGAGGAGGTTTTGGGACTTAGGAAATTGTTGATGATCTCAACTAGGCTACAGAGGATGCACCCATATCCAAGATTGCTTCAGACATTTGTTCTTGAAAACAAGTAGCCTCTTTGCTTATGGTTTAACTAGTATACAATAACATTATTTTTATGCATGGTAATGAGTTTGGGTGCAATTAAGGATATCATCATCCATCTACACCTATTGTTTATCAAACTAACCTTTGTATTCTTGACTTGGGTATCATATATCCTCACCATTTTACTTGTATGCAATATTTTCAACCTGTGGGTGCTTCTTAGTAGTATTTTATACATTGCTACAACACTCACTCTCATTTTGGTTAGGAACATTTTACTTGCATATAATATTTTCAACTTGTGGGTGTTTCTTAATAGTATTTTATACATTGCTACAACGCTCACTCTCATTTTGGTTATGGTGGTTGAAGATATCCAAGCTTCAAGTCTCAAACCCATCCTTTACTTGCATACACTTGTTGAATATTTTTGTGTTGGGCCAAACCCTAGATCATTTGGACTCTTGTGAGCTTGAGGAAAACACTCACAAACCTCTCCTTCTTTGTATGCCCTTGCCGATCCATTGTAAACTCAAAATCAACCTTGGAAACATCTTCTAGTGGGACATTTTCCAAAATCAATTTGTGGTTTTTGGATATGAATATAGTGTATGAAATAATGATGCTTTTTATTAGTAGCCGGAGACATAATTTATCTATTATATTTTGCATTTTACTTGCATAATCATGGCATAACCATGCTCTTGAGAGAAATGGTTTGAGGTCGGGACATGTATATGATATATATGGAATGCTTGAATGTTTTAGTGTTATTTTAAACAACCCATAATTCAAGTGTTGGATAGCACTCTTGTCATAGTTTAATAGTTGAAGAAAAATGTGAAATGTATATTGGATTATGCATCTTGTTGAAGGTTGGATGGTGATCTTTCTTGGGTTATGGCAATGGAAATTGAAATTGAAATCATTGGATGATGGATATTAAAATATATGCACACATTTTTTTGTTGGGTTTGCAAATATATGCATGCCTAGAATTGGTTGGGTTTGCAAATATATGCATGCCTAGAATTGGTAGGAGGTTATGTGTATGCTTGAGACTTGAGCATGAATGCCATAACTTGCATACATAGCTAGTTTGAGTGGTATCTCTACACAACGTTGTTGTTTGAGTACATATATTAATGCCCATGATTGTTTAAGGAGATGCACACATACATAGGATTTTTCATATGCATTTGTGTCTTGGACTAGTGAAAATATGTATGCACATTTTTCTGTATTTTATCCCTACACCAAATTTTTGAGTACTTTAAATAGCAATAATCCTATATATGCCAATTCCAACAATAGTACCATTGGAACGAGATCTTACTGGGCACTAGTTGCTCCATCTCATATGGTTCACTATAGCCAACTCTATGCGCAGATTAATTAAAAGCTATTTGTATTTCAAGCTAATATGATTACAGTGACATGTACACTTCATAACTATAATTTCAAAAAAAAAATGGTAGGCCCAGTTAACTAGTGAGGTTGTAATGTTAAGCCCCCCATCAAGGTTCCATTCTTGCTGAGGTTTGCTTCACCTGAATAGCATTTGAAAATAATTGAGATCATAAGCAGGTATATGATAGAAATGGTTGGAGGCCAAGACATGTAAATGATATATATGGAATGCTTGAATGTTTTAGTGTTTTTTTAAACTACCCATAATTCAAGTGTTGGATAACACTCTTGTCATGTTTCAATAGTTGAAGAAAAATGTGAAATCTATATGGGATTATGCATCTTGTTGATGGTTGTATGGTGATATTTCTTGGGTTATGGCAATGGAAATTGAAGTCACTGGCTGATGAATATTAAGATATATGCACATATTTTATTTTTGGGTTTGCAAATATATGCATGCCTAGAATTGATTAGGTTTTCAAATATATGCATGCCTAGAATTGGTAGGAGGTTATGTGTATGCTTGAGACTTATGCATGATTGCCAAAACTTGCATACGTAGCTAGTTTGAGTGGTATCTCTTGCATACGTAGCTAGTTTGAGTGGTATCTCTACACAACATTGTTGTTTGAGTACATACTATTAATGCCCATGATTGTTTAAGGAGATGCACACATACATAGGATTTTTTATATGCATTTGTGTCTTGGACTAGTGATAATATGTATGCACCTTTTTTTTGTTTTATCCCTACACCAAATTTCTGAGTACATATACATGTCTGGAATACTTTGAAGTGGTCTCATTTACAACTCCTTGGCTATATACATATGCATGGATAGAATGTACACTATAGATTGCTATACTTAGCCTTGTGCTAAGATGGTTGAATGGTAATATTCCCATAAATGGTTGTGGGCATGCCATATTTGCATAACGCACTAGTGAACATAATCAAGAATTGATTATGTGAACTTGGTTATAATAGTTGGAAGTGGCCACTAGTCTTATGACCTATTTGGTTGATGAAGCAAACCTTGTTTTGATCGCATACTTATGCATTGATACAATTGATGAATGAGGTTATTGTTTCTTTGGATGGTGTAGGTTTAGAAGCATATGATAGGCTAGTGGTTTATGTATTTGAGCATAAGTTATTTGCTTATTTGTATATAGCTATCATACATTAAATGACATGCATGCATAAATTTGCTAAAGTAATCAATCATGCATTGAGCCTCTCTCTCTCTCTCTCTCTCTCTCTCTCTCTCTCTCTATATATATATATATATATATATGGTAGAGTTGAGAAGTGGTTAAGGAGTTTGTTTTTAATGCATAGTGAATTTGAGGGAATGCTTTATATATAGCTGAATGACAGCCCACAAGACGACTTTAAATACAAATAATCCTAATATATGCCAATTCCAACAACAATACCATTGGATATGCCAAATCCAATAATAGTACCATTGGAACAAGATCTTAATGGGCACTAGTTGCTCCTTGTCATATGGTTCACTATAGCCAACCCCATGCACAGATTAATTAAAATCTATTTGTATTTCAAGTTGATATGATTACAATGGCATGTACACTTCATAACTATAATTTCAAAAAAAGACAACTTTTTGCAAGCCAAAGTAGGCCTGGTTAATTGGTGATGTTGTAATGTTAAGCCCCCCACCAAGGTTCCATTCTTGCTGAGGTTTTCTCCACCTAAAATAACATTTGAAAATAATTGAGATCAGATGCAAGTACAAGGAAAATTTGGTGGAACTAAAACCCCTTAGAATTGACATCTAAAGATAAGGAATCCCTTATTATGCAATGCATCACCTCACTGATTGTTTCTAGAAACAACTTAGCACAAAAATATGATAATACTATAATATTTCTAAATTGTCAATACAATTTTTATACTCTAGAAACATTACAAAATTGAGGCCTTATCATACACATTTCCTTCAGATAAAATGTGTTGAAGCATAATAGACTATTCAGCCCAGAATTCATGAGTAATCCTCTTCTATGTTGTATAAAAAATAATCTTGCTCATGATAGCAAACAAGTAATAAAAACAATGCACAGATTCCTACACTTAACAACTTTCTTAAATTAGATGTTAAATTAGATGTGTTAGTGGAAGCTTATTGTCTATACTTTTACACATCCAAATTATATAGGCATCATGAAAAATTATTGTAAGTGCCTCCTTAACATCTTGATATATTTCCTGTAGAAACTAATAACCAAGTTGCATAGGCCCTTGCGAGCACATTCCCTAGAAAACTTTACAAGGCGTAGTACCAGTGGAAAAATTTCATCGGTATCTATTAAAAACAAAGACCCCAGCTAAAATTTGCTAGTGCATTCATAGGTTGGTGAGAATTAATACTACGGAATACCCTCGTCAATTTACTTCAAATAAACCTTGCATGACATCCATAAATATTTACATCCCTTTCCCTAGATTGGTGGGAAACTCATACTCACTATTCCAAATATGTCAGATACAAAGACAAATAGAAAGTGAGTATCACATAACTCCTTTCGCAATAGAGATAAAACCCGACTATGCAAAAGCAACCAATGTTAAAAAAACATGTTCATTTTCATATAAATTGTATGCTAACATGTAAATCCACCTCATTATCGTGTATTCTCAATTGTAATGAATCTTGTGTCAGCATTGAAACTATGCCTGATAAAAAGCTTAAGAGACCAAACCAAAACTAACATAGAAGATGAAACTAAAAACCTTATTTTTTTTTTAACACAAATTGGAGAAGAGATCTCATTTATAAAAGCGATGTGCACAGCCATTCATTACAAAATGGAAAGCTTCATCCTAAGTTCCGAAATTTGTTGAAGAGATGAAAACAAAACTTGTTCCATTTCATTTCTATTCTATTTTCTTTTATACTTCCTAGAAAATTCAAAAGCATAGGAGGGGTAAACCCTTACAAACTGTCTATTAAGCAATACACAAAAAAACATGAAACTGAAAGAGACAGAGAATCATTCATGAAACCCTTGAAGACCCTGCACTTGCTGTTGAACTGAAGCTTCATCCATCAATATTCCGTCTTCATCTGGGGACTCCTAGCAACGACTACATTGGGTCATTTTTTCCATTTTCAGCACTTCATCCTTGATGACATCCACGGTTCCCATAAGCTCAAACAAGTTTCTTTCCAGGTCATCAATTCAAGAGTCTTGACAGGCGAGCTGTTGGGAGATGTATTTCATATCCTCCATGATTTCTTTATTTTCCTTGAGACCAGCATAGGCAACCTCAAAAATCTTCCTAAGATTCAGTTTGAAGTCTTCAACTCTAGCCTTCAAATAAGACATGGCCTCCCTGATTCCTGCCATTGCTTTGGGATGTTGGTTACTTCTTGGAGGCTCGTCGAAATGAAGAAAGAACGCTGAGGTCGGGATCTTCTCCCACCGGTAGTATTCCTCATAGTTCAAGGGAATAAGGGACATACCTACCAAATGGTTTCCAAGCTGTTGCGTTTGAAGAACTGCTTTCCCTTTCGCCTCTGCCTTATCGAAATTCATTATGCAGGACGTCTTGTTCAAATGTGAGCCGAGATAGGTAGAATCTTGGACAAGACTCCCCATAAATGCATCAACCAGGCTTCCGTCAAGAGGGCAGGTGTTGTAAGGACAACACACACGCGTCGATGCCATCATAATGGAGGTATTCCCCACTATGACATAAATTCGAATGGGTTGAACACTTGTTGGTGGGACTTTGAGTCCTAGGAGATCGAAACAAGCCTTTGCAAACCATCCTCATTGATTACCTTCCCTAGACCAAGTTTTACACATTTGTTTGTAAGGTGGTCCGTTGTACCATTATTTTCTCTTAGAATGTGAAGATAGTTGACCTCTTGAGAGATGTAATAAAATATTATGAGTTAGGCATTTTGTGACGAAGGTATATTTACAACTCATCTCTTGCACTACAATCTATGTAACTATGATTGAGTTAAAATGAAAAGATGTCTACAAATAAAATTAATAAAAATATCTCTTTTGATATGACACAAAATAGAAATACTTTTAATACATAAATGTACTAAAGTAAAGAAATAATACAAATCAAATCAAATAGTTTAGTTTTGAATTATAAACTTAATTTAAATATTTTATGAATAAATTTACAATAATAATAATACTTCTAATTTATATTCATTAAAACTAAATCTAACTTATATTTATTAAATAAATATTAAACTTATGTCTATAATTATATGCTAAAATTTAATCAAATAAATATTAAATAAATTGTGTAACATAAATATTAGTTTAATTTAATTTAATTAAAAGTTAAATTCCATTTAAAATTTAAAATTTAAACTTATTTAAATATTTATATATCATAGATATGTTATTCAAAATTTTATTTATTATTTTAAAACATAAATATTCAAATTTAAAATAATATAACCACATATTATATTAAACAAGTTACTATTATATTATAAATATTAAAAAAAATATTATTACAATTTAATATAATATAAAATATAATTAATATAATATCATAACATAAAATTTAATATGATAAAATAAGTTTGAACACGTGAATGGTTGAGGGCTTTGGAGTTATTACAACTTTAACATTATGTAATAAACACATATAGTACTTTTAAAACAAGAGCCACGTGGTGGCAATGTCCCCGACATTGCCATTGCCACGTGTTGTAGTGTTTTAGATTAAATTAAAAAGCATAATAACTTATACATTATTTCAATATTATTGAATTTATCTTATCTTAGGGTGTTTTAAACCTTAGTAGACATACACATGATTGGGTTACTTGTTAAAACTTTTAACATTTAATATGTAACTTATAATGGGTTAGTTAATGGTAAAAAGGACTCTAGAAAAGTAAATTAAACAAATGAGATGTGTATTACTAATAAAATTCTAAAGACAATTTGTATACATTAATTTATTCAGAAGAATAAATAGATACAAGTTTAATAGGTAGGAATGGAATGTGTACACCATGTAGAAAACATGTATATGAGTAATGACATAATGGATTAGTATTAAGTGAATCATATACATGCTATATTAAAATGATGAGAAACATGAAGAATTGTATTGTTTAATACAAGTAGAAATACAACGTTTACGTTCACACTATTTTTATAAATATAGTTATCATTTTTATAAATAGTGTGAACATAATAGAAATATAAGTAGAAATACAACGTTTATGTTCACAATATTTTCATAAATTTAGTTATCATTGTTTTCATAAATATAATTATCATTTTTATGCAATAAGCTTGAAATATATTAATTAAATATCCTGTAGTATATAACTTTAAGAAACGAGAGAAGAATATATATATTATTTTATACACTAAAATTAAACTAATTCGAATATATAATTCATAAAAAATATTGTTAGGTTGATTTTGTTGTTAAATATGATTTGAAAATAAAATGTCAAATTTATAATTGGTTATATACTTATTCTAAATTTTTATTTTGTTAATAATATTAAATTTCTTATTATTCAATAGGTTTTTAGTAGCTTATATTACTTTTGACTAGGAATAAATTATATTAAAGAGAACTAATCTACAAACATGAAAAGAACCTTACAAGATATTAGACTCAATCCTTATTTTATGAAAGTATATAGAAATTCCCTATAAAAGAATTAAAAATATTTTAAAAGTGAAATTTTTGCAAAAAGAGAATATTTAACAATAATCATATATATCAAAAGGGTGTATTTAAGAATGGAAATTAAAGACCTATCGAAATATTTAAATATTTAGTGTGGCTTGCATAGATTTTGAGACATTCATTCTTATGCAAAAATGAAAATGTTATATACATTTCTCATAAAAATTAGTCACGATAGGGTGTGAGAAAGTTCAAAGTTTAGTGGGTGTAGATATTACTTTTAAGTTTTTAAAAAGTAATTATTATACCTATGTGAAGATATATAATGATGGTTCGGGTTTTTTAATATGATCTTACATTAATTTAATTTTTTGTCAATCTACATTTTAATATAAAAGTAAATTTATTTTAGTTTTCATTAAATTATAAAAGTAAATTTATTTTAGCTTTTATTAAATTATTGATTAATGTGTAGTGATGATGTTTTATGCATCAAATTTTGGAGTAGAATAGAGGAGTCAACCAATGTTACTTCTAATTGCAACCTTCTATCAAATGAAATCAATTTTTATTGAATTTTTCTATTTCATTTTTTTCAACAAATGATCTCGCACAATGATCTTTTCAATATCTTACAATGCCTTGGTTTTCCATGTCTTTATATGAGTTATACAAGTAGGTTAGAGTAAATGAAGTCATTTTTGAAGAATAGAAAAGGGTGCATGATGATCTTTTCAATATCTTACAATGTTTTGGTTTCTCATGCCCTTATTTGAGTTATACAAGTAGGGAATAGAGTACATGAGCTCATTTTGAAGAATATAAAAGGGAGGAGGATTAGGCAAGACAAAACAAAGTATAACCTGATCCCTTTCCTACTCAATTTTTTCTTATATTGGTCCTTCTACAGGGTTATTGTCACCAAGTTCATAGTCATATTTTTGTTTGTGTATATAACATTCAACATAATCATCAAGCAAACCAATGAAAAAAATATGTTTCACTTAATGCATCTCATAACTTCATCCATTAAGTTGATTATGCCATTTCATTAATGTACTAAACTGTACATTCTCTATGTATTGTTCCTATTACAACACTTTGAGGGAAGCCAATGAGACATATATAATGGTTGAAATTAAAATGTTGTGTCTACTGCTCAAGCACAATGTAACCATGCGAAAGTTTCGATGTTGTAGGGAAAAGTTGGGTTGTTTGCATGGATCAGTTGGAAAACTAGGGGGTTCACATGGGTCAATGGTAAAGACTCGGGATTTTCATGGATCGAGAAGGAAATATAGGGGTTTGTGGAAGTTCACTCGGAACCATGTAGGATAAGCTGGGGGATAGGAAGGGGAGTTCTCACCAAAATATTTTGGGGAAGTTGGGGAGTGAGATTTTGACTAGTTTGCAAGAGCACATGGTTGTGTCGATAGGCAGTTTCTATAGCTCAATTGGGTGAGATGTGTTACATCTGTAACGATGGTTTGGCATATGTCGGATTTATATATATATATAAACCAAGCACATGTGAATTCCAAGCTTAAATTGGGTACATCAAGTGTTAGTTAGCCTTGCCTTGATTTGATCTATACAAAAGAGACATATATTCGGAATAGAATCACTACATATAGATTAAGGCACTATGTATGTGTGTATGTGTATCCTACAAATAGATAAAAGTTGGCTTCGTTAATTAAATATGAATTTAAATAGTTATTATTCCATTTAACTCTATAAATTTTTACTCTCATATATATAGATGTGTCGAATTTTTATCTGCTCTTATTTCATGGCATAGGATCATTGGTCATTCATACCATCATTACAAACGTATTTGTCCTAGAAGTAGAAAAAATTGTTGGCCAATTTGCATACTTGGAAGTGTTGTCTATGGCCTATCTCTCAAGCTCGTTATGTTCTCCACTACTGAAACTAGGGATGTGAATATATGAAGGTAAGTTCTTTATGTGGGATTTGATACTTAGGGATGTGAATATATCAATCGTTATGTTCTCCACTAGTAGAATTAGGGATGCGAATATATGAAGGTAAGTTCTTTATGTGGGCTTTGATACTTAGGGATGCAACTATATGAAGGTGAGTACTTTATGTGAGCTTTGTATTATAGTAATATTTTCGTCTTAGTCATGGAGAAAGATGGTTGCATTGAAGACATGTGAATATCCTTTTGCATAAAAACATGTGAATATTCTTCAACTCCAGTTGGAGTGGAAGACATGTGAATATCCTTCAACTCCGGTTGGAGTGGAGTGGTGTAAGGAATTTCAACCATTAGAATATAATATATAGATAGAGTTCGCTTAGTGGCTGTAACATACCATCATTGTCCAATAGAGTATTCAGGCTATAATATAGCTGACCCATCTATGTAACAAATTCTAAATTAAAACCCCAGTATTTTTCAAAAAGCCCTTTCCTTTATCTTGTTCTCTAAATTTTATGAATTACCATCTTAGCTTTATGAAAGGAAGGCCTAAACTACTCTCACTTTTTTTTAGATACCATGATAATGATAAGCATGTAACCTTCATGGACTATTTGATGAAGGAACTCAACAAATTTAAATTTTACTGTGATTTCAACAACTCTCTGTGTATATGAGCAGGATTTTTCAACAAAAATATTCCCCTATAAAATCCGAAATCATGAAAGGAATGAACAAATGCCAAAAACATAATAAGATATAGTGTTAACCATGTCATCCTTTTAAGTGGATTTGACAAGATCTTACCGTGCAAATCTCACAGATAGCTTGTCAAGCAGGTATCATCTTTATAGGGCCAAAAATAGATTTCAAGATCTAGTAATCGGGTTTGATTGAAAAACGAAGACCCTCCATTAACAATCCAACATATTTCCAAATATATTTGCGACTATTAGATTTGATTGCCTCTATACAATTTGGTGCCAAAAACAATCCAACATATTTCCAAATATATTTGCGACTATCAGATTTTATTGCCTCTATACAATTTGGTGCCAAATTCTGATGGAATAGAGCTACACTGGAACACTATCCATAGAAGAAGACATACAAGTGTTTTCAGATTCTTATAATACATTCTTATAATACAATGATACATAAGCACAAGGAAGGAGAAATAATAAGAAGATTGATAGTCGACATTGTACACTGTATGATAGATTTAAAAGTGCATTTTTTAACAGCAACAATATTCTCATGTTGGTTTTCATCATCTAACTGAACAACTCCATTAATGATCCATAATACATTCTAGGAATCTTGATCATATTATGTTTAACATTAAAGCAAAAGTTGTATATAATGGCATCACTCCACAACTAATTTGTCTTCATATCAATAATCAATATCTTGCAGGACTACTTCACATCCTGCAAAGCAGCAGACTGTACCACTTAGCTAATCAATCATGTACAGCGAATGTATAAACAAACATAATGAATCCCTGAACTCTGTACAATCTCCATATTTATTGGCTCATGGGATTTTTTCATACAAATAACGATCAGGTTTATTTGTTCTCCTCCATGACAGCTTTAGACTTCCAGACAATGTCCTTTAGCCCAGATGGAATATTTTTGTAAAACTGCAGTAGAAAAAAAATATGCATCCACCATGAGTAAAAAATCAAAGCAATATAAAATAGATTATACTCGAGGATCAAGCAACGCAAGGAAATGAATTTAAATATCAGTGAAGTTTACTATGAACACTCAAATACTTATTCAGTAGGGGCATATATGAAAGAAATGTGTCGCAACCTTGTGAAATTCCAATGTGTCACCTCTGGATTTACAAACCTCGACCATGAAAAGAGAAGGAGCTACTTCAAATACCTGAAAAAAGACCAGCTCATACTCAAAGGGCCAAGACAGGGATTTTTGAAGTTATAGGATTTGTATATGATGTGTAGTAGTGTCCTTGAATGCAGTGAGCATAAATTTATCAAACATATTACTACCTCTGTAGCTACTGATAAATGCCCCTTCCTTCCAGTCTCGGCACCTTGCAGCTTCATCTGAAAGCAGGCGAAATAATAGGTATTAGAACTTAAATGAAAATACATTCAATTTAAATGTAGCCAGACCTAAAAGAAAATCTAAAGAAACCGAGAAACAAGTTCTAGATAGATAGGTACGTCTAAAACTGACATAAATGAGAATGGAGTTAAGAGTTCCATATCCCAATCAGGCAACTTGATGTCTATGAGATTATTATCACCTTATAATTCTGCCTTTTCACAGTAAATCCAAGATGTCCGGCAGCAGCTTCAATTTTTGATATTATTTCTTTGGCAGGGCGTTTGGATGTGAACCTTGTCTCTCGCTTAACAAGGCCCTAATAGCAAGACAACATTTCCACCAACCACATCAGTGAATTCCCCAAGTATTAATGAAAGAGAAGTGGATAAAACCATAGAAGCACGCACAACTTGAAGTTCTAAACATTTATCAACATCGGCCACACATTTCTTTTGCAAATATCTCAAACATGCTATACCTATATACAGTATCAAAGAATAAGCTACTTGACTTTTGTGGTTAGCAGGTCATTCCTATTGCCTAACAACGATTGAATCAATCACAAGGAGTCAAGCATGGGACAGACAGAATGGTGTGACAGATGGAAAAGAATATAACTACTGTTCTATACAACGCATGCATTCACAAAAAATGCTTTCAAAGAATAGTTCTTCAGAAGCTAATATTTCGAATATGAGGTTTCAGTTGCAAAATCAGATGTGGATTTGCATTTCAAGGAAAAGCAAGTTTTCTAAAACCTCATTATAATCTATGATTTTCTATAACATACCATATGCTTTTAAGAAAGATTTTTGTGTAGAGCACGAGGACTCCTGATACTTATCTATGGATCTTATCCACAATTCTTGTATGATCCAGTTGGGGTTTCAACTGTAGAGGGTTCTTCACCAATATCTGTGGTTTGGTTTAGTCCTTGAGCAAGCAACTATACTGCTCTTCATCTTGGTTCCAGGTATCCATGATACCATCTCTTGGTTACACAGATCTAGAGTATATTCTTTTTGTTTGAAACTAACATTTGGTTGTTTTGGTATGTCAAACCTCCATATCGATCTCTTGTATTATCTTCACAGTAATTCATACAAAAGATGTACAGAGTCGTTGCAGAAAAATTATATAATTCCCACACCTTTGTATTGGAACCAAGACTCGTGTACTCCCAGGGTTTTGTCTGTTTTATTGGAGAAATTTTTTAATTAAGGACAACTGGGTAATCACTTCCAGCCATTTAGTCATCCCCGTATGCACATTTTATTAATATCTCTCATTAAATAGCCGCTCAGGAGGATGCATAGTCAATAATGTTTTGTATGTTTACTGTTTATCATTAAATGTATTTTCTAGAATGCGCATTGTCTTGCAAGAGAAGAATGCAGAGTCAATATTGAGTATGAAAAATATAGATAGAGTCTCCAGCACAAGTATGGTGCGTTTATTAAGGAGGCAGAGCATTTTTCTGAAACAGGGAATGTAATTTTGTATGCAGCTGTAGCTGTTATTCTGTCTGATGAATATGTGTGTGTGTCTTCTTAATTTTACAATGAGGTCTCTAAAACCTCATTGTAATCTATGATTTTCTATGGATTTGCATTGGAACTTGGGCAGCTTGTAACCTTTCTTAAACCAATCATTCTCTAAAATCTCAGGTACTGTAATACGCTGCCAACGGAGGATATTAATGTGCATATCAGTTTATTCCAAAGCTCATTTCAAAAATAAGTGCAATCTCATCGCTCACTCAAAAATTCATGATTTTTTAATCTTTTCAAATTCTTCTGCTAGCAAGTATGAGATGGATATAAAAACATTGAAGGTAATCCAGTGGACAAGCTGAACATATCTGCAACATTACGGAATACAACTCAATACCAGTTCACTTACCGTCTTTGGCTTTGGATCCAAAATCCTCGAAATCAGTTTTTTTGCACTAGAAGAAAACCATGAAGGACAGGTGAAATCGGCTTTATGAATCTACAGTTCAGTACTATCATGTCGGTCATTGAGGTTTTTTTTCATAAATGCTAAAAAGAGAAGTAAATACAGCAAAAGGATGCATGTTTGCATTGATCTGGCCTTCTTCCTTTTTTATATAGTGTCAGAAGATTTGTCTCATCAAAAGGTGAGTAACCTGCCATCAAAACAAACAGAATAACCCCACATGACCACAAGTCTGCAGTTGCACCATCATAACCTTTATCATTGATGACCTGCATAAAACAAGGCGACAGATCTCAATTTATAGTCTGATGCTAACAAAACTGCCATGCAGTCAAACAGGGTAACCTGAATGCCCTATTTTATTTGGCAATTAATGTGAAAAAAAATTGAAGATACCTCATGAGCAACATAATTTGGTGTTCCACAAGTAGTATGAAGTAACCCATCCTCCTGCAATTAAACACATTAAGAAGATCAGCTATTTACATTTACTCTTCAGAATGCAGCAAAATCCATCCATAACCTTTATCAATCATAATATACTACAAAGAAAAATCTATACTTTTAAATAGGTTTTGATAATGTAATTTCTGAAGTTACAAGCCACTCAGAAGAACAATAACTGAACAATGGATGACCGAATATTCTTATCAACAAATAATGGGAGAGCTGCAATAAATACAAAGTGCATTTTTCATTTGCTGCATATAATGGATCTGAAAGCCAAAAATTTAAAATTAAAGATAGCTATCGGTATGCACTAAGAAAGCATCATATGATATGGACTGAAAGCCAATTCTTCAGTTTTCACAGGATAATAAATTTTATCTTTGGAAACACTGCACCTTCAACAATTGCCAATTTTATGAAATACATGCAATTTACTTTGCAGTCATGTTCTAAACATCACAAGAAGTAAAAATTCATATTTCACTTTTTTGTAAAGCATGAAAGTACAGATCAATAATGTCAAATAAAAAGCCACAGTACACCTAATGGTCGAATTTGAGTGTTTACTAACCACATGCTTACCCTAATTTGCTGAGGCAGGGTACTCAAACCAAAATCAGAAACTTTGAGATTTCCATAGGCATCTAGAAGCAGATTTTCTGGCTGCAAAACCCATAAGTAGTACAAACCAGTTAAAGTAGATGATATTGTCTATTGAGAGATCTTACAAAGGAAGTCGAGGTTTTGGAGTTGGCTTCAATGGATAAAGATGAATTGAGAATCAAGAGGATATTAATTCATTCCCAGGTCACATGTTACCTTCAAGTCTCTATGGGACACACCCCTACTATGACAGTAGTCTACAGCATTGATGAGTTGCTGGAAGTATTTTCTTGCTTCATCTTCTCTTAATCTTCCATGGTTAACCTGCCATTTCAAAAGAAATGAGCTTTTAACAGCAGGAACACAAAACAGTGGATATCCTAGTCATTTAAATGACATCCAAACAACAAATCCAAAACATATTTGTCAAAAGACAGATGGCTACCAAGTGCTTAAAGAGCTGCATAGCTCTTGATGGTTGATAATCTAAGCAAGAAACTATAACTGAACCAACATATAAGGCAATTTGCAGCTGTCGATGGTTGAAAATTGAATTAAGCAATTATGATTGAAATTCGAAAGTGATCTCTGATGCTTCTTACAATTTTATCAAAAAGCTCACCTCCAGTTACAAAATCAAGTACAAGATCTTTGTTTTACTAGCCATAACCTGAAAATACCAGATAACGACAACACAGGTCAGTTTTAATTCTTTAGTGTAATGGGTAACCCATTACAAACTGTATTATTGCATGAACAGACTAATTCTCACGTCTGCCCTAAAACAAAAGATTCTATGCATGCAATAATAACATGAAATCCCCATTTGATAGTCTAAGGGGTCCATTTCCAACAACACCAAACCTTTGCTTAGAAGACTTTTAACATCCAGTGATCTATGGCTAAGAAAAATAGAAAACTTGTCACTATAATGTCTAAGGGACATGGGGAATAAAGATGCAATGTTAACTGATCATTTTCCAATCAAAGAAAGTGGGATTGTGGATATTGCCACCACGAAGCATGTAATTATTTGCCAATGTCAAGTTTGTCATTCCTTACTAAGAGAAGCCACAAATCCATAATCAAATTTTACCTCATGTAACCGTATGACATTTGGATGCTTGATCAATTTCATGGTAGAAATTTTCCGCTTGATCTGCACAAATGAAAGATTTATTTCAACACAGATTGGAGAAAAAATAACATAGCCTTTCCTGACAAATAACATCCTTTTAGTGTCAAAAATGCTTAAACCTATGTGATAACATTATTTGAAACCAGCAGACTAAAACCCTACCAAATAGCAAGGAATTATTCATAGTAAGTGGTGATTAGTAAGGAACGTGTAGTACCATTGATAGCAAAGGCAGATATGTTTATAAGAAGTTGCCATAACCAAACATGTAGGTATCTTAAATGTGAAGTCCATTCATGTAAGCAGGAAAATAATCATCATAAAAAAAAATGAGAAAGCCCTATAATGGAGATCAAACCACTGTTTGAAAACTATGACCCTTTGTTATTTGGAATCCATTATAGCCGTTCTATGAAGAATCTTCAAAAAGCATCTATAAACCCATATGTCAATTTCACTGTCTTACTTATGATGTCTTTTAATGCTATGAGATTTGAACTTTAGAGCCCAGTGATCATTCAATCAGCAAACCATTTCCCACTTAACCAAGTAGCATTCAGTACAATAGCCTATATACAGTTCTCTGCTTGGATGAGAGTCGAGACAATGCTGCAGGTTGTAAGGGGAAAATTTTGTGCAATAACAAAGGACTGAAGATATTATCCCACCAAACTCATGTATCGCCACAGTAACGGCTTTTTGTTTGACATTGTGGATTTATGCATCAACGGTTAGCGATCTAAATTTGCAATTTCATTTGGCTTCAGAAACAGAAGTCCTGAAAGTAAAGCATAGACATGGCAAGAAAAAGGTTAAGTTCTCTATTAATAAAGTTTCACCTTGCATTAATTTAGACCCTATATATAACTACAACAAGTCACAGAAGCTTTGGGCCTTGAAATGGATGCTCTGTGTGCCGGTTGCGCATTTTCAATCCGGGAGGAAAATTCAAAATTGATGCCGCTAAACAGAAAATGTCCAAGATTCCAACATATCTTATAAATTGCTGACAACAGGTCTAAGATCTCCAAATTTGTGTAGTGCAGTCAAAAATTGGGCATTCTGTTGGCTTTGGCTGCAACCAAACCCCGAGATACCAAAGACTCTAAGAACAATCCCTATACAGATTTTATTTTGACTAGTTGCTTTGATCTTGGCTCTGCATTATCTAAATAGGACACGTTTCCCCTTTCAGAGGCCCCCGCTTCCACTTCCGGCTTCGATTTCTTCCTCAAGCCATCGCTATCAGCTAACGTCTCCCTTCTGCATCCCTTGTCAAATTAATGCTGCTTCCCTTGTCAAAGAGCTCCGCTTCTGTCTCCGACCTTAATTTCTTTGGACCATCAGAGTTTTTCTTCAAATGAGAGTGCTTCCCCTTTATTTCCGTCTCTTCGCCCCTTAATTTCTTCTCAACCTTTTGGTCATTGTGGGTAACTGCCTTAGGGCTAGGATTGCTAGGGTTCTTGACAGCAGAAGCCAGAGCAAGCCTTTTCTTGGCCTGTAGAATATGTTTTTCGCAGAGAGTCTTGCCCTCCATGGCCTGGCCGAAACACCTCCAATGCTTTCCATCCGACCTCTTGCATCGCAATTCGTCTGGCACAGGCTCCATCATTAAACCCTACAAACCCCCAACTGATGCCAAAAAAACACAATTATCCCCCGAAAATCCCCTTGCAGAGCTCTGATCACCACAATTAACGACCAATGCAAAAAACAGTCACCGCATGCCATACAGAACGCGTCCTCCATCTCGTATTTCTCTGCCGTGCGACCCGTGTAACACAACCGGAGAAACTAAACAGCGAAAGAAATAATTATACGCTGCAGAAATAGAATGCAAGATTGAGGCCAGAATTTACCACAGATCAAACTTGAAAACCTGAACAACGTGCAATGTACTCACCTGCAAAACCTCATAATAGCAATAAACGCGAAGACACAGACGCCCATAACCATTTAAAACCCCATGACGCCAGCACGCCGCCACCCCGTGGGGCACATGAAGCAAGGTAGACGTCATGGTGTATGGGGCCAATCACAACACGCCAAAAAACATTTTCAAATAATTTCATTATTCTACATTTTTTTCAGACTAAAGTTAAACCTTTAGCAAACATACAAATTGACCAGCTGGACCAAGTTTAATACCTTTGGATGAAAAACTATATGTCGGGGACATAATAATATATCATATGGTTAGGATACGATATAAATAGTTTTAAACACGTACAAAGTTATAACTCACTTATTTTATAAAATAAGATATAAATAAACCATCACATGTTCATATTTAAAGGTATATGTATGATATAAATGCTTTCAAATAGGTACGAAGTTATAACTTATGTACCATCACATATTAAACCATCAACTATTAAAAGTACGTATATTTTGAATTTTGAATTCAAACTTTTAGTTTTGGAATTAATAATATATATATATTTATAGAGCGTTATACGCACGACAGTGCTCGGAACAACGTAGAGAGTATAGCAGACTACGCATAGAACGCCAAGAATATAACAGACAATGTAGAGAACATCCAAATATCAAATAACACAGGCAATATAACACAGAAGAAGACTGTCATCAACCTATCTCATGCTACCATCAATGATAACACCTTCAGTGTACTCGAACTAGGTTTAAATTTCGCTCTAGCACCTAGATCCATTCCCACGAAGGACCTCATTTGTAGCATAGAGGATAGCCTTAAAAACCTCCCCAAAGAGGAAGCTGAAGTTATTCACCAGGACTGCGTTGTAGTGATCTGTAAAGCCAAACCTCCAAAACCCAACATCTCTCCAGCTGAAAGACAGGTGCTACAAAACCTGCAAAGCAACAAAGACATCAAGGTCATACGCACTTTTAAGGGGAACGCCACAGTAATCCTGGACACCGTCGATTACATAAAGAAAATGAATGAACATCTGGTGTGGAAGCTATGGTGTTTTGAAAAGAGACCCGAGCAAGAAAATTCATAAAATAGTAACAAATGCCATAAAAAGATCGAACATGGACGAGAGCCTTATGACCAAACTTTACCCCAAAGAAGGAGTGATCCCATGCATATATGGACTTCCCAAGGTTCATAAAATAGGTGTCCCACTTCCCCCAATCGTCAATACGATTGGTTCTCCCACATATAAACTGGAAAAACACCTCGCTAATTTGCTCAAACCTTTAGTGGGCAAAACAAACTCCATCGTGAAAGATTCCACTATCTGGTTAAAAGAAATCAACACTGAGAAACTTGAAGACAATGACATCCTCGCTAGCTTTGACGTAGTTTCTCTCTACACTAAAATTCCAGTCAAGGATGCCATCGAAACCATAAGGGAGCTCACCAATGATGATACCGCAAAGTTGGTTGAAGTTTGTCTTAGGTCTACCTTTTCACATTCCAGAATACGTTCTTTGAACAAGCGGAAGGTGTCGCAATGGGTTCACCCCTCTCCCCTATAGTATCTAACTTATACATGGAGAGATTCAAGAGAAAGGCTATAGAATCACCCCCCCTTAAACCTAAACGGTGGAAACACTGCGTAGATGACATAGATGTGGTCTGGCCTCATGGGAAGGACAACTTAGACAAGTTTCTCAAACACCTCAACTCACAAAACAATAGCATAAAATTTACCATGGAAATTGAAGAGAACAAAAGTCTTCCTTTCCTTGATGTAATAATCACAAGAAAAGAGGATGGATCCATAGCACACCAGGTGTATATAAAAAAGACCCACACTGAAAGATACCTTCACGCCAACTCACACCACTATCAGCCACATAAAAATGGTGTCATCAATACACTGGTCACTAGGGCCCTCGGAATTGATGATGAAGAGCACATAGACCAGGAAATAGAACATTTAGGGACCGTCTTCAGTAATAATGGATATGATATTAATCAGTTCAAAAAAGATGTAGAAGTAGCCAAGAAACCTCAAAAAGATAAGAAGAAGATTAATAAGGAAGATAACAAAGAATACAATAGGATCTTCCTCCCTTACATCAAAGGAACCACTGATAAACTAGCTCAAATACTCAGAAAACACAATTTCAAAGTATTCTTCACCCCCTCCAACACAATAAGAAGCTTAGTAGACTCCTTGAAAGACCCTATAGCCCCCATGTCATACAAAGGCGTTTACTCCATTCCTTGCTCACGTAGTATGTCTTATATAGGAGAAACCGGTAGGTCAATAGCAACAAGACTACAAAAACATAGTGTTGACCTTAGGTATGATAGGCATAAAAAATCAGCCCTAGCAGAACATTCTCACCTAACCCAACATCAAATTTGCTAAGAAACATCAAATTTGCTAAGAAAAGGCATCCGTCGTAGCTAAAGTAGACAACCCCACAAAACGAAAGATAAGAGAGAAAATCGAAATTGAGATGTGTAAAGATTGCCTCAATAGGGATGACAGAGCCAAACTAAGTGCTACATGGAAACCCCTAATACACTTGTTACAAAACAAGCAAACCTCTAGGCACTCCAATAACTAGAAGACCTATGAGTCTTCCATCGTCATTTTACCCTATGTTTCCTTTAAACCCAAGATGTTAAATTAAATAGACTCAGCATTCATTCTACACATCAATAATCATAAACCTTCAGGTAAAAACAATACAAAGCTATAGAAAATTATTAAAGTTGAAACCAATTATAATCTAAAATAAATCAAAATTAATATATTAAATATTTTATTATATAAAAATAATATGAAAATAAAAGAGTTTAAATGAAAATTAAAACCCATAATAATAAACTAAATTAAAACAAGTTATAATATAAAATAACTAATTACTCATTATATTAATTCTCAAGCTTGAACCTTAAACTAAATCAAATAAAAATTTATTGTTGGCATGGCCCAAGTAGGCACAATTTTGATAAGATACAGTTTTGGGAGCTGCGCAGTTTGGGCTGCGAAGTCAAAAGGCACAGTTTTGTGGAGTGCGCAGCCCAGAGTGCATATTCAGTTTTGCGCAGCTATGCTAACGCGCAATGCTAGCGCAACATCTATTTTTGGTAAAAAAGTATAAGGGAGGGTCGAGCTAAGGAAGTGACCTATTTTGGGTAAGGAGTAGAACAGAGGAAGAGTAAAGCGACTTGTAAAAGGGAGTGGCGGCAAGCACTTAAGGAGCTAAGCCACTAAGTCGATGGTGACAGGCAGACTAAAGGGGCGGAAAGTGACAGGCCACGAAGCAGTGCAACCATTTTGGTGATGACTGCGGCTATAAAAAGCCGTTAGAGTCGTGAGTGGCCCAGTAAGGCAGTCAAAGCAAGTGGAGTAACCTGTCGACGACGACAAGAAGGGTGGCGGGAAACCGCACCAATTTTTGGAAACCTTAGGGTTCTTGCCTATGCATTGTAAAGACATGACCTACGGGCATGATCTATAAAAGGGTACATCTTGTAAGGGAAAGGGTTAATATTGGGTTTTAATTCTCATTGTATAATCTTGAGCAAGACCTGTTTTGTGTTTTCCATTGAAAAGGCTCTGCAAGCTGCGTGTGAATAGATCTATTGAGAGAGAAGAGAGTCTGCAACTGAATGCGCAGACTGGACTGTTGTACCCTTCCCAAAGACTAATATAACAACAATTCATGTGGACGTAGCTCCCATCCTGGGGGTGAACCACGTTAAATCTTGTGTCGTGTGATTGTTTATGTGTTTGAATTTGTTATATGTATATTTGCTTATAATGGATGCTTGAGATCTCGTTTATCAGTTATCAGTTGATGTGTTTTGCTTTTATATGTATTCGCCATAAAGAATGAGATGGGAATAATATGTTAAGTAATGCATATGGAGACGAATGTTAGATGCACAAGTATTTCTAAGTCTATGAATGTATAAGTCAGTCAGATAAACACTTAACTAGGTAGAGTTCGCGTCGTGTGGCTCCCTCGAAGCGCAGCACCGAAAGTGTGCAGGATATTGGATATTGCCACAAATACACTAGTCATAAGATTAATAATCTAAGGCAGTTGGTGAATGGATAGAAGGACTAAGTAGAATCATCAGAATTGGTTAAGTATAAAGAGGAATCACAGTTGTCAGTTGCGTTGTCCTACCGTTAAAAAACCATTTGAATCGCATAGTCCTTGGATGAGCTGGTTGTGCAAGTGCCTTGGCTTGTAGAAGTGTCGGTCGTGCAGTTATCAATCAGCAGCGCAACCCCACAACATGATGCTAGCCAGTTTTCCCAAAATACGCATCACCAGGTTGTGGAAACCTGATTCCGAAGCCACCCCCTCGTCTTTGCCTCGGGTGAGACCTCAGTCTGCTCGTAGATTGTTGCCAAAAGGGCCGGTGAAAAGGGGTTTTGTTGGTTCCTTGAATTGCTAAGAACCTAGGCCTACATTGGAAACCTCTAGAATAGTTATTTAAGCCAACAAATGGTTTCGTTGCTGCGCTAAGAATCGGTGATGCGATAGTGTGCTTGAAAGAGTGATGTACGACGAAGACAAGATCTCGCTGATTCCAAAAAATTGGTACCCAAACAAGAAAGAGATTTGGGCCTGGTGTGACAAGAGAGAAAGAGACTTTCCAAGGAAGGATAATAGACACCCGCATCTCTCTGACGTTCAGTGGTTGAACAAATACGTCTGGAAGGACATTCACGAAATTTTCTGGGCATCCTTTGGAAATGAGTTGCACGAGTGGTTATCGAGGCTCGCAGAGCGAAAGAACTGTTTCCAACTAGAAGTACCTACCGAGTGACTCCAGAGCTCATTCAGAGGCTTAAAGAAATAGATAGCCCAATCTCGAGAGCAATCAAATTTTGGGTTGACAGTACACTAGAGAGCTTCGTGACACAGTTCGCTGTGGACATGCTAAAGTCCTACAGCGCAGCAGAAGCATAATTTTCAAAGGTTTCAGAGGTAATTACCTTAACACTTTGAGTTTATATATTAAAATGCTTTTAGCTGAGAAAGGTGTTTTAAGAATGTACTAAAGATTCCTAGAAATTTTTGAATCTGTAATGGTCAATAGCATTTATAGTGATTCTAACGAAGAGACACATAGTTTGAGAAGTGGAAAAAGATATAAGTATACTACTAAGAAGACTTCCAATGAACATGGAATCCACGTAGATATTGATGTACAAGCCGAACTTGATAACCAAACCGCACCCCTATCCGCTACCTATCAGCCTATTACTCCGTAGAATCTACTGGTTGTGAACACCGTGCCTCCCATTGCACAAAACCCCCCAGTTGTTAATACCCCTAGCACTCAGAATATTCCGTTTCAGAACATTCCACACAATACCACTTTTACGTTTGCCGCTCAGAACCCTACATAGAACCTTGTACCACCTAGAAGAAGGATGACTGATGATATTAAGCTGCCAATATTCAAAGGAATGGGTCTAGATGACCCTGAGCAACACTGGTTTCTATGTGAAGCCGTATGGAATGTCAAACAAGTTCAGGATGATGCTGTGAAGCGAGCGCAGCTCATCACCACCTTTAGAGACGAAGCCTTGAATTGGTTCATGAAGTATTCTGTTGGACATCAGAGAACCTTAGTGGAGATTAAGGTTGCATTATTGAGTGAGTTCAAGAAACCGAAGTTAGAATCCCAGTGTATCACAGAGTTAAAAGAAATCAAGCAAAAACCTAATGAGACAGTCTGGGAATTTGACTAGAAATTTAAGACACTGTTGGACCAAGTAAGTTTCTTCATAGCGCCGCAACAGCACTAGGAATGGTTTATAGCCCCTTTGTCGCCCCATATCAGACTGCCATTGATGTAGCAGAAAGTGGATTCGCAAGCAGAAGCCTTGGAAATAGCAATGAAGTTAGAAGCTTCACCTATTGGAGAGACTAGCACTGGGATGTCTCAAATTCAGACCCAGTTAGATACCCTAACATTACAACTGCAGGATATGAAGAAAGGGAAAGAACAGAGACAAGAAGTCTGGTGTACAGGATGTAAGGGAGAAGGACACACCAAGGATCATTGTCCTTTGTTTCAAGAATACCTTAACATGGGTGCACCAAACCCATTAAATCAGAACCAAGGGCCATGGTGTGAAATCTGCAGAACTAGAGGACACCGACCAAAAGACTGCTACTTAATTCAGAGATATGTAAGAATGCCTAAAAACTTATATTGCAATTTTTGTAAGTCAGTTGGGCCTGATGAGTCCAACTACCGCGCATATGAGCTCATGTTGGAAAGAAAGAAATATATCGAGCATATGTATGGAGGAGTATACATAGTCCAAGAAGAGACTCCGCAAAAACAAGATAATGCGCAGCACGATCAAGGACCATACAGAGGCCATGGAAGAGGAAGAAATGTCGACCCAGCACAAGGAAAAGGCCAAGGCTAGGTAATATGTTATAACTGTGGCCAGCCAGGTCACATATCTAGAGATTGTACCAACCCATGCACTACTTGTAGTTACTGTAAATATTTTGATCATGTTATTGAAGATTGCCTAGTGTTAGCAGCAGAAATGCAGAAACGAAAGCAAGATGTGCCGAACCCGAACATTCAACTGATTGGAGTAGAGAGAAGGGTTGCGGATCCAAGTATCAATGTGGTGACGCGAAGTGGCGCTGCAACAGGAAGAGATAGAGGAGCAGAAGCTTTGAATTCTGGGATGTTTGATACTAAGTAGACTCCTGTTGAAACAATATGGATCAGAAAAGCTACTAGGAAGGCACATGCCTTCAATCTAGAGAAAAATAAAGAAGTATTTGAAGAAGCGCGGGAAATTTTCAAAGAACCGCCACCCACTTCACCAAGAATCCTGTTGTGTAGTGAAGTATTACAGACACAAGATATGCCAGCATCATATGACAAAACATACAACACAATAGATACAGGCACCTATGTTGCGCAGTTACTAAGGAGCTGCATGAAATTACTGAAGAGCGCAGATGCTATAGCGGAATTGCAAAAATTGTTAAACCAGTATGAACCGCATAGTGAGAAGGATACCTCCCAGAGTGCAGTTCATCAGATCAAAAAACACAAAATATCAGGAAGGGAAATGCTGCTCAGTGCACAGATAGGAGACTATGAGATGGATGAGATCATCCTTGATCTCAGATCGGAGGTAAATGTCTTGACTAAGTAGACATGGTAGCAGATGGGGAGACCAAAGTTGTTGTGGTCACCCATACAGTTGAAATTGGCAAACATGCTGATAGTCATACCTTTTGGGAGACTGGCCAATGTTATTGTTGATATCGATGGAGTGCGAAGTCATGCAGACTTCGATGTTATCGAAATTGTGGATGATAGCCAGCCTTATCCAACTCTATTGAGTATAGATTGGGGTATGGATAACCTTGCCATCATAAACTTAAAAAGAAAGAAGATGATCTTTGAAGGTCAGGATATAAGGGTCATGGCACCACTGGACCCTTCAGACGGAGAAAGATACAGTCAGCCAATTCACAAAGAATCCAGAGCTCAAGACCTGGACCGCATCTACAAAATGACTATGAATGATGCTGACTATATTAATCCTACCACGGATGGAACACTTAGTTGGCGATGTGACAACTCTTGCATCTCAGACTCGGACGTAGAACTAGAGGACTGAAAAAGCCGTATGCATGAAGTATCTGCAAGAAGATGTGCACAGATCACAAAGTCATTGCGTTGGATTGGAAGAGAGGTAAGTCCAATCCCCACCTATGATGGTTCATCTAATGTTTACTCATTTATCCAGGAATATACTGTATCAGTTGCAGCTAAACATCGCATACCAACACTAGACATGGCACTGTGCAAGACACCTGCCAGATGGTGGGCTGCGCAAAAATAGACATTGACCACATGGGATCAGTGCAAACGCATGATGCAGATCAGGTTTGCTGAGAAGGTTGTACTAACCTGTGAAAAATATAATGGACAAACAGATCCAAGAGAGCATATTGAAATCTGTTCACAAGCATGGGAGGAGAGACCACATACATAATGGTTTCATATGTTCGTTCATACATTGGAGGAACAAACTCCAAAGAACTGATACTTGGACACGGAGTTGCGCAGAGGAACTATAGATTGGCCTACCCTGACTACGAACTTCCAGAGAACTTTCAGCTTTGAAGACGAAATCCCAAGCATAAATGAAGCTCTACAAGTTATCAAAGAAAGCATATTAAGAGAAGAATTCCCAAGTACGAACGAGGCATTGGAAGAGCTCAAAGAGAGATTATCTGAGGACATCAAAGTACCTACGAACCTACATCCAAAATGGGCAAGGAAGATAGAACATGCCCTCGAATGCTATAACATTGTTGAAAATGAAGAACAAGAGGAAAGCGATGAGGAGGATCCACGCAACATCAATATACCTAAGTCAGAAGGTGCGCGTGATGTAGAGGGACCTCCACTGGAAATTACAAACATGAGTGGACCTGTGAAAACAAGAAAAGTGAACATTGGCACAAGTGAAGAGCGGAATTTCGCGTCTATTGGAGACTACTAGGATGATTAGACAGTCATGGAGATCGCAGACCTACTACATGAATATTAGGATTTATTTTCGACAAAATTTACAGAAATGAAAGGTATTCTGGGGGACTTAGGGGTTATGAAAATACCTCTTAAGAGTCAAGGCAGAACTTGATAAAATGCTCGATGCGGGGATCATTGAGCCGGTTGAAGAATCTGAGTGGATAAGCCCCATGGTTATCCAAGACAAGAAGACAAAAGGTGAGATCAGGATCTGCGACGATCTTAGAAAATTGAACGATGCGTCGATGCATGACCCATTTCCTACCCCTTTCACAGATGAAGTTTTAGACAATGTTGGAGGAAATGAGGCATATTCTTTCACTGATGGATTTTCTGGATACCATCAGATAAGGATTGATCCAGCGAATAGGCATAAGACCACTTTTTCCACTAAATGGAGGTCGTTCCAGTATACAGTGATGCCTTTTGGTCTTAAGAACGCACCTACCATTTTTTCTAGAGTTGTGGTCGCAACATTTAAAGATTTCATGCATAAATGTTTAGAAGCATCCTTTGACGATTGGATTGTATTTGGGTTACTGAAGAACCACTGTGCAAACCTCAAAATGATGCTAGAAAATTGCAGACAACATCAAATATCCTTGAATTTGAAGAAGTGTATTTTCTGTGTGCCTTATGGTATTCTGTTAGGACACATTGTGTGCAGACAAGGCTTGATGGTTGATCTTGCAAAGATCACAGTTATAGTGAACCTGCCAGCACCGAATTCAGTAAAGCAGTTGTGCACCACATTGGGGAATACGGGTTACTACAGAAAGTTTATAAAGGGTTATGGGCAGCTAACCGCGCAGATCGAGAAACTGTTAAAGAAAGACGTGTAGTTCATCTGGAATGCGGAATGTGAGCAAGGCTTAGACACATTAAAATAGAAAGTGGTAATTGCGTCGATCCTAGTTTTTCCAAACTGGGAGAAGTCATTTCATGTAAATGTTGATGCTTCATGTATAGCATTGGGTGTTTTACTAGCACAACCGGGAGAGAGAGGTATTGACCATCCCATTGCATTTTTGAGCAGGAAGCTCTCATCTGCTGAAAAAAATTATACGACCACCGAGATAGAAGGCCTAGCTATGGTCTATGCATTGCAAAAATTCAGGCACTATTTGCTCAGTGCGCACTTCTCCATGTACACTGACCATTCACCATTGAAGTACCTGGTCAATAAGCCAGTGTTAGGGGGAAGAATCTGTAGATGGTTGTTACTCTTTCAGGAGTATGATTTTGAAATAGTGGTTAAGCCATGCAGATTGAACTTAGAACCTGACCATCTCTCGAGGATTGAATCAGGCGAAGAACCTACCAACCTTGAAGACAATCTGCCTGATGCGCATTTGTTTTCCATTCAGATTGCTGGTGACTGCTATAAAGATATCATAGAATTTTTTACTAATGGGATGGAACCCATAGAGTTTACTACGCAGCAGAAGAAGCAGCTGGTAGTAAGAGCAGCAGACTTCACCATAATCGCGGGACAACTATAAAAATTGGGACCAGAAGAAGTGTTGCGCAGATGTATGCTAGAACACAAGAAGCCATTCATATTGGTTGAGGCACATGTAGGAGCATCAGGAGGTCACTACGCAGGAAGATCCACTGTGCAGAAGATATTAAGGGCAGGGCTATGGTGGCCTACTATTCACAAAGATTCGAAAGAACACTGCCAGCGCTGCGATGTCTGTCAGAGGACAGGAAGACCATCGCGCAGGGATGAAATTACACTGAATCCATAGTTGACCCTTCAGGCCTTTGAGAAATGGACCATTGATTTCATGGGACCGATCAACCCACCGGGAAAAAGGACTGGTGCGAGATACATCATCACTGCCACTGATTATCTCACCAGATGGGCAAAAGCAAAGCCAATAAAGGACTATAGCTTAGTTACTGCTACGCAATTCATCTTTGAAAACATCCTTATAAGGTTTGGATGCTCGAAGATCTTGTTGAGTGATCAAGGAACTCATTTTCTGAATAGAACAATTGAATCCCTGACTGAATAATTCCATATTTACCATCAGAGGAGTATGCCATATCATCCGCAAGCAAATGGAACTGTGGAAGCTTTCAATAAGGTACTGGAGAATGCGCTGACAAAAGTATGCAATGTCAATCGGGATGACTGGGACCTGCACATTCCCGTTGTGTTATGGGCATGCAGGACCACCTGTAAGAAGTTGACTGGCCATACACCTTTTTGGTTGGCCTATGGACAGGAAGCAGTGATGCCTATGGAGTATATTGTACCTAGCTTGAGAATAGCTTCATTTACAGGCATGGAAGATCGAGAGGCACTAGAAGAAAAAATTCTACACTAGGTTGGCTTGGAGGAAGATCGCTTCATCGCAGGCTTTCACCAGCAAGTGCAGAAAGATAGAGAAAAAGCATGGCATGATCACCATATCAAGAACAAGACCTTTCATGTAGGTGATCTAGTCCTCATGTACGATAGAAAATTTATGAAATTTCCCATAAATTTTAAGATGCATTGGATTGGTCCATATACTGTTGTACATGTTACTAACGGTGGCGCAGCTCAGTTAGCCACGTTAGTTGGAGACAATTTACTTGGATTGGTCAATGGAAGTAGGTTAAAACCCTGTTGGGATAGCCCTACTTCGCAGAACCCTCTGTAGAATGAAGCCACGAAAAAAAATGCATAGCACGAAGTTCAAAGGTAGTTGCACAGATCCAATGAAGCAGAGAAAGTGCAAAGCTCAGAGTCAAGAACTGCGTAGTATGAAGCTGAAAAGGTAGCTGCGCAAATCGAATGGAAAAGGACAACTACAAAATATGACTAGCTGCGACGAAAGGCATGAAGCGGAAGCACAACTACGCAGTTAAACACACAAAGGCAACGTGCGCAAGAAACCGTTTGTCAGAACTGCTAGCACATCACAACGAAAACAGGTAGCCATGACAACTGTCGGCCTGTTAATGAGCCGTTATTCAAAAAATGGTGGCACCGACAAAATCCCTCATTAAAATAATATCTTATCCATTCGGGCATAATAAAGACTGAAATGACCGAGATCCTAATAGGATCCGGCCAACGGACTTGGAATTTAATCTTTGGCTAGGATGTCATACAGCTTGCCAATACCATTACACGTCAGCATTTAAGGAAAGTTAATCCAACTCGACATATTTAACGGCGGAAAAGATTGAGATGCCAGCGAGATCTCATCCAGCACACCTAACACTTGATGCCTATTCTAGCCGTTCCAGAAACATTCAATGTCACATAAGATGGAGATCCAACCGAGATTTCGCAAACAGATACAAGATTAAATCTCTAAGTTAAACGTCAAACGAAAACCGTCGGGTTAGAAACTCTATAAATAGCAATCAACTCTTCCTTATGCGTTTTACCGTGAGTTTGAAATTTTACCGACTATAAAGATCGTAAGAACTTAGCAACCAGAAGCACCAATGCCTGCTGAGTTTATGTCCGAAGAGCAGATGTTGGAAGAGATTCTAGGCAACTTCAACCGCTCTGGTTTAAGTGGAGTGATGAAGACACCGCCAAAGCAAACCACACTAGACCGGGGTGGCTCATCCAATAACCCGAAGCCGAATCAGCCGCAACAACAAAAGAAGGACAAGCATCCAGCCACCACGCAGGAAAAACCAAAGACACCAGGCACTTCGAAGCCAGCGGCTCCACAAGGGAATCCGCCCACACCTATATGGGTTGTTCTGGAATATGTCAGTCCGAGAAAAAACGATGCCCCAGAAAGGCACCAGGAGAAGAATGCGCAATACGACATCCCATTACCGTCAATGTCAAAGCATGTGCGGACTAAGGAATATTTGCTCGGTAAAATTCTTGACTGCAAATTTACTGATTATAATCTAATGGATCCTGAGAAATTCCCACACATGTAGACGGACAAGTACATGTATAGCAAAGATGATGGAACCACAAAGAAAGCAGAGGTTGTTCCCATGGACTGGGCGGTGTCGTTGTCCCAGGTTGGCCTGCTCAACCTGATGTGAATTCCATACTTCAGGTGCATCAACGAATGCAAGGTTCTCGTGCGTACGTTGCTCTCTTGCACACACTTGGGTTACATTTGGCTCGACTTTAAGGTCAACATTACAGTTGACCTGATAGCAAGAATTATCGGCTTGAGAAAGAGGGGCGATGACCCTGCTAAAGAATTTGTCGGCAAGAAAGACAATCAAGAATTGGCCGCTAAGATAAAATCCAAGTTCAATTGGGTAAGAGGGCACAGAGGATATGAAACTGACCCAATTACAAATGAACCTATGCAGTTCATAATTCAACTACTGTAATGTCCCTAGTTTGACCTCATGGCATTAACATTATAAATGATGTATTATTGTTATGAAATCATGGTGAGGAGCTCAAGGCCAAGGCCCCACCATCGATTTAGTGATGCATATGATTTGCATGCTAGCCATGCACATTGGAAATTCAAATATCATGTAATATGCATTTTAATAAAAATATCCACAACTAGTTATGCAATGCAACAAAGAGATGGGGGCATGATTTCACAAGGAATTGGGAGGGAAAATATTCAAACCCTTGAGCCAATCAGGTCAAGCCAAGTGTCAATGAGAGAACCCATCAAACCCTCAACTACCCATGTTGACTTTTGTACCCAACCATTGATTTTTCCCAAGAGTTGGTTGAGGTAGTTAATGCCTTGGGAATAGGGAGGTATAGCTGTCCAAATTCGGGTATGGGCAAGCCACCGTTCATGGGAATTCGCGTTTTGCTTCTTGGGGCAAGAAAAGAGCCATGTGTTTTTCCCCCAAGCCATAATCCATGATCATTCCTTCTCCCTCGGGATTTTAGAGATACCTGGGCGTTTTCCAGGCATGTGGGCTGTGTTTTCCTTCATTCGCCCAGTAGAGAAGGGCGTTTTTTGTGGTATAGCAATTGGGAAGAAAGAGGAAATCGATTTGGGGGTGTATAGAGGCTCGTTGGCCCATGGAATGCTGTGATATCTGTGGAAGAAATCGTTTTCTCCCCTATGGTCGAATTTCCTTCTCCCAATCTGTTTTGGGGTGCCCAGGATTTGGGGAAAACCTATGGCCATATTATTTGTAAAATCCCATTGTTTGAATTGTGTATCCCTACCGCATGTCTGTGCATGCTATGTGAGAGAAGAGTATGTTGGGTATGGGTTATGGGTATCCATAGCTTTGGCTTGAGCTTGAGTGTAAGCCTCCAGGGTTCAAGTGTAGCCTGATAAACCCAGTTGGACTGGCTTGGCTGAGATGAAATGGTTAATGGGCTGCGTGGGAGCTGGAATGTTCCCTTTCTTTGTGAGAATCATGCCCAGCTCGGGGGTGGCCTTCGGACGGACTCAGTATAAGCTGTCGAAGAGCCTATGGCTAGGTGGAACGTTGCAGTGACATAGCTAGTTGCTTGGGACAATTGCACAATGAAGTTAAGTATTTTCTGTCTATGTATTTACTTCTGCAATGTTTAATTAATGATTATTTTGATATGCTGGATGGGCATGAATTGTGTGTGTGGATTAGATTTAAATTCCGCTGTGCATATTGCCTAATCTGTATCTGCACACCAATGTTTAAATTCTCATGATTCTAATTAGTGGGCTGAGTTTTATGAAATGCCCAGATTGTAGTGCCATGTTCCCTTCCTTGCATTGGGTCAGCAGGTGGGTACATTACAATTTGGTATCAGAGCTCTGGTTGCAGCATTAGGCCTCTATGGGCTGAATCCAATTACAATTACAAGGGAAGATCCCTTCCTAATCACCACAGGTACTAGCATTAAGACTAGCTGGCTCAGTTGGATAGTTGCAGAGGTAAGGTTATCTTCTGCTGGGCAGCAGTAATCACAGGAAGAAGAAAAGAAGGAACTCGGAAATTGTTTCAAGTGTTTTTGAAAATTTTTGTTTAAGTCTGTTTCGGGAAGAATTCGGGAATTCGTCCCGAAAATGCGGAAAGATTCCGCAACGCGGAAGAGTTCGGGAAATCGTTCCAAAATTTCGAAAGAGTTTCGTGAACCGCCCCGAAACTGCGGAAGGAATTCTCTTTCGAAACTACGAAAGGAATTCTCTTCCGAAATTGCGGAAGGAATTCTCTTCCGAAATTGCGGAAGGATTTCGCAAGTTGTTCCGCAACGCGGAAGAATTCGACGAACTGTTCTCAAATAGCGGAAAAATTTACTAAGTGTTCGGTGTCGAAAGGAGATTTTCAGAAAGAATTCTCTTCCAAAATTACGGAAGGAATTCTCTTCCGAAATTTGCGGAAGGAATTCCGGAATGTCTTTCGAAATTGCGGAGGAGTTCCACGAACCGTTCCGCAACTGCGGAAGGATTCCACGAATGGCTCCGCAACTGCGGGAGCATTCGCCGAATCGTTCCGAAACTACGGAAGGATTCCGCAAAAGGCTCTGCAACTGCGGGAGAATTCACCGAATTGTTCCGCAACTGCGGGAGCATTCGCCGAATGGCTCCGCAATTGCAGGAGCGTTCAGCGAACCGTCCCGCAACGACGGCAAGATTAAAAAAAAAAAAAACGAGTAAAGTGACCAAAACTTGATTTTTGGATAGAAGGAACATCCGGGCTCAGAATGGAATGATTCCTGTGGGGCTCGGAGTCCATTGACGAAGGCCATGAAAGAACCAGTGAAGACCCCGAGCCCATTACACTCCGATTTGACAGAAAATGGATAATAGTGACTTTTGAAGGACGGAGTCCCGAGGCTTGACGGAAGGTCGGTTTGAGCTGAAATTGATCAGGCGTGGCCATGAAGCAGGCACGATGTTAAGTGCAAAATCTTGGAGCCAAAATCCAAGGGATGTGAATTCGGGGTGAGCAAGAAGGCCAAAAAGCACTATTCCGGACTACTTTTTCGGGATTTTGAAAAGCTGGTGGACAGTAAAAGTGACCCTAGATGTGGGAATCAAAAAAATTACTGAACTAGACATTTCATATTCTTATTAAGACGGACAGTTTCCGTTAGACGAAGATTTCCCAGAAATGCACCGTTTGGGAGACAACCATTTTTGGCCTAAAATTTGGAATTTTGGAAAAATGTGAAAAGTGAGAAATAGTAAAACCCAGAAATTCATAGAAGATGAATGGTGCATCAGAATTGAAATCAGTGAATTGCTGAGTGTTCCTTGTTATATGGACTAACTTCTCCTGATAGATAAGGTTTTGTGATTCCTCATAGATTTTCTTCCGCAGGTGGCTAAAGTCGGCATACTGGACCAAAATGCAACTGTGTAAAATGTGCAGAATTGGAGTGAGTTGTCATTTTGAAGAGATGTAGTTCCCGCACCTGATGTCGAAATGGAGCATGAAGACAGGCATTGGAAAGCTTGTCCAGCAGGGAACAATGATGCATCACCAGAGTTTGAATGAGGTCTACATATATCATAGATATTTAGTGCAGAAGAGTGCCAGTGGCTGTTTTGACAAACAAATTTTGTTGTCAATATGGGCAATTTCTACAATTGCATGATATGGAAGAGGAATTCCACGTTACAATGAGGGATCGAAAAGGGAAGAATTCTTTAAACCCCTGTTTGTTATCATACTTATAATTATGAAATTGTCATATGGCATAAAAATGTTAAAAATGTAAGGGATTACATAGATGTATATGCACTAGATGGCATCTTAACAAACATTGCATAGTGCATATGGAAATGCTTGTGCATAAATGGGATATTGCATATGGATAGAATAATGGAGTCTGCATATGCAATGAACCACTAATGGAGAATATTGTGGTTGATAATCACTATTGATGTTGGTATTGGTTGTAGGACCAAAGATAACAAAGAGCATGGCTAAATGTGCTGAGGATGTTGTTGCATGAAGCCAACAAACTTATGCAGAAAGGATGGTGCAACAAATCTATGATCATAAAGTTGGAAAAAGGACTGAGCAGCCTTGGTAAGAGGCCAACTAATCAGGTAACATCAGGCAATGTTAATGGTAACCATGCAGGTAATGATTATTGGTGCCAAATTGCATGAATGTTGAAAGAGAATTTGGTAAGATCTCTTCAACTATGTTTGAGCTATGTTGAGTTAGTTTGCATGTGATATGGAATACCGATTGGGACTGTTAACCTACCAGGCTTGGTGAGGTGTGAGTAAGTGAAGGAAATGATCCTTACACCCTATGACTGTTTAGAAATCTCAATGCATTCATATGAATTTATATCATGCCATGTGTATGTTGGTTATGTGCCTAATAACCAAAGCAAGTGAGGACTGGTGGTCCTGATTATGGTAATGCAAGTTATATGAGATAGTCATGTTTCGATCATAATATGCTTGAATGCATAGTACTCATGAAACAATGCAAGGTAGCATTGAGTAGATGTGCATTAAGAGATTTTATAAATCTTGTGATGCATTGTATGAATGCATAGGGATGATTCATATGTTATTGCAAAATAAATAATGAATGAAGTGATGAATTGATGATAATTCTAGGATCATTTCATGGGATGTTATGAATGCAGAATAGTAAGTGCATGAAGAGCCAAATCATGATCGATGGGCTGCTAGAATGCTCTGTGGAAGGACAGAGCTGCATGGAAAGGAAGTAATGAGTATTTACAGTTATTTAAATTGCATGCATAGTGTGACTATGTCTTGCAATTTTATTGTGATAGTGATGCATATATGGGAATGTATATATGTTTCATTACATTTCAAATGTTAAACAGCTGAAGGTGTTTGAATTATTGAGTATTATAATTCTGAGATCACTTCAGTAACTATTATGGCAATGAATGATTATGTGCGTAGATACTCACAACGTGTTTGGCTGACTGAAGTTTCATTTTTCAGGTAGAAAGGTCTTGCGTATGGCAATGAGGGTAAGTCCATAGTAAAAACTGAGATCTACCATGGTTATGAGAAGGTTCTCATGGTTGTAAATTTATGCATGAAACAAATCTGAAAATTGTCGGGTTTAAGTTTATGAGAATAATCTCATAGTTGCAAATCAATTTCTGTAGGAGACAGAATTGTAAATTCATATTGAATTTAATTATTAATGCTATTGATTGGTTATGGAACAATCATATTTGAAGCTTATTGTTAAATGTTGCTGGATGTTTGGCTATTTGATAAAGTGTGCCAGGATGACACATTGTAGGAAGATCATGTGTGATGGCCTGCTGAAACCAAACCAGATGGGAAAGACCCCATGCCTTGGAAATGGGTTTCAGGTGAAACGCCATTGATAATGTCTCAGCCAAACCGCATGTCGGTAACCCATGAAAGTGAGAGGGTAAAGCTATGCCCAGAAGGCATGTGAGACACATATGCAAAATGAATGAGTATTCTGTGACCCTAGACAAGAACATGCATGTCTAAATTATTAGGGTTAATATGCAAAGTATGCTCTATCTTATTTCTATCATTGCAAACTGCTTGAGTATGATTAGGGCCTACATGGCGCACATCAGAAAGGGGGTGCACACCTTTTCTGGTGCTGAGTCATGTTAGGGTTTTCAATATTGACTACACCCTAAGGGAATGGACACATTCCTGGTGTTTCAATACTTGATAGTGAATGATATGGAATGTGGTTAAGAATTGAACAGCAATACTGATGAGCTTGCTTATCCTTCTTGTGTTGTCAGCCTACACAGATGCAGATTGACACTGCACATTAAAGGGCAAAGTGAAGAAGGGTACGCAAAGGGACTGTATGGGAATTGGCAACCTTTCTATGCTCACGTGAAATATTACCAGAAGGGATGGACAGGCCCGAAGAGCTGTGTAATAAGAGAAGGTATAATCCTTGTGTGAGTAGGGGTCATGTTAACTTGCAGTCAAGAAAGTCACCTATAAAGTTCCTAAAAGGAACCACCGATTTGCACAAGAGAAGGAGTGGCGTCCTTGTATAAATGAAGAGTTGATGTGTGTGAAGGGTTACGGTGCAAGAAGGTGTGGTGGCATTGGTAAAGGCATAAAATCTCTACTGGGACAACAGTGGGAGGGCGGGCGCCAAGACTGACTGAAAACCCTAAGATGCCTATTAGGTCAGCAGTAGGAGGGCGGGCGCCAAGACTGACTAAAAACCCTGAGATGCCTATTGGGTCAGCAGTAGGAAGGCAGGCGCCAAGACTGACTGAAAACCCTGAGATGCCTATTGGGTCAGCAGTAGGAGGGCGGGCGCCAAGACTGACTGAAAACCATGAGATTCCTATCCAAGTCCATAGGCGATTCCAAGGCTTGCAAAGCGAAGCAGGATCCTATGGACCAGAGGGGAAACACACAATACAGATAAGTATTCGTTTTCATTTATGTCTTGTTTGGAATAATGAAGATTTTTGGTATAAATCTTTTAACAGCTAAGCTGATACACTATTGTTTCTTTGTTGGAAACCTTGGTCATTGCAGGAAGGCAAGACCCTGAAAGACTATAAATTGCTGGTAAATCCAGAGAGTAAATGAGTGGGCGACATAAATTGCTGGTAAATCCAGAGAGGAAATGAGTGGGCGATATAAATTATTGAGAAATCCAGGGAGTAGCTGGTTGAACGCTATAAAGTTCTTGGTAAGTCCAGAGAGTGACTAGTTGGGCATTAACCACTTGATGTTGTGAAGCAGCCGGCGTGCTGGCCAAACATTCCCTTAAACAATTGATAAAACCAGTCAGCGTACTGGCCTGTCATTGCCCATTCGAATAGTTGTGGAGTAGCCTGCGTGCTGGCCCAACATTCATTGTTGTATCCACGGGAAATCCAATGCTTGGAAAGCGAGGAAGGATCCTGTGGGATAAAGTGAAGACATCCAATAAAGATAAGTATTTGGTTATCTTGCAACTCTTGCTTATGAATATACATGTGTATATGATTTAATTATGATTTCTTAAATTCTCATTTGGAGATAAACCCTATGAAAATACACTAAACATGTGAATTGACTCAATGTTTGAGTGTAGGTATTGATGGAATCAAGGACTATGAAAGCATCTGGAGGATGCATGTGGACATATGACTGTCCTAAGGAGCTCAGTATGAGCAGTAATGAAAGATGGTGCTAGTGGAACTGTGTGGGTCCTAGCAGCCAAAGGTTCTGTAAGCAACAACGGGGAAGGGTTCCCTAGTTGAAAGGCATTAGATAGACCTTAGACACTAAAGTGTCAAAGCCAAGAAAGGGAAAGTCAAGCAATCACCTTGAAGTGAAAGGGGCTAAGGAGCATAGAACCACCAATGATGGTGTGGCTCCGGATTGGAACAAGACTAAGAGGGGGAAAACTTTTACTCTTCTCTTTCCTTTTGACTGATGCATCTTAGAAACAAAGGATTGTTGAGTGCATGTCATAAATGAAAACCAATTGTGTTTAATTGCTTGAAAGGAATTATGAATGCTGAAATAGTTATTTTCCTGTGAAAGGATGAACATGAATGAGTTCATGTGTATGTGGGAAAGCATGAAATGTGTGGAAGTCTCATGAGTAAAGAATGGACGTTCCATGTCAATTGGAAAAATAATTGACTAATTTTAACATTGTGTTATGCTTGTCCTAACAGGAATTGCCATGATGAGTCTCACGGGTGAGAAATTGAAAACCATTGTTGCAGCTGTTACTAGCCAAATGATTTCTAGTGAGAAAAGCGAGAGCCAGTTGTGCACATTGATCATGGCAGCAGGCCAAAAGCTATTTTTTTTGGCTGGAAGTATTCCTCAGATAGTTGCTGGGACAACAAGAAAGATGGCATCCATGAAATTCCAGACTGGTAGATCAGCTGGAAGGTGAATAACGGAAAGGGATTGTTGTAGGGCAATGCCCACCTGCAGAGATAGCCGATCAAAGCCAGCAGGAACGATTGTGGAAGCCAAAGGAATTGGTACCAAAAGCTCAAAGTAAAGGGATGAAACGCAGGACAGACCTATCACATTTTGTGAATTTTGAATCATGTGTAAAGCGGGTATATAGTCCGAAGTGTTGGAACACCGAGGACGGTGTTATTCCAAGGGGAGGGGAATGTAATGTCCCCAGTTTGACCTCATGGCATTAACATTATAAATGATGTATTATTGTTATGAAATCATGGTGAGGAGCTCAAGGCCAAGGCCCCACCATCGATTTAGTGATGCATATGATTTGCATGCTAGCCATGCACATTGGAAATTCAAATATCATGTAATATGCATTTTAATAAAAATACCCACAACTAGCTATGCAATGCAACAAAGAGATGGGGGCATGATTTCACAAGGAATTGGGAGGGAAAACATTCAAACCCTTGAGCCAATCAGGTCAAGCCAAGTGTCAATGAGAGAACCCATCAAACCCTCAACTACCCATGTTGAAGTTTGTACCCAACCATTGATTTCTCCCAAGAGTTGGTTGAGGTAGTTAATGCCTTGGGAATAGGGAGGTATGGCTGTCCAAATTCGGGTATGGGAAAGCCACCCTTCCTGGGAATTCGTGTTTTGCTTCTTGGGGCAAGAAAAGAGCCATGTGTTTCTCCCCCAAGCCATAATCCATGATCATTCCTTCTCCCTCAGGAGTTTAGAGCTACTTGGGCGTTTTCCAGGCATGTGGGTTGTGTTTTCCTTCATTCTCCCAGTAGAGAAGGGCATTTTTTATGGTATAGCAGTTGAGAAGAAAGAGGAAATCGATTTGGGGGTGTATAGAGGCTCGTTGGCCCATAGAATGTTGTGATATCTGTGGAAGAAATCGTTTTCTCCCCTATGGTCGAATTTCCTTCTCCCAATCCGTTTTGAGGTGCCCACGATTTGGGGAAAACCTATGGCCATATTATTTGTAAAATCCCATTGTTTGAATTGTGTATCCCTGCCCCATGTCTGTGCATGCTGTGTGAGAGAAGAGTATGTTAGGTATGGGTTATGGGTATCCATAGCTTTGGCTTGAGCTTGAGTGTAAGCCTCCAGGGTTCAAGTGTAGCCTGATAAACCCAGTTGGACTGGCTTGGCTGAGATGAAGTGGTTAATGGGCTGCGTGGGAGCTGGAATGTTCCCTTTCCTTGTGAGAATCATGTCCAGCTCGGGGGTGGCCTTCGGACGGACTCAGTATAAGCTGTCGAAGAGCCTATGGCTGGGTGGAACGTTGCAGCGACATAGCTAGTTGCTTGGGACAATTGCACAATGAAGTTAAGTATTTTCTGTCTATGTATTTACTTCTGCAATGTTTAATTAATGATTATTTTGATATGCTGGATGGGCATGAATTGTGTGTGTGGATTAGATTTAAATTCCACTATGCATATTGCCTAATCTGTATCTACACACCAATGTTTAAATTCTCATGATTCTAATTAATGGGCTGAGTTTTATGAAATGCCCAGATTTTAGTGCCATGTTCCCTTCCTTGCATTGGGTCAGCAGGTGGGTACATTACAACTACTGATGGGAAGGATTCTGAGGAAAGCAAGGCCAAAGGAATTTTCAGCATTAATAGTGGCCTTAGCTGCCAAAGCTATGGATGGACATGACTATAATTGGGAAACATTTCTGCCAAATGAGTTTTTACTGGAGGTACAAGACACTCAGGACAAAGGGTTACCTTTCCACTTCAATTGGTTGATAATACTCATTGCTTTCGTAGGGTGGAAAGAACCTCAGCATCAGAATGACCTACCGATAACAACAGATGATTGTCGCGCAGTTTGATTCATGAACATGTGGGCATCCAAAAACCTAGAGAAGAAGAAGCTCAACAATTTGCAATTCTTGACTTATTTTGAGTAGTTATGCGCATCATTGAGAAGACCCCGCGCATCACATAGGAGGTGACGACCAAATATAAGCCAATAATGATTTTCAAGGCTGGATTACATTGTATCTACATACAACCACGCATGACAATAGAAACATGGTATGAAGGGAAATATCAGTTGGGCGCACTGATGATCGAGCTGATTATTGAAGACTGTCTCGAGGACTGGACGAAAGATGCACCAGAAATTGTTATCACTACATCCATGGAGGAGGACAAAGAGGACCAAACAGACAAAGATCCAGAGGTCCAAAGCACACCAAACCCAACACCTGCACAACAGGCAGGCGAGAAAAGAAAGGAACTGGATACACAGACACCAAAGAAGCCACAAAAGAAGAAGTTGAAAGCAACAAAACCACCGCTCGACAGAATGCTCCACGATGATGACTACGAGCAGATTGCATCATGGGTGTCAGCGCACCTGGAAGATGTAGTCACATGGAAGGGAAACACTGAAGCACCAACCCAGACAGGGGTCCGGGAAATCATCAACAAGTTGAACAATCTGGTTTTACGAATGGAGCAAGTCCACCGCAACTTGGCTAAGGAACCAGACCATAACGGCCACTTAGGTGAGTCAAGTGAGCAGATGCGCAAGTCACCTGCCTATACAACACGGACACACGTAGTCAAGATTGCGCCAATGTCCATTTTGTTCCCGACAGACGAGATGGCAGAGAACGCGAGGTTGCTCGCACAGTTGGAATTTAATATAGCCATGCTACCTGCAGAAGGATTGCACGAGTTGCACACTCAAATAACTGAAGAAATACACGAACAAGACATCGTGTCGCATAATCAGCACCACCAACTTGAAGAAAACCACAAGAAATTACAAGGGGAATGTGAACAGACGGCAAGGGAGCTTCAACGCACATAAGAGAGGCAGCGCAAGGTAAAAAGATCAATTTCAGCTATCTACGCGAAGCTGCCCGAAATTGAGGAGGAACCAGAAATTGAGGCAGCTATCCTACAGATCGGCGTTGCTGTGGATAGTTTGCAAGAAAAAATGAAGGGACTATAAATTTGCCACAAAGATAAGATTGTAGAGATGGAATCTTCCCATCAAGCAGAGATGGTCGAGCTAGCAACTCAATGGCCAGTTGACATAGAATAGTAGGCGGAAGAAGCAAGAACAGAGCCGCTGAGGGCATCTGTGCAGCGATAGCGCGCTGCCAAAATCTGTTGGATGACATTTCGAACATTTGGAGCATATTACAAGAGGAACCAGAATTGCAAAGTATCCACAATGAAATACAACACAAGCAACAAGAATTTGACTCCATGGATGCGTCTATGAAGGACTTTCCTATGCGACAGAAGAGGCAGACCTTTATAGAAACCAAGGCACTCAGGAAGCAGCTCAAAGCCTTAAGAGCGAAAGAGGCTAAAACTTCCTAAGCAGCTCAAAGCCTTAAGAGCGAAAGAGGCTAAAACTTCCTCGAGGTTACAGCCGCTACAAGAAGAGGCACTCACCTTAACTGATGAAATTGAAACAAAGTTGCAAGATCTTCAGGCAACAGAGAATAAAGTCAAGGAACGACTTGTGGAACCTGTCTCAGACTAGATGCTCAACATGGTAAGAGGATGCGAGCAAGAAATAAAGGAAGTAGTTGCAAAGCTAAGTGCAATTATTCAAGACTTTAAACTGCGCGATCAGGTATTTCAAAAGATGCGCAAATGGAGCAGCTGGAATGAAGTGGCTCGGGACGAGCCACAAGTCAGTGTTAGGGGCCTGTTGGGCGTGGCCCAAGTAGGCCAATTTTGATAAGATACAGTTTTGGGAGCTACGCAGTTTGGGCCACGAAGTCAGAAGGCATAGTTTTGTGGAGTGTGCAGCCCGAAGTGCATATTCAGTTTTGTGCAGCTATGCTAGCACGCAGTGCTGGCACAACAACTATTTTTGGTAAAAGAGTATAAGGGAAGGTCAAGCTGAGGAAGATACCTATTTTGGGTAAGGAGTAGAATGCCGGAAGAGGAAAGCGACCTGTAAAAGGGAGTGGTGGCAAGCAGTTAAGGAGCTAGACCACTAAGTCGATGGTGATAGGCAGACTAAAGGGGCGAAAAGTGATAGGCCACGTTGCAGTGCAACCATTTTAGTGATGACTGCGACTGTCAGAAGGCTATTAGAGCCGTGAGTGGCCCAGTAAGGTGACCGAATGTAATACCCCATTTTGACCCTTATGATATATTGGCTTTTAATGTAAATATTGTGTACATGTGATGTATGTTTTACTAGTGTGGAGCTCAAGGCCAAGGCCCCGCTAGTGTATGCTCAGATTTTATTTAAAAGGAAAGTATTTGATATTTTATTAACCATGAGCTATTAATCCATGAAATATTGTAATTGATGTAAATATTAATATTTCAATAAAATACCAAAATTGGCTATGGAAGCAACTAATGAGAAGGGGCCATGTGTATTCCACTAGGGAGTGATGAGGGGGTTGTGGGATTGAACCATAGGCTTCCAAATGTCATTTTGAGAACCCATTTGACTTTCCTTGCTGACATTTATTTCTGTTGTAAGAAAGTTGTTGAGAAAATCAGTCCATGGCTTCAATGGAACATGGGCAGCCCAGAAATTCCTATGGCAGGTATAGGCTCTGTTTTAATTGTACCACAAGTCACCCTACCTCATAGGAATTGGTTCCTCATCATCCCCATTCCATTGTTTAACATCCCAGCATCAGGTTTCATCCATGACACATGCCCAACAGTGAGAAAAACCAGAAATCGCAACTTTGCAAAAACCCACATTTTGAAGTGCCATAAACACCCATAATTTGGTATTGACAGTGAAATCCAATGGGGGATCCATATATATAAAACATGGGGCAAAATTGAGAGGATTAGATACCCGAAATCCATTGGAAGACCTAGTTTTTATAGCCCAGAAATCCAGTGATGGGATTGAGTTATTTGATTCCAGAATTGTGAGAAATTCAAGTGTGAATGATTGAACAGAGGTTGGGTTTGCTTGATAAACCCAGTGAAGGATGGAATCTCAGGGAAGTAGCAGCTAGAACTTTCAATTCCTACCCTGAATAGCACTAGAGGGAAGGTACATCTGAGGGATTGTGCAACAAAGAAGAGGGCCTTCCTTGTGTTGGGTGAGGTAGGTATTGTGGGTGCCATGACTGTTGAGTTCATTTAAGATGCATGTAGCTCTGTGGTTGAGCTCACTAGCTTAGCATCCTACTCCTTTGATTATTGCATGCTTGATAAACCCAACTGTGTGTTGGCTTAGCATGATTGTTTGAGTGAAACCATGGCTGTGAGTGAACTCGTTTAGTTCCTCCTTAGTGGATACACAACCCATATCGGGGGTGATCTCTCAGTTGAAAGAATATAGGCTGGACAGAGATCTATGATTGGGTGGAACGTTGCTCTCACATAGCCAGTTGTTTGGACAACTTCATCTCAAATATAAGTGTTCTCTGTGGTTTAAATTATATGTATTCTGTGTTCTGCAATGTGCTAATTCTGAATGATAATTATTCATGTTAATGGATTGAAATGACTATCTTAATATGGATGATATGAAATATGTGCAGAGCATTGGAATGGGATTGATTCTCTACATATTGAATCATCCTCTACTTGTGATAGATATGTTGATGCATTACTGTTTGTGTGTGTGCAAATATGTTCTAATTCCGCTGTGTCATTTCAGTATGCATTTTATTTAAGTGATAAAATTCAGTCTTATGACTTTGGGGAAGAATCAGTCACCCCCATGTTCCAATCATGTTCCCTCTGTGGTTTGGAGTGATGGGAGGGGACGTGACTCCGAAGCAAGTGGAGTAACCTGAAGCAAGTGGAGTAATGCAGGTCCTCTCTTCTCTCAAATATATAATTTATATTCAAATATTCATTATATAAGAAAGTACTTTGAAGTACTTTACTTGAGAAGTATGAGCATATAACTATTATATTCAAAAGTAATTTATCACTACTTTTTCCATTTTGAGCATGGTTAACTATGAGTTTGCATTCACCATTTAGAATTCGACAAGTAAGTTTCTTTAACTCAAGCAATGCCACCTCAACTATAATGGATGATTCCATTCTCTACAATGTGATTAGTTCTTTTAAAGTTGATTTTGATAGTACATTTTTTGTTTTGAGACCCATTTTAGACCTCAAAATTCCCCTAATGTGTTGGGCATTTTATGTGGATTCTTTACATAACACACAATGAGAGGGGCCTTTGATCCCTCTTTTTAGCAAGTTATCAACAGTGAGAATTTTGTTGTGGGATAGGATCCAAAAGAAAAATTTATCTTGGGGATGTAGTCACAATTCCATACCTTAGGCCAAAATTTGGACGCTAGCTTCCTTTTATGATTCACCAAAGTGTTGTACCCTTCCTTGATAATGTAATGTCCACAGCGCCCCCATCCACGACGATCTTTGATTCTTAAATGAACTGGAGCTTTCCCATGGAGCTGTGTTTGAAGGTAAGTATATTCTTGTAGCATATTTTATGGAGGGTCTAAAGGAAACCATCCCTTCCAAGCTCCTGAACTCTTCTAGACAGAAATGTCCTTCAGGGTAATAAGACCTGATTTTTGCATCCATTCTCGGATTCGAGCTAAATATGGATAGGAACCAAGAGGGGGGGAGACAAGAATAATATCTGTCCAAATTTTAATTTTCTTCCCATTCCCCAAAATGCAGTGAAGATTGTCTCTAATTAGACCAGCAGAGGCTTTGCATAAATTCCATATGTTGGTGCCTTTTCCACTTAACGAAGAGTCTATGCTTCTCAATCTGGTTTTTCTGATGTACTTTCTCCTTATTACTTCTTTCCACCATTCCTTCTTACCAGATATCATTCTACATATTAGTTTGGATCCCATTGCTTTGTTCATTTTACTGGGTTCTCTGATTCCAAGTCCTCCTTCTCTCTTGACTTCCTTTACTATGTTCCAATTTACCAAATGGAATTTTTTACCTTGTGTTATTCCTCCTTGTTAGAGGAATTTTCTGATTTCAATGCTGATGTTGTTCATCACATTTTTTGGGGCCAGAAGCATTGCACTTATAAAACCGAATAGAAAGAAAGGATGGATTTTATCAAAGTGACATTACCTGCCCAATTTAGCCACCTCATTCCCAAAGACTAAATCTTGTTTATTTTTATTTTTTGAGTGACACTCTTCCAGGATGCATTGTTCGCGTTGTTCCTACTAATGGGTACTCCAAGATATTTAAAGGAAATCCAATCTACATTTTCCTTGACCCCCAGAGCCACTTCTAGCTCTTTGATAATACTTGGATTTCAATTCCAACCATAGAGATTACTCTTTCTTTCATTTGTTTTCCCTCCACTGGCCCGAATATAGAGGTCTAGTATTCTTTTGAACTTCCTGGCTATTTGAATGGAGACGTAACCCAATAGAATAGTTTCATATGTGAATTGTCCATGTTTTATTGGTTGAACTCCTCTATCAATGGTGATACATAGGATGCTTCCTTCTGTCATTAACTTGTTGAGTCTCCTGCTTACAGTGTCCGCCACAAGGATGTAGAGGAACGGGGACATAGGGAAACCTTTTCGAAGTCCCCTGGAAATTCTGAAAAAAGAGGTGGGCCTTCCATTTACAAGAGGGTATATCCAAGGAGACCCTATGCAAGATTTGATCCATCTTATGAAGTTTGCAGAGAACCCAAAATTTTCAAGAACCATGTATAAGAAGTCATGTCTAACTCGATCGAAGGCGTTGGCAAGATCAAGTTTCATCACCATGCCCGCCTCTTTCCTTTTTTGACTGGAATGTATAGCTTCTTGAATTAGAATCATGTTGTCATATATTTTCCTCCATTAGACAAATCCGCCATGATTAGCAGAGATAGCCTTACGGGGATACTTCTTAAGCCTGCCAGAAATGATTTTTGTCAGAATTTTGTAGGAAGAATTGCAAAGGGATATGGGGCGATATCTATTAATGGAGGAGGGATTTTTTTCTTTAGGAATGAGGGCTATCAATGAGTTTGTGGCTCCTCCTATGCGATCCTTGCTTCTCATCCAGTTCAACATTCTGATGAGGTATTTTTTAATAAAGGACCAACTGTTCTGATAAAAGTGGATAGTGAAGCCATCGGGTCTTGGGGATTTGTCTGGGTGAAGGGACTAGACTGCTTTTCTTGCTTCTTCTTCTAATATTGAATCACAAAGGATGTCATTTTATTCCTCCGATATGATGAAGGGAACATCTGCTCCATTTCTTCAATAGTCACTTCTTCTTCTTCATTATATAGTTTTTCAAAGAAGTTCTTGACCTCATTTTTAATCTCTTGTTGCTCAGTAATTGTTTCCCCATTTTCTTTCTCCATCTTTATGATGGTGTTTTTCCTCTGCCTTTATTTGCACTAATTATCAAAAAAGGTTTTATTCCCATCTCCTCACTTTGGCCATAAGCTTCTCGATTGCATACGCCATTCCTCTTCCTCTTTTCTAGCAAGGTCTTGAATTTTCCTATCCAATTATTTTTCTTTTACCAAGTTTTCTTCAGTGACTGGATTTTCTTCCATATTATCTTGAAGTTGTTCCAAAGCTGCTTGAGCTTCTTTATTTTCCATCCCAGGTTCTTTGTATTTTTCTGCTACCCAAATTTTCAGGGCTTATTTAAAAAAATTTAACTTCGTCTCCCATATATAGCTCGGAGAGCCGATAACATGATGTTTCTAGGCCACTTTAATAACCTCCATACAACCCTCAGTTTTCAACCAGAACAGATTGAACCTAAACGAAATCAGGCCCAAATTTCCCAAAATGGTGAAGAAAAGAGCTATGGGCCTATGATCAGACGTAGCAACCGGAAAACATTTTACATTGGGGATGCGGGGTTTGGTGAGAAAGGAATAACTTACTAGGAACTTGTTGATCCTGGAAGCTATGTGTCTCCGTCCATATCTCTTGTTGTTCCAAGTGTACTTCCCTTTTTTTGGTTTGATGTCTGTTAAATTCCAAGAGTTTCGAAGGTCTTCCAGCCTTTCTCCGAAGGGATCTGTGACTTTGGAACCTCCTTTCCTCTCCTCCACTGATATAGTTTCATTAAATTCCCTTGCTATAATGCATTGTTCAGACAATTTCCCCTCTCATTGTAATGCTGGGGAGTTCCAAAATTCTTCTTTTTGTCCTGAAATAGTTGGACCATACACATTCCCTAGCTAGATTATCTCCTTATTCGTTAAATCCTCTAACTCAACCAATATCCAAGATCTATTGGTAATGCAAGACCTTAGCTTGAAATGAGCTTTATCCCACCAAGATATAAGACCACCTGAAGCTCCTTCTGCACTGATTGCTTTACCTTCTCCATTTACCCATATCTTTTCCAATGCGTGAAGACACTCTTTGGCTTGCATTTTGGTCTCCTATATCAAGAAGATTGTGGCATTTTCATTTCTCATAATTATTTTCATTGCTTCCATCTTTTTTTTCTTCCTAATCCCCTACAATTCCAGGATACCACTTTCATTATTTTCTGAATTGGGGAGGTGCTTTGTCCTTCTTTTCCTTTATGATTCCTTAGGTTTTCTTTCCTACTACTATTCTGATGTGTTGTTCTAAGCTAGTTTGCTTACTCGCTGCTTTTTCTCTTGTTGCTTCCTGCTCTCTTAGGAATCTATTGGGCTTCCGTCCTTTTTTAGCCTGAGGCTCGTCTTCTTCTTCTTTGCTTTCCGATGTATATTTCGTGTTTACCCTAGATTTCGATCTAGTCACCGAACCCCCAGAGCTTAGCGATATATCAGGCATGATATCTTCACAATGCTGCATAGGCTTGATAATGACATGATTTTCTTCCTTATATAAATTAATCAACTCAGGAGTATTTTCCTTGGCCTTGTGGGATTCTTCTCGTTTTTCATTTTCCTTGGATTCGTCACTATTTTTTCCCTTGTTTGCTCTTTCCCTTCTTCATGATCCTCATTGGTGAGAACTTGGTATCTATTTGTACTGATCTTCCTCTTATTTGGATATTGTGGTGGGTTAGGGTTTCTTTTGTTACCTTTCTTTCTCGAAACTTCGTTCCATTCTTCTCCTTGTCCTTCTTCTGATTCCTGCTTTTTCTTCTTAGGGAACAACCTTGCAAAGTGGCCATATTCATGGCATACTTTGCACTTGAAGGGGATTTTCTCATATTCTACTGTCTGTAGGTGAGTCCAACCATCCATTGAGAGATTAATGGCTTCTGGTCGGCCCTTTTCCAGATCTACTTCAACATAGATTCTTGCGTATGAAAACATTGGTGGCTTGGGCTATGATTTGTCTATATATTTCCCGAGTGAGTTTCCTATTGCTCTCAGATCTTCATTGTTCCAACAGTGAAGAGGGATATGAGGCAACTTAACCTAGACAGGGACTGCAGTAGGAATGTCTTTCTCAGGATCAAATGATAGGTCCCACTTATTGATATGCATCCCTCTAGGCCCCATGAAGTATGGCTCATTTTTTGAAGATCAAGTCTCTATGTTCCTTCTTCTCAAACAAAAAAATAAAGAACCCTTTCCTGCAGAAGATTTGTTGGACTTCTCCTTGAATCAACAGCCTCCAATTTTTGTTTAACCAAATCTCTGTGGTTCTGGGAGAAGGCCAAAGGCCCATAAAATGTCCTACTAAACCTTTTTATGTTAAGGAAACAACTTTCCATTTGGAGGCGACAGAGGATAGTTTCACTTCAAGCATATCAGCTTTCTTAACAAATTTGGAGTTGTTCACTGTAGGGGGTTTGCAGGGAATGGGATAACTTGCCACAAGTATGCAAAAATGGTCTTCCAATAGCAAACGTCGAGTTGCTGGATCTAGATCCGGAGGAAGGGGAGGATCCATCCAACCAAACCTTGGACGACCGCGAACCCTAAACCAAAATTGGATCTCAATCGAAGGTTACGCTCTCACTAAGCAAAATTCTTGAAACTAAAAACCTTACAACAAATAAAATTGGGATTTTTGCATTGGATCAACATTGTTTCTCTTTCACCTACCAAAATTTAAAGCATTTTTCAATGATTGTTCGCCTGAGGAAGGGCTCTGCCCTCTTCGGTGTTGTCTTCTACTGTTTTCAAGATTATCTACTGAAATATGCTTGTTAATTATTGTACTATGTCCGTGAGTTACCAATCCCTTGCTCATGCACTGGAGGATTAAATTTCCTTTTTTTGTTTTCTAAGTATAGGGTTTGTTACTCGTTCCATGCATTAGATTATTTGTTAAATACTTGGCATTGGTTGGTCTCTTGACTGAAGAAGGGTAATTTATTTCTATGGTGTCCCAGGTAAGGATTCAACAAAATATTTTGGCGAGATGTATTCTCACGGCCTTCCAGAAAACCCTACGATAAGCAAGGTTTTCGTGCTCAGTTACAAATCCCTCCTTAAGGATGATGAATCTCGAGTCTAGGCATAAGGAATACTGACAAATTTACCTTAATAATAGTCTTACATACTTATCCTATTGCTCGAGTGAACATACTGAATATTCTCGACTCCTCAATGTTCTTGCTTCCCATTTTTTTGTATCTCACAGACTATTCCAAAAGCGTATTGAAGTCGTAGCATTAAGGATTCTACCTGTGTATTATTCCTTGTCTGTTTTTATTACTGGTTGGTGGCCCTTAGGTTTTATTAAACCCTTCGAACTGTTATAGTCCCAAGACAAGATAACACTGTGGTTAATTGTGAAATAGTTCCTATGCTAGTTGTATCTAAATCATATTATGAATTCTTGTAAGCTATTTGTATTTTACAAATCTACTTCTCTGCAAAAGAAGAGGTCTCATAAATATTAATTAAGTTTGGATATTTACTTCAATCCTAAGGTTATATAGCGGATCTATGTTTTATTTCTACTACTGAGGTCTTGTGATTTCGATGTATTAACAACATTTACACTTGAATAGGGTTTGTTGAAATGATGACCCCCTTTTCTACTTGTTTAAATAAGGAATAGTTGTTTTTTTTATATAGATGGATGTGATGGAATTGATGGAATCTGATTTCAGTAGAATAACTGGTTACACTTTACTCTTGATTAGAATCCTGATATTGGATGGATTGTAACTCTGCTCTTGAATAAAACTCCCATGCACGATATATTTCCAAAGCTCCTGTGAGGTATCTATTCGAATGCTTTTGGTTTGGAGAAGTTTTTCCTTAGCCATTAGATATTCTTCTTCAATAAACGTTTCAGTTTGGCAGTTATATGGTTTCCTCCTTTGATAATTGTTTTTTTTCATATAAAACATCCATTGTAACGGGTTAATATCCAATTAGGGATTAAAAATCTTAGTATTTGAGCAACCTAAGGGTTCCTTCTTCTCTAGTTGGCAGCTTGGGAGTTTTCTCCCTAACATGGGATGATAACTATTTACACTATTAATTTAACTAATTGTATTTACTATGTATTCAGGAAGAAGAGTATTTAATATTAATTCAAGAATGTTTTAATTAGCTAGTAATTAAGTCTTTGAGCCATTATTCTACTAGACCTGATGACAACATGGCATAAGATTCCAATGTAACTAAAAAGAAAACTGACAATAATAAGAGAAAAGCTTTTTCGGACAGTGAATAAATTAATAATATATATTTTTTTCTATTTGCTTCCCAATTCTATAAACTTCTCTATTCTATAATTTCCATTAGATCTTTCATGAATTTTCATGAATAATAAAGAAGGTGGAATAACCTGAACATAATTATAATACCTTTCAAATCAGTTTTTCTACGAACCTATAACAGTATTGGACCATACATAAGTGTTATAATCCCTCAATCTGCCAATTTAATAAGAACATTCTAAAACTTTCCTTTATAACTTTCAGAAAAGCAGATAACTTGATTTTTCTATTTTTATTTAACTTTCATAATAACAAAACAATATATTTTTTTTTAATTCAAATCATCTTTCTAAACAATAAATAACATTATTACTCCAAATCCTAATTAAAATTTCAAAATAAAAGAAAGGCGAGGGACTTATTAGCCTTAATAATCCAACTAAAATGGAACCTCCACGTCCCTCCTAGTCGTAGATTAACTGAATAGATCAGTAATCACCCCTGAGCCAGACCGGGCACTCTAACAAGGAATAATCGGAAAATATTTGTTCTTTACCGACAAAGGTCCCACAAGGATTTTTACCATCTCTTTGTAAAACTTCATTTAATCAGTTCACCGTTCTTTTGGAACCTCCTAGTTCAAATCATAATAAGAGCGCATAGAGTTTTACAACTGAACCTTCCAGTGGAGCTCAAACTAATACCTCCTTGGTATTGTCTTCTTTGCCAATTAACCCCTTCTTTTTTTGGAATGGATCTGTTTTCTTTCTTTTTGTTTTTTCCCTAGTTCTTCTTCCTATCAAAATTATCTATCCCCCTTTCTTGGTTTCACTGTCCCTATTTAAGTTTTTCTCCCTTCCGATAGGTAGTTAAGCTTCTTTATTAGTTTATTTTTTATTTTAAGTATACTAGTTAATTATTTATTTTAGCTTCCCCTTCATTTCTAAGTTATTTATTTTTAATTTATTCATTATTATTATTATTCACGGATCATTCCTCCCATAGAGTACCTGGTCCCTCTTTTATGGTTGTTCCCAACTCAGATAGATATTAACTAGACAAAACAACATACTTACTATGTTAACCTTTAATGTTGCAAAGTCTTCTTGACTCAACATCAAATCAAGATGTAACAATTAATATTAAATCCTTGATGCTCCAGGGCCCCTAGACCCAACATCAATTCTTATTAAAGTGTCAACACATCTGATGTTCCAGAGCAACCTAGCTCAACATCAAGTTTTAGTAGAATGTCAAATACATCCGATGTTCTAGAATAGCCTAACTCAACATCAAGTCTTAACAACATAACTTTAAGTTTTCACATAATTTCAAGGGGTATTCAAACTAAGGATATTACAAAAAGAAATTATTGAAAAGTCGTAACTTTATTGAAATATATGTATATGTGTATCGTGTTGTGTATTTTTACTTCTACTAATTATTATTACACAAACCACATATATATATATATATATATATATATATATATATATATATCTATATATATAAACAAATATATCCATAAATTTACATTTTATTGACCCAATCTCACTTATTTATCTATCACTATTTGAAAAAAATCTGTTTAAAAATGTGAAGACCACTCTTTGACATTTTTTCCACATAAAAAAGATTACATTTCCTTTATATTAAAAAAACACATTTTGCATGGCCATCCATTTTAACATGTTAGTACCACTCTTTGACATATTAAATCATTATTAAGGAGACATATTAGTACCACTCTTTGACATATTAAGTAATGGTTAAGGAAAGTTTCTTTTACATAATTAAAAATAAAGGGTATCTATATTAATTATTTTCATATTAATGCGTTATTGCCATCTCATGTATATGATTCAATTTTTTAACATGAGATTATTTTCATATTAATGTGTTATTGTCATATCATGTATATGATTCATTTCTTAACACGGGATTATTAAGATAAGATTCTTCTATTTTTAATTTATTTTTTCAATATTTTGTGGATTTATTTATTTATTCAATATTTTATAAAAAAAATATTATTATTATAGTAATTAGTATTTTATTATAATTATATAAAATTGGCTTATTTCTTTATATTAAGTTATTTTTTTTATTTGTAAAATTTATTTTATAAAATATATTTTATGAATTATTCAAATCACTTCATTTTCAATGAGATATAATTCCATTTTTTATATATTTTTTAAAAATTCAATAATTTAAATAATCTGAAAATAGACCAAAACTTCCAAATCAAAACTCTCAACAATAAAGTAAAACTATGATAAAATTCTTTAATATTTTAAGCAATGATTAAAAAAAATTTCTTGTAAATAATTATTAAAGAGTACTTATATTAATTAGTGATATTACTCATTTCTTAACCCAATCTTATTAAGATATGATTCTTGTGCTCGTTTACTTCTTCAATATTTTGTAAGATGTTATTATTAATATTTTAATATAACTATAAAATATTTCATTTACATTAAACTACTTTGATTTTTCATGAGATCTATTTAACAAAATTGATGGCATATTATATGGGGTATTTAAATCACTCTATTGCCTAGATGTAGTTTCATTTTATTTATATATATTTTTTTAAAACTGATGATCTAGGTCATCTTAAAATGTGTCAAAATCTTTAAAACAAAATTCTAAACAATGAAGTAGAACTACAATGGAATTCTTTGACATATTAAGTAATGATTAAGTATCTATGTTAATTATTTTCATAGAGGCGTAATAGGAGTGGGAGAGATTCTCTTTAACCCCGAGGGATAGAGGATAACTGAATATGCATGGGGTTTGGGAAGAACCACAAGTAATAGAGATGAAGCTCTAGCTCCTCTGCGAGGTGTGAGGATTGTGAAGCAAAAAGCGATCTCTAAAGTGTGGATTTTTAGCGATTCTACGAACATCAGCAACTTGAGTCATTCTAAGTCAGATCCAAAGGACCTCATCTTTGAATAATTATTAAGGGGATAACCTCTCTTATCTCTTCAATATCGTGCTCCCAATTGTTTCATGTTACAACAAATTTGAATAAGCTTGTCGATGCCCAAACCAGTTCGGTGATTAACCTAATGCATGGTTGGCTTTTGTTTAATGATCAAATATGCCTCTGTTGTGATATCCCCTAAGGTGAATCATGCATACTTAGAATGATGTGGTGGACGATTTATTGATATCCAAGTGGCGTGGAAAGATTGAACAGGTGCCTATTTCCAGACATTAGATTAAATTGGGGTGTATGCACGGCCTTTCAAATCGGCAGGTGGTGTTCCCAAGAACAATTTGGTTAACATGGTATGGAACAAGGAAAATTTTAAGAACCCTCCATAAATTTATATGTATAATAATTGGGTGAATCTTCTTGCTAAGTAGGAAAATTCAAAAGATAATTTATCAATAATAAAATATGTATTCAAAATTTTTTTGGCTAATGTTTCATTGATTTATAAAATCTTTGTAAAATATTGGTGAATTATAAAATATTGTGAATATTGATATTAAATATAATAAAAAAATATAAATCAAATATATATTATAATCCATTATATTAATATTAATAGATATATTCCTGGGTTGGCAGGTGAGGGAGGAATGACCTATGACTCCACGGGGAACAAGAAGACTGATTATGCATGGGGGATTGGAATGAAAACAAACAATGGTGTCGAATGGTTAGCTCTTCTCAAAGGACTAGAAATAGCCAGGATCTTGGGTATTGAAGAGCTGATAGTCTTTGGAGATGCACTCCTCGTCATCAAAGAAGCTAGAAAGATCATGAAGAATCGGAAGAACCCAACTAGCAAGACACAACTTCTCCTAAATTACATTACTAAGGAGTTCAAAACTATTGACTTCAAGCATGTGCTTCGCACGCTTAATAAGCATGCAGACGAGATGTCCAATGATGGAGCCCGACTCAACTGTGGCACTATGGTTAGCAATAACAAGATCTACCAGAAAGTATGGATTCCCTATCAAGTATTGTGTCCCCTAATCCCATGGGAAATGGGAATATCACAAACTTAGAAAATTTTCAAACTAGGAATGGTTTGAATGACCGCCATCCTGTCTCATTAAAGACCTCGAGCTGTGTTGCAAGGTCGAGATAGGTGTTTAAACTTTGAAAGGATGGGAGGAATACATTCAACGCGTATCAAGGAAGCTCCATTATCTGTGAAGGCCTCCCATGTTTCTCTCTGAAGGCTCGCTCAGTGAACAAGAAGCTATCGTGTGCCCGCTTTGTGAAGAAGAGGTCTCCGTGTGCTCTCTGCAATATGGGGGACTCTCTAGTGGCTCGATGTTCATTCTCTCCTCTGCCTCAATTCCTAAGGTGCAGAAAGACCATCAGAAGCATGAGAGCCCATCGGCTCAGGACTTAAGGAAAGCATTCGTGAATGAGGATGAATGCCAGGTGATTCCATCCCCGTTAAGTCCATCTGGTAATGTTTCTTGTACTCTGTATTTTCTTGGTATCAAGGGAAAATGGTACCCTGCCTCAGCTCAGCGTGAACACAGCACTCCCGGCTCTCCCTTGAGCCTGGAAGGAGGCATCAATTTGAAGGATTACTCTAAGGTTTTAAAATAAATGCAGGATCAGCTGCGTGTGCTCCATTATGAAAATGTCGAGACGAAGAGGGCTCTTACCAGCCTCTTCTCCCTCGTCCAAATTACGCTCGCGGAAGTTCGAACTTGTCAAGAAAAGGAAGCCAATCTAGGAGAGAAATCTGACATGGTCTCGGCCATAAACACATATATCAACTTTGGAAATGTCAATAGTGGCATTAAGACTGTGGAGAAGAAAGTGGACCTGCTCAAGAATGATATTGGACACTTCTTCACTAGTTGGAAAGCAGGCGGTGGCAAGGTGAACGAAAATTCAGATGAACCAATAATCAGTCTCCCCAAACTCTCGGAGCTTCAGGTTCAGAAGCCCTAAGGCTACTTCAGGTTTCAGGACTTCCTTATGTCCTAATTTTGGCTATCGAATTGTTATGCAGACTTTTTGTAAAGCTGTTTTGTTACACTCAAAAGAACCTCGTTGCTTCTATGTAATGGCTCTGTATTATCAGGTAGTATGATAGATGTTATAGTTTGCTCTGATTTGGTAGTATGATAGATGACAATCTCTGTTTAATCTAAGGATGAACTTAGTGTCTTGGACTCTGTTTTTCACCGGGAACAATCCTTCTCCCATATTTTGTAATCTCTACTCGCTTTTATAATAGAAAAAATCTTATTTTCTGTAAAATAAAAATATTAATAGATTTATTCAAAAAATAAAAATAAAATTATTTTCTATTACAAAATGTCTACAATCAATTGAAATTCATTTAATTATAATATTTATATGAACCAAATCTTATTCAACAACTATTTATTGTCATCAAATCCAATCATTGAAGAAGTTTTTATATAATTTAAAAATAATAAATATGATTTAGCTTAAAACAAAAACAAAAAATGAATTGAAAATACTAAAACACACTATATGCAAAAATAAAATGTTAATAAGTAGAATTGAATTGAAAATACACAAACACACTATATGGAAAAATAAAATTTTAATAAGTAGAATTGAATAGAATGCGTCATTAGCATTTTTAATTAAAACAATAAAACACTTAAAAAACTAATCATGATGATTATTTGTTCGTGCTCCAAAAAAAGTTGTAGTTCTGTGCACTACATAGTATGATCTCTCATCTACTTCTAATGACATATGGTTTCAATGAAATTGAAGTTTTAAGAGAAATTAATGCACTAAAAATGAATTTATCAAATAAAATAAAAAGTATAATTTATCAAATGGAAAGTTAAACATTGAATTGGTAACTATTTTTAATAATATAATAAAGTAGAGAAAGGCTCTTAACATGGAAAGAAATTGAAACAATGTGTTTCCATGGAATTTACCCTATATCATAAGAAAAAAACTAGATCTTCTAAATACAATAGAGTACCTCAAGTCCCTAAATAGGATTTATCACATGCAATAACATGGGACACCCAAAACCATGGGCCCATAAACCACCAATGGTAAATAACCTTAAATCGGATTTATCACATGCAATACCATGGGAAAATATCATGGGACACCCAAAACCATGGGCCCATAAACCACACAAAATAAAGTTTATCTTTAGCATTTTTTAATGAAATCATGGGCTAATTAGTCCTTATAAATTATTAGCTCCAATGGATTGGGGCGAAAATGTAATTTTAGGGCGAATTATTTTAAAATATTTCTATTTAAAATTTGCTCCATCAAATTTTAAAACACCATTATTTTCGCCCATGAGCAAAGATTCACCCCTAAAGTTTTCTTTGGTATGGAATAGCCCCTTCTGTCCCTTCTTTCCAGATGGACTTTAATGCTCCCATACCAAATTGTGTTGTGGAATCCCTTACAAGCGAGGTAATCTTAATTCATTGTGAGAAGCAAATCATGACTTGGAGTAGGATGTGGAAATTAAAATCCAGGTGTCTCTTGCAATTGCTATGGCTCCAAAAGCACATAATTGCTCTGGGTAATTGGCAAGCAGGAAACTGTCCTCAGTGGGTGAGACAACGGGGTGAAGAAGTTTGGCAGAAGCGAGTCGAGACATTTGCAATGGCGGATAGTGAGAGCAGCTCGGATTGTTGTCCATCTCATGGCATGAAGAGGATCACGTTGGAAATGAAGGTGCTACGACATAAAGTGACCATGTTGAAGCATCGTCTGAAATCCAATGAATGAGCTTATGAAGAGCATTCCATTAGCTCAAGAGGGAAGTTGCACAGGAAAAGAAGGAACATCAAGTGCAGGAAAATGAGTCTACCCGAAAAATCGAAGCTCAAGGAAGGATAATTCAGGGCCCGAAAAGGTGATTGGATCTCCTTGAGCTCCAGTTGAACAGGGATTCGGGAAATTATACAATGATCAAGAAGGATCCAGAAATAGGAGGCATGCTCTTTGGATAGGGCTCCTGCTCCAACTTTCCATAATTGTGTTATGTATTACAAGTGTTTTCAAATGTTAGGAGTTTTTTGCAGAATTTACTGTAGTAGGACTTGTATCAGAACTATTAAATCTCCTCAATTAGGAGGAAGTTTTGTGACAGGCAATAGTAGGCTCTTAGTTTTTGTTGATGTCCTTGTTTCTCTGGGTCATAAATTTCTAAACTCTTTGATGTCATTTTGATGGGTGGTTCAACCACTATTTTAATAAAAAACAATACTCGTTTTGGTAAAAAAAGAAAATCATCACAGTGTGCTATTGCCCTCTTATGTATATTATTCATTTCTTAACTCGAGATTTTTAAGATATGATTCTTGTCTCTATTTACTTCTTCATTATTTTGTGGAAAAAATAAGATACTATTGTTATAATAATAAATTTTTTAATATAACCTATGGGGGGTAGAGCAATTGGTAATGAGTAATTGAGATGACAAGTTGTAAATGGAAGGTGGGTACTTACCTCTTTCAAACATTTTTTGAAAATCCAACTATTTGGATTATTTTAAAATGAGCCAAAACCCCCCAAAAATTTAGGTTATTTTAAAATGAACCAAAACCCCCAAAGATTTGAGTTATTTTAAAATGAGTCAAAACCCCCAAAACAAAGTGTTATAAGCAAAATTTTCAACAATAAAATGGAACTATAACTTCCATCATAATTTCTACCATATAGAAGAATAATTTTCACCAATTAAAAAAGTCAATATAAAAATGAATGCAAACGGTATTGAAAACCACATAAGCCTGCATCTAGACAAAAGTTGGTGAAGCCCCGAAATCCTAAGCTTGGTTTTCTTCCTGGTAAAGCTCTCACCTAGGGAAGCCTAGTGCCCCACATCAAACAGAGGTCGATTATTGCAGCCTTGTTAGCGTGTCAATGTGTACACGTTAGGTAAAGTTGACAATACATTAAAGAAAAAATATTTTTATATGTAAAAGTATAGCTAATGTAAGTTGTATTTTTATTTTATTTTTAATTTTTTAAATCTTTACCAATGATAATATTAATCTAATCAAAGACTTTGGTCCAATAAAACTTCAACAAGTATGAATATATTTTATTAAATAATTATAATAAAATAAAATAATTAACATTAACATTATAAATTTCAAATGTGTTCAAAATATTTGTACAAATTAATGGAGAAAAGGGGAACATATAATCTCTGCGGCCGGGACTAAAAATGAAACTAACAAAACCTTTTTTCCTGCTAAACTTTCATGCAATTACACAAAAACTCAACTATCCACAACAGTGGAATAAATAGCTTACAATACTCCTTGTCTTAAACCGTCCATAACAGTGGCATAAATAACTTACAATACTTTTTGACTAAATATCAAATATACAAAACTCAACCTTCCATAAATAACTTACAATACTTTCTTGTGTGTCTTTGCAGTGTGAGGATTGTATAAATATCAAATCCACAAAACTCAACCTTCCATAAATAACTTACAGCACTTTCTTGTCTGTCTTTGCGTATGAGGATTGCATAAATAGCTTCAAATTCACTGCCTTACTCAGAAGGCAGAATAATAAATACCAAATCCACATATAGATAGTTTCTGCAAATATATTAGACACATTCTCCAAGTCCATATAACTCTAGATTTAATTAATCTGCCTGGCTCCTGTGAGGTTTGGAAAAGCAAAAGCAATACAGAAAATATTCATTCTGCAAGTTCTGATGAGTGAAGAACAGTGATATTAAACTTAAGCACGGCTCTGGCTTTCATTGACAACTGGGTTTCAAGTATGGCATGCCCGGTAGCATGGCGAAAATGCCCAGTTCCTCCCACTACTGATATCTCCCTCTGCTTTCTATCGTCCTGCCCCTGCAAGCAGAGAGAGCTTCCATTGTGCTCTCCTGCTCGAAAAATAACTGTTAACACCATTAACAGATTAACGCTACTCAGAGAATCTTGCACATGCATACCTCTGGCTCTACCCAACTCCTTTGAATTTTGTTGGTTGTTCTCTGTGAGAGCATTGTCTATGACTCTGATGATTCCGAATCCAGGAGGGCCGTGTGTCACCTTCATTGTTGTGACATTCTTGGAGGCTTTCACACCATCATGCATGTAGAATTCTATCTCTGTTTTCTTCATTCCCATCTCCACTGCATGATGGGTTCCTCCCATGAGGAGAACCATTACAGCTAACAGGCTGAGATTGCTTGACTTTGGAGCTGCCATTAATGATCAGAACCAGATCTCGAGGCTTCTGATTAGATAGCTTCTTCAATGTCTGTATAACTGCTTATTTGCGCTCTCTACTGGCTATGGAAATGCCTGGTTTGAGGGTTTATAAATAGAGCATCAGATCAATGCTTTGCAGGTGGATTGATTCCTTTTGGGTCCCAATCAAAAGATGGAAGTGCGTTTATTCATGGATATGTACAAAAATTGAGTGGTGCCGATGATAATATCAAATCATTATTGAAGAATGGTGATTTGCCTTAAACTTGAAGAAACCATAATTGAGGTGCAGGAATATTGAGGTTCATTAAGCTAAGAAGTTAACAAGAGTGGTTGAAAGCGCTTTGGGAGTTAAATTTGTTTGTGTTTTCAAGTTATTAATGTAGTACTGAAGTACCTTATCCATGACAAGGCATTGGATGGTTTTGTGCAGGTAGGGAAGAAGTGGAAACACCATTGATTGGTAAAGTAGATTATTATCCATAGTTATCATTAGTGTCTGCCATACTTTCAAACTCATGGTAAGCTCAAGATATTTTAAATGGATGGGAGCCACTATGTCTATGGAATCATTGACACGTTGAGTATAGAAAAAGAATATGTTAGAGATGAGAACTTAAGAGGTGTAATTACAAGATGTTCATACAAAGGTTCAGGCCATGAGATTAAGTATATCCATGGGTTTCAAAATTTGTTATTTGAAATGGTGATGCACTCTGGGATACCAAGAGCATCGATCTCTTATAAATATACAATATTTTTTAGTATGTTATGGTTATAAAGATACAATATTTCATCCTCAGATGTATAAGGAGATGAAAATGGTAAACATGACATTAATTTGTATTTTAAGAGGCTAATATCAAAAGAATCTAAGGTTCTCCACACTTTCATGAGTTAGTCCCCGTTTAAACATGGTTTTCATATTTGCCACTATCATCTTTAGACATGGTGTATAGGTATCCCAACATAGAGTGGGAAAGAGCCTCAAGCAATGCAAGGCTAAAAAATTCACTGAGAGTATCAAGAAGATACATTTGCGGGATAGAAATAAAGTGAAGAAATATCAAGAAAAATGCAAGGCCATACATGATCAACATAGGGCTAAATTGACTTTTAAAGTGATCAAAACAACCAAGCATGGATGTGCTTAAACATTACCTAAATAAGGTTGCAAGGACAAAGGAAGAAAATCAAGGATCAAAGATACGACAGTTTCCATGTCTTGCCATGTCCTCAGTGCCACATCACCTTACAACGTTGTCAATGCCATGTCAGTAGTGCCACATAATCCTGCCATGTTAATAGTGACACATCATCTTTCCATGTCAGTGTACCATGTCATCGTTGTACGGATGGTTCCGTGTGGCACTATGTGGGGCTGACACGTGGCATCCTTGCAAGTTCCCTATCTTTGTTTCTAAAAAACTTCATAACGCAATATCTTCTTCGTTCAGAGTATGTTTGAGGCGATTCTCGTGTTGTTGGAAAGCTCTCGTCGAGATCTACGCAACGGTGTTGTTATTTTTGGAAATTGAGCACTTTTATTTTTTAGCATCTTTGGATCCTCCTGGATCATAATACCAAGTGAATAGATAAGGTATGAATGTGTCGTTAGGCAAGTGAAGGGCCAATGATAACTAATGTCCATTATGTTATTCGCAAGCAAAGTATTAGGTTGTACAAATTACATCGTACACATATCACACACAACTCTACCACGAGAGTGATAAATGGAACACCCCTGCATATTCTAACACATACTCCTCACCCTATGATAAGATAATCGAGCATGGAATATAGTTCTATCTTATTAAAATTTGATAAGCTCTAAGGGAATACTGGAACAAATTAGCATTCCCCATAGATGTACAAAGAGGATAGTAGTTGGTCAAAAGAAACTTTAGGCCCAAGATAGAATGTAGGCCTAGAATAAGTATATTCATAACCATACATGTGTCATGTGTTGTGGGAATTCTATCCTAAACAAAGAGGGATATAATCTATCTATGTGTGCCTAGTTGCACTGGAATGAAAAGGTGATTGGAATATGTTGCATGTGAAGAAGATGGGAGGTGCTCGATAGAGATTGATGATGTAGTGTACCTAGGAATGCTTGGAAGGAAAACCTTGTGGATGGAAATCATGGAAGAGTGGAAATTATCATGATGTAGTACTCCTGTAAACAAAAAGGTGAAGGTGGTAGTGTGGATAAAACACATATAAAACTAGTGCAAACCCTGTGAAAGAGGGGTGGAAATTGGTGTTGTAGATGTGGTGGCTACATGGATGTGATGCCATATGTTGATCCAAATGTAATTTTGGCATTTGTACTCTATGGATTGATTGTATGGTACTGTAAGAAGACCTCGAGAATGAGTTGAGTAGAGAATAGATGATAGTGAGAGTATGGAAGATGCTTATGAATGGCTATGACATGTTTTAGATGTTGTCGAGGAACAAGGGCACTGCTAGTGGTGAGAATTGAGCCATTGTGAATTGAAAGTAAGGCACCTTGTGGAATTTTCTAGTGTAATGTATGAACATGCCCTCAAGGTACATTTGAAATTGTCTTGGCTTGTAGGTGAGTTTTTGTTGAAAGAAGTGGAAGAAGGGTGAGCATAGGTTGGGGCCTGGGGAATGGAGGAACTAGAGGATGGGTTGGTATTTAGGTGGTCAAAACAAGTGGGGTTGGGCATAAAATGTATGGAGAGACCTCAAGAGGGGAAAGGAAAACATGAAAGGAAAGGCACTTATTGATGTTGAGGCATTGTAACTAGTGAGGTTTTTTTATTAGGGGTATTGGTAGTGGTCAATTTATAATTGTGATTGTTTTTTACCAAGGTGTAGGTGTTGTGGTAAGCATTATAGATAGAATGGTGTTATTATTGGTAGGAGAGACCTAGGATGAGGTTTGAGAAATAAATGGGTGAGATATCACAATCTATAGTATCTTTGAAGGGACCAAGTTCCATTTTGTTGCACCCAGCCCAAATAGTAGGAGGGGTAAGGTGTGGTAGGGAGATTGTGACATTGAGTAAGATTTTGGGAAACCTTTTTTTTTTACTACCATTATCAAGGATCATTGTGGCTATCTAGTCTTTAATTTTGCAATTGTATGTCGAAGGGGACATGGAAGATGTGATAGTGTGGTATTGAGTGAGAAGAATGAGTGATGAATCAAGTGTTCTAGGGTTGTGTAAGGATACCACTTCCAAAGATGAAGGGGAGGAATTTTTTGGGGAGGGATTCTTGAGTTTTTTAGTACGGGTGATTAATAAATAGGGATTTGGAAGGGGTAGGGAGATTAAGGACTCAGCAATCTGTGACAAATTGACTATGAATACAATGAAGGGGACACCATTGATCTATGATAGGGGCCTAAGAGGAAGTGAGGTTATGGTTTTTTTAGTGAGGTGAAGAGGCCCTAGGGTTTGCAGGAGCACTACAAGTTTGAGAATTGGTAATCTAATTAGGGTTTCATAGTGAAGAAAAATTAGGGTGATGTTGAACTTTGCATTCGATAATGAGGGAACGTTGGAATGCCTAGTTAAGAGTAATTCTTTCGAACATAGAAAATTCATCTTGAATAAAATCCAATAAACATGAAATAAATTTAAATATGAGTACCTCCTTTGGATCTAGAATTTGTAGTTGGATATGAAGGCATGTAAAGACTTCATTAATAATCTATCCTACCTATTGTATGAGATGAAACCAATGAACCAGTAGATTTTTTATAGAGCAAGGTGGGTATAAATGCTCATTAATTGCTTCATAAAAGGGCTCCCAAGTTCTAATTCATTTAGAGGTAGTGGAGGACATTTCCTCATCAATGATTTCAATATAAATTGATTGTACATGTTGTTGAGACTACCATGAGACCTCCAATATTCCCTCTACATGATTGTTGGTCAAAAGAAATCGTTGATCCTAGGTGAGCTTAAGGTTATAAGCAGTGAGGCTATGGGTCCAGGGATCCACAACCTCATCATTTATTTTCTTGTCATATTTTGGGAGAGATATCTTTGTATCCAACAAGAAGAGATTGGCATAGGCTTATATATGAGCACTTCCTTAAGAAACTTGAGGATGTTTGGGTGTAGAGGGACATAAGTAGAATCGACCACTTTAGTGGAAGCATATTTGCAAGGATCCATGAGGTATTGGGGAAGATAAATGATAGAAGAGTTGAGTTTGGAAAACCCTGACGTTTGGGCTAGGAGGGTGCTAAAATGAAAAGTGAGACCACAAACCCCCTAGTGGCTAAGGTCATAAAGGAATCGTATGTGCAGAAGGGTGAATGGTTAGGCCAACCTAGGTACAGATAGTGAGAGTTCGAATCACTTAAACTCTAAGAAAAGTATTGAAGGAACAACTAAAAATTGACCAGAGAAGATGAGATCTGGGTGGGAGGGTTGGGTTTCCATACACCAAATCTACATAAAATCCTTCTTTCCCAAGTAAGACTTCCACTTCAATGTTGAACTAAAGTAGGAGAGATCCTGAAGAGTAGGTGTCGTTGTAGATATATATAGATGGGAGGGCACACTCTAATGAGCCATATCTAGAATTGATTAAGTTGAGAGAGGTGAGCCTAGAATTCTTATAGGGTGGATCTTGTACCAATGCACGGGTACCATTTGATGTATTTTTTACATCTTAAACTAAAAAAACCCTAGGTTGGAGGGGCACCAACCAAAGAAGATAAGAAACCAGATATTTCCATAAGAAATAAAAAACAAGAGATAAAACAATAATCTCTTCATAAAAATATCTAAGCTTTATTTTGAGATTGCTTATCTATATATAGTAGTGCTAAAGGGTCCACACAAATGAAAAAATAATAATAAACAAATCTTCACTAAACTCAAGGGATGGAAGATGCATCTACATGAATGCACATAAAAACCAAGAAAAAACACAAAGCATAAAGTAAAGAGAAAACCCCTCAATGGTTACTTGTTGAGTTAGGATGCACTAGCTAGTTGAATACATCCTCCTTGGAGAGGATTCCCAGGTTGCTCTCATGATTTATTGGGCTAGATGTGGCCATGTTGAATGGTGCACTCTCCCTAGTTTCAATGCCTAAAACTCCATGTGCATCATTTGGTGCCTCAAAAGTGATTTTAAGGGGGCTTTAACCTTAAGAATAGTAAGTCCCCAATCTATTATGTAGATCAAGATATTTCCAACAATGGATCATTTTCCTAAAGAAGGAGTTCATATGTGAAATTTATTCCTCAAGAAAAGAAACCATTGGTTTTTCTCTACAAGAACACGTATAAGCCACTTTAGTACCTTGTGACTCATCCATGTGGAGTAAGTAACACATAAATTCACTAAAAACTTATAGAATAGAAGCATCAAGAGAATGAAAAACCCTAACCCTAATAACCAAGAAAGAGTGTTAAAACCATAGCCAAAAATGAAGAATAAAGGGGTTTAGAGAGTATTGTAGCAATTCAATGTTTCATAAATAAGTGGTGGCCAAGAGAAGTAGAAAGATAGAAAACCACAGACCACATTTTCCCATAACTTTATAATGAACTTATGATCTCTATATTTCTAAGAAGAAGAAGAAAAATCTTGATTTTGTTGAAATATTCATTTGCATTTATCATTTATAAATATTATATTCATAATAAAAGTATTCATGTTGAATTTATCATTAATAAATATTAATTTCATAGCATTCTATTGTATCTTTTGTCCATTGTATGTAGCATGGGTAGTTGGGAGGATTGATTGTTTTTTCTTGTTTTTTTTAAACTAGAGCAATCGAAAACTGAAGTTGGGTTGGTACTCACGTGACACGGGGTCCAGGGATCCAATCTCGCTACCACTATACCCCTAGGTGCATCCACAGGGCCCAAACCATGGCGCACGGGTAAGTTTGGGGGGATTCAAAGACACGACCTTCCATTTAACACCCACCGATTACAATTTCTCATCTTTAGCACTTGTTGCCCCCCCAAGCTGGGAGGAATGATTGTTACCCTCCCCACCCAGGTTAAATTCTTGTAAGTGACATGATGCTCTTGTTGAGCCCATATGTAATGATTGAGTGGATTATGTAATCTTGCCATACCTTGATTCTCCAGAATAGCAAGTATTGGCATATTTCCAATTGAAAAAAAAACATGTTATTGTATCTTTGTTAATGCAATTTTGTAATGATTGAGTGGATTATGTAATATTGCCATACCTTGATTCTCCAGAATAGCAAGTATTGGCATATTTCCAATTGAAAAAAAAACATTCTATTGTATCTTTGTTAATGCAATTTTGCACATATTTCATATAAAAAAGAAACATGTTTTAGATGATGAGTGAAACATTCTAATATTAAAGAAGAATTAGAATTCAATTTTATACACCTAAATTTGAGGTAAAAATAAAATAAAAAATTATCTAAAGAAATTGGATCCCTCTCGGTGCTTAATAGAAGATGGATCTATGTTGGTTTTAATTTTTTTTTTATGAGTTTACATTAATTCTTTTAATTAATGCAATAGCATCTATTTTATACGTGGATTTAACCGGTATAAAGTGTGTTTCCTTAGATAATTTATCCACCATAACCATGATGAAATCATGCTGCCTCACTATCATTGGAAAACCTGTAATAAATTCCATGGAAATCACATCCCATTTCCATTATGGAATTGGCAAAGGATGCAACAAACCTGCTAGGTGTTGTTGTTCAACCTTTACTTGTTGACATTTCATACACTTAGAAATATACTCAGCATTGTCCTTTTTCATTCCCGGCCAAAAGTATTGCTTTCTCGCTGTAGCAATTTTTTTCTGGTATCTTAGGTGACCAGAATATGGAATTTTGTGAATTTCATCCATTACAATTCTTCTCAAATCTGCTACATTAGCAACGTAAATTCTGTTTTATAAACAAGAAGTTTGTCACCTTCCAAATGGTAACCTTCATACCTCTTTTTCAAATTCTTTTGCTGCAATTTATCCTTTATTTGCAAATATAGTTCATCTTCAGCAATACAGATAGTAATATGCTGCCTCAAATCTGATTAGCAGGTACTAATCGCTGCTACATGCATCCCATGTACTTTTCTGCTAAGTGCATCAGCCACCTTATTTTCTTTAACTTTTATGTGTTTGATTTCAAAATCAAACTCGCATAAAAATCCTAGCCATCTAGCTTGCCTAGCATTTAATGTGGGCTACTCAAACAAATATTTCAGACCACAATGGTCTGTCCTTAGCTCAAATTTTCTTCCCATTAAATAGTGCCTCCACATTTTCAAAGCGTGCACTATGACTACAAGCTCCAAATCATGAGTAGCATAGTTATTCTCATGCTCTTTCAACTTCCTTGACTCGTAGCATACCACATAGTTATCTTGCATGAGAAATCCTCCAAGTCCATCTTTACATGCATCCGTGCATACCACAAAATATATTTCTGGATCTGCAATCTTTAGAATTGGAGTACTCATGTGTAATGTCCCTTTTTAAATTTTTTTATCAAAATGCCCAATTTTTCACTTTTTCCCCAATTTCGACCTTTGACTAGTTTTGATGCCTAGGTCCCAAATTTGTCCCAAATGATCCCAAATCTTTTGAGAAGGTATGTGACTGAAATTAGGACTTGAATATGATTTTCAGGGATGATATATGACCACCAAAATACTTTTTCAAACTCTCTTAAGATTCTGGACCAAGTATGCAATTTTACTAGTAATTTGGGGTTCAAATCCCCCTGGGGTAAGTACTGAAAATGGCTTCCCAAATGCCTCCAAACCCACACAAATTCATGAACAGAGGTAGTGTATGTATCAAGTATTTTATTAAGGTCCCAAATGCACCATTAATTAGTTATTAATTATGTTCCAACCCTCTCCCAAACAACAGCAAAAACCACTAATTCGACCCTTGGGGAAATGACACCAAATCTTCTTCAAATGCAAATAAACTGAGTATAATGACTTCAAATTGTCAAGTGCTGAATATGAAACTTGTAATACACATCAATGGCAGTCCATTCATCACAAATATATCAGAGGAACATTCTTTTATTCGAAATCATCAGCATTATAATGGCATACATCAATGTAGTGGGGAAATGGTCATTGTTTGTTCATTAATCATCATTTTTACATACAACCACTTGTTGTTTTGACCTGAAACTTTCTGAAGATTAAGAAAAGAGTATATAAATCTTATTACAATAAAAAATACATCATGATGATCTCTCCCAAGAAGTACAAGAGCTCACCCAAAGCACAATCCCTCAAGGAGCATGAATATGCCTTCAAAACTGGAAATGGTTGAGAGATGGTGCTGCACTAAACAAAACCATGAGCTTCCCTATAGATGATACCTGCAAATACAAACTCCATTAAAGCTCCATGAAATACCTGGGTGGCCTCTCCAAACACCAACTACGATGGGAATCTTCACCCTCGAAATTGGCTAAGGCAAGAAACTAGTCATCCAATAGCTCTCTCTTCACAAATGCATTTTTTCTCCAAATGATCAAAATCCATTCTCATACTTGATTTCTATATTTTATAACCAACATTAGCCTCATATGGTTTGAATTCCTCCCATTAGCGTCTAGACATTTCCACTTCGGAAATATTCCACATTTGCCACTTGTCTCCTAATTCCCAACCTTCCATCTCCTCCCAATTCGAGTAGGGGTCTCTTGGGATTCTCCAACACCCATGAGCGCCTTCTTTGAGCCTATTTTTGGGGCTGACATGTCATAATGGTCAGATTTCAGAAGTCAGCTCTGAATTTTGTCATAAATTTCATAGATGCTTCATCATTGTTGTCATAGAGCTAGGGAATCTAACCCAAGTGTCCACAAGCTTCCAATTTGACTCTTCCTCTTCCATGGAGGTTACCATTCCATCCCATTTCAACCTAAGATGCTCAATGCCATGTGTATGACTTACCAACTCACTCCATAATTCTTTCCTTCCCATGGATTCGAAATGGCAAGAGAGATATGCCATGTGGCAGTGGGAAACCAAGCTAGTGTGGGTCTCACATCGTCCATATGTCTTCAAAACCATTTGCCACTTATAATTCCTCCTGTATTTATTTATTCAACCTATCTATTAAATACTTGAACTATCATAATGCATAAACATCATTCATTTGCTCCCTTATTACAATTCCAAATGTACCCATTCAACCTAGGGAACTTGGTATGATTGATGGGATTGTCTGCTATGTAATTATTTGAATGGGGACATTACATCGTGAGAAAATTCTTCAAAAGTTGGAATCTTTCTTCACATCTCATTGTCCACTCAAACTTTATCCCCTTCTTTTGCAAAGAAGTGATTGGGTATGCAACCTTGGATAATCCTTCAATAAACCTCCTGTAGTAACCAACAAGACCCATAAAAGATCTTACATCTGTCACATTTCTTGGAGTTCACCAATTCATGGTGGCTTCAATCTTCTCGGGATCCACCAATATTCCCTCCTCGGAAAAATGTGACCCAAATAATGAATTTTATTTTTATAAAAGTCACATTTGCTTAGCTTTGCATACAACTTATGCTCCCTTAGAAATTGCAAAGCCATTCTCAAGTGTTCTTCATTCTCTTCTTCATTCTTGGAATAAATAAGAATGTCATCTAGAAATACAAGAACAAACTTGTCCAAATACTTGTCGAAAACACTATTCATGAGACACATGAATGTAGTTGGTGCATTGGTGAGACCAAATGGCACCACCAGAAACTCATAATGCCCATACCTTGTTCTAAAGGTTGTCCTATGAATGTCTTCTTCTTTTATTCTCACTTGATGGTAACCAGACCTCAAGCCAATTTTTGAAAATACCTTTTCTCCTCTCATTTGATCAAAAAAATCATCAATTCGAGGCAAGGGGTACTTGTTCTTCACTGTAACCTTGTTAAGCTGCCTGTAATCAATACATAACTTGAGCTTTCCATATTTCGTCTTCACAAAAAGTACAGGTGCTCCCCATGGAGACACACTTGGCCTTATGTACTGCTTTTCCAACAACTCTTGTAATTGCATTTTCATCTATAATAATTCCGGTGTACTCATCCTGTAAGGTGTTTTGGAAACTAGAGCAGCTCCCAGAACAAGATCAATTGTAAAATCAATGTCCCTCTTTGGAGGAAGTCCTGGAACTTCATTGGGGAACACATCCTTTAATTCTTGCAAAATAGAATGGTCTTCCAGCTTGGAAATTTCATTTTATGTTTTCTCCAAAATATGGGTTGCATACAATTGGAAACCTTTCTTGCAGAATTTCTTCAACTGCATGGCTGAAATATGCCTAACGGATACTACCTTTGGAATACCCTTTACAACCCTTGGGTTTCCTTCTTCATAAATACACCCAAAAGTATTGTTGTAGCAATCAAGTTTAACTCTATGAGCTTCCAACCAATCCATTCCAATGAGAATATCATAGGAACCAAGTGGCAAAACATTCAAATTTGCAAAAGTGGATAGTCCATCCATTTCCAATGGAAATTTATCCACGATCTCACTAACTTTAGTTGAAGTTGAATGGTTGAACTAACCATGAGTAGATCCAAGGTCAATCAAAATAGAAATAGATTGCTTAACAATATTACCTTCAACTTCAACTAAAGTTGAATAAAGGTCTGCTTAGCGGTCCTCTAGTGCTGCATAAATTCTAGGGATGGTCCTTGCCACTTGACCCATTGTTTTGTAAGTTTTAAACCTTAACAGTGAAGTACAAACTCATATGATTCTTAAGCATTAACAGAAAATACACAATGGCACACACATTACACAGAGATTTTCACCTGGAAACCCTTAACCGGGAAAAAACCATCCAAACTTAGAGCCGCATAGCTCCTTTTTCATTATATGTTTATTTTACATGTACAATACAATAAATGGTATTCTGCAGCATCTAAAACCCTAATTCGTTTACCCGAATTAGGTTACAACCCTAATTCCTTTTACCGGAATTAGATTAGAGTACAATGGGTCAAAAATCGCGAAAAAGCAAAAAGCAACCCTGTCGGGCTACCCCCCCCTCTAAACCCCCCCCTCCGGACGCGCCCGGCGCAGGCGAATCACTAGTGCCGTAGGGATCGTGTTGTACACGCAGCGACCATGTGAAGAGATATAACATACCCAACATGTTTCAGATCCTTGGATGTTGTGAAATTACTTTTCACCCCCACTCCGATGTGGACATTTCCTAAGCATGTGGTCCCCTCCACATCCCCAACATTGAAGAGGCTCTCTTGGCTTGTCTCCCATCATTCTAGCTGGCTTAGTCACACCCAGTGGTGGCTTCCTTGGCTGATTTCTGAATTGAGGAGGCTTGAACCCCTTCTTCCTTTGGCCAAACTTTCATTTTTCTTATCCTTCCATGCCTTATGGAATTATGGTTTGCTTTTGTTTTGATCATAACAATACTTGGCCTTTCTTATGGCCTCCTCTAGAGTTCAAGGTTCATCAAACTCAATTATATATTTATATGATTGGGGTAGTCTACTTAGAAAATGTTGAATTTTCACCTTATCAGCCTTGATGTATTTGACATATCTTAGCAGTTCCAAGAATCTGTTTGCATATTCTTCCATCGTCATTTGTCCCAATTTCAGCTCATGGAACTCTTTGATTTTGTCACCATAGTACCTATCATAAAGGTACTTCTCCTTGAAGTACTTCTTGAACTGCTTCCACACAATCTTCCTTTCATTGATCCTCTTTACTTTCCTAAGGTGTTCCCACCATATATACGCTCTTCCATTTAGATTGAATATGGCCACTCTTTCCTTCATATTTCCTAAATAGTCTTGGACTTGGAAATACTTCCTCATCCCAAGAAGCCAAGCCTCAGCTTCTTGACCAGATTTAACCTCACAATTTAAGGTAGGAGGTTTGGCCTTCTTAAATTCTCCATGAGAGTTGTTCTTGGAAGACCTCTTCATCTTGTTTCTATGAGATGAAGAGCTTGAAACTTCAATGGATTCTTTAGAGTCGGATGACTCACTAGAAGATGTTTCTGGAGTATATGTCCTATCTCTAGAAATCCTTCTTGAACTATGGATCTCTTGTGGGAATGCCTCCTTGAGATACCCCCACTCCTTTCCTAATTTTCTTAATCATGCCCATGGTTTATCTTTCTTTGAATGTCTTTCAAGCTTTGAAGCATAGTTGCATTCAATTGATTATGCTCTTCTTGGGCTCTAATCATCCTGTCATTGTCTGATCTGCAACTCTGCAGTTCCACCCTTAAGCTCCTCATGGTTTCTACAATGTCTGGTGGATTTGCTTGGTTTCTTCTACCATTAGATTTTGTCTCTGCATTATCAACCTGTACATTCTCTCCCATTGCATCTGACTCAACCTAAAAAGGATCCTATGCATCCTCCATGATGATACTCTTCTTCTTGGTCCAACCAAGATCAAAATTCCCAACTGCACTAGACTGAAATGATGATCCCTAAATGTCACTAATAGGATTTTGAATCTGCAAAAGTGTTTATAAACACATTTTTTAGATTTATTACAGTCTTAGAAAATTATAACATTAATCTTCATGCAACCTAGGAATAACCCATATTGACAATTTATGTCAAATTACAGAACTTCTCACACTCAACGATATATGAGGGGGACGACAGGGGTCAAGGGGGATTTCCCCCTTGTGGATTCTCTGGCGCATAAGATCGACTGCATTTTTCAATTTAGGGCACTCAAAAAGTGACTATGAAAATGTTGCTTTTCCTCTGATCCGCACCCTTCAAGTGCCACCTACATTGCCTTACCACTATCAGTGATAAGCGGTTTTAGGATCCTAGAAGAGTGGTTTCCTAAACTGCTTTTACGTTCCTGAATGCACGAGAGAGTGACACATGGATAGGGTGGTTTTCATTCAGGGCTTCAAAACTAAATTAACCTTCATGCACCTTCATGGCCCTGATTCAATCCTGGTCGTCGATCGTATCTGCGTGATCCCCCAGAGTAACATGACATTTGCGGGTCCCATTACCCATGTCATCTCCGCACATCATGTCTAGACCCAACATAACATCATTTTTTGTTGGATGAAAGCGGTTTCAGGGTCTGAGAATAGCGGTTTCATGGACCCACTTTTGCAAGCCTGAATGCACGAGAGAGCGACACGTCATCGAGCAGTTTACTGCTCCAGGGTTGTGTATCTCTGTTTAACCTTTGTGCATGTTCAAGGCCCTGAGACACTGTAATTCGTTGATAAAATATGCACGATATCCAACAACTGACATGACTGATGAGGGTCCCATCCCTTCTGACATTTATGCCTGTCACTTTCTCCGCATCACATCAGTTCCCTGTTAGACCCAAAAGGTGGTTTCAGGCTCCAGGAGAAGCAGTTTCCCGAGACCACTTTTACATGCCAGAATGCACCAGAGGACGACACGTGGATGGGGTGGTTTTCATTCAGGGCCACGAAAACAAATTAACTTTCATGCACCTTCGCGGGCCTAAACCATTCTCAGCCGTCGATATGCCTTGCTACTCAACGGCCAGATCTTCTCTACCTTCACACTCCATCCTTTACGGTCACCTACGCACACATATATGATGTGGCTAGTCCACATCACACCCTCTACCCACGTAGCTCCTCCACATCACCCTGCCACCTAGCATTGGTGGGGCCCAACAAAATTTTCCCAAATTTCAAAATTTCAGGTTTAGCAAGGTTTTCATTAGGCAATAAGGGGTAATTTTCGAAATTGGTTCCAACTTACTCCAAACCCTTAATTTCCATTTAACTACCACTTTACAGAAACAGATTTTCCTACAGAACCAGTTCTGATTTTTTCCCGTAAATCGGGATTTCTGGCCCATATAGCTTTGGCATTGCAACCAGAAGCTTTGATACCACTCTGTAATGTCCGCCTCACCCAATGCGACCATCAGTAGGGGACGTTGACCAAATCTGGGCTCTCAAATTTTGCCTCAGATCCATAATACAATTTTTTCACAAACAGAATGTGTGCAGAATGAAAATAAACATGCACAGAGGAATTTAAAATCTATCCACACACATCTAACATGCAAATACAAGCATAAACATTACAGGCATCAAATAAAACATTTTAGATTCAAATACATGAGAATACTTATCTTTATCCAACGCATATCCAAGCAACTGGTTGTGTAAGAGAACTTTTCTACCCAACCATAGGCACTATGTCCAGCATATACTATTTATGTTGTTGAGAGGCCACCCCCGAGCTGGGCTATGAGGCCACCATGGAAAAAGAAACACCTACAGGCTTCTATCTCTCAGCCCACAACCCAACCTGCTCTATGTGCTTAGCCAAATGCTCATACAGATCTCTACAGGGGTCTCACTTATCCCTCACAGCCTTGTCTTCCACAATACCTACCCCACACAACACCCTTCTAGCTCAGGCATCCCCTTCACCGATCCACGGTTCTCTTAGGAGATCCATCTTGCTGGGTGCTTCCAGTGTGTGCATAGAATAATTCCAACTTGGTATTGGCTACTATAGAACCACCTACAACCTCAATCTATGGATATTCGAGCACCTACGAGCAGCATAACTCAAGGGTAAGGGTTCCTAGATTTCCCAGCCTCTCTGTTCACCTACAGCCAAAATACCCACTTCCCAATCTGCAGCATGGTCTCCAAATTCGAATTTATGGGTTCAAAACAGCATGGTAAGTTCATGGACAGCAATGGAGAGCTCAACAACCTCTAAACTTGCATGAAAGAATGAGACCAAATGAGGGTTGACTCCAAAGGATATGAGAAAATGGTGACAAGACAACTGACATAACTTCTGGTAGTAGAATAAAGGACTCCTGGAAGCTGCAGACTGACTTCTGTCATGACAAAACTGTCACAAAAGTGCAGTCAGTCCCATACTACAATAACTACATGAGGTGACTTTTCCCACCAACCACACACATGCATTAATGATTGGAAAGTGGTCAAAAAATGAGATAATTGGCTTATTCTCATCACATGATAGAATTTAGGTGTGAGCTCTAAGGTTGACACTTGGCAGCAAGGATTTAGTTCCCCATGGACCCCCTTTCATCTTCCCATTGGTGGAATCATAGCCCCTTTGGTGCTCAAGTTACACAGCCATTGTTGGACCATTTTATTATTTATGCACACAGTATTTACATAATATTATAAATCGGAATAAAAGCCAACTAAACAATCCAAATCAAATATAAACATAATACATGCCTATCCATTCACTAGTCGGGCCTTGGCCTTGAGCTCCGCACTAGGAATTCGCACTAGCATATTTACATCATTTACATAAATTTGGATAAATACATTCCAAGTCAAAACTAGGGGTAATACATAAATAATTTTAAAAGTTTATAAGCATCATCTCTTATTGTTTTAAAAGTTGGTTAAAAGACAAACCAAGGGAGGGTATCGCAAGGATAGGTGTGTCATACACTTTACAATCAAAACCATAAACAATTTATGGTTTTTATTGTGGTTATTTATTGAGTGCTATAAAAAATTTATGGTTTTTATTGTGGTTATTTATTGAATGCTATGCTGCCGAAATTTCTCCATAAGGCTTATGTTGTTGAACACTCATGTTGAGAACATTGTAATGTATTGTAATCATTTCAGTAAATGATTAATACATTTGAGTGTTCTTCGGAGTGTGGATTTTTTCTCCTGGAAAAGTTTCCCCTATAAATTATTGTCTAATGGTTGTGTGCTTATATGTTGTTCATTATTACAATTTTTATTTAAATCAATTCACATTCTTCTCACTTTGACTATAATAGAAATTATATGACTAGAATAGCAATTATATTCTGCACCTCTACTTCCTTTGAGATACATCCAACAAGTCTCTACCTTAAACTAATATAGTCTCAAGAAAAACACATAGTTTTACATAGTTCCAATGAAAACAAAATTACTAGATGTTGAAAGCCTCAGGTTCAACTAGCATTCAAGTAGAGAGTAAGAGCACACACATGAGAACCATCAAGATGAATGTATGGAAAGGGTAGCCAACTGCTTTATTAGTCCTCTTGAATATTATTTATACAAGAATAGAGAAGTTTGGAGCGTTACACCCACTCCAACTGATCTCATTTAGGGTTTTGTGCATGTATCTACTTTATATTATAATATTACATAAGAATAATGACATTTATGGGGCCTAAAGAGGTCCCCTCAACATCTCCTCCACCCTCAAACTCTTCTTCGTCCCGAAGAGAACAAAGAGATGTGCAGTAACATCCTAGGTTTTTGCTCATGTTGAAATAGTCTTCACTGTGTATCAACCATACATACCAGTCTACATAGGTAACTTAGCCGCAACATCCACCGGATAGATAGGAAGGCACACATGTGCAAGGCTCTACCATGACCTGTTACTCTTCATCCTAGTCAACAAGTCGATTAGGTCCTCCTTACGGACCTGCTGGAGGACATTACTCTGGGTATACTACAACCCACAAAGTTCTCAGAGCAGGGTACTATAGGCCTACTCTCTTCAGGGATGCTCATGCCTATGTCAGAAATTGCGATGTATGTCAAAGAAGTGCTGGAAAGCTACCTAAAGCAGCAGGTCCCTTGCAGGCAGTTATCATCACTGAACCATTCGAGCAATGGGGTATAGATATTATTGGAGAAATAAACCCAAAATCCTCGCTACAGCATCGATACATTCTGACTTCTACAGATTATTTTACAAGATGGGATGAAGCCATTCCCCTACGGAAAGCTAACAAGGATACGGTCATCAACTTTTTGGAATAAAACATCATAACCAGGTTTGTGGTTCCAATTTCTCTAGTTTTTGATAATGCACCTTATTTTTCATCAATGAAGATTAATGAATTCATGTATGAAAGAGGAATTAAATTACATTATTCATCCAATTACTACCCTCGGGGAAACGGTTTAGCTGAGTCTACCAATAAAAATCTCATCCGAATCGTGAAAAAGACAGTGATCGAAAATCAAAGAAGCTGGCACATAGCTCTCCCTCATGCCCTATGGGCAGACAGAGTAACGCCCAAAAACGCCTTAGGAGCTTCCCCTTTCAACCTGGTCTATGGCAAGGAAGCTATTCTCCCTCCGAATATATTGCTCCCATCTTTGAAGTTGGCCCAATCCTACCGAGGTTCTAGCAGTCAAGCCCTACAGTCCAGGATTGATACCTTGCTAAAACTACAAGAGTCACGAGAAAAGGCCAAGGAATGGTTTCATCATCACCAAGACATAGTCAAACGATGGTTTGATAAAAGAAAATCCGGGAAGAGGGATTTCGAAGTAGGAGACTTAGTCCTCAAATGGGACCACCAACACGACGGTAAGGGAATGCACACAAAGTTTCAGCACCTATGGCTTGGCCCTTATCAAATTTCTGAAAAGCTTGGTCCATCAACCTATAGAGTGAAAGATTTGCAAGGAGAGGAACTAAACCTCCCTCTCAATGGCCTCGCCTTAAAACAATACTTTGCGTAATTTCTGAAGGAATTTTGTACATAAATAAAACACTGTCTTTCTGTTTTGGTTTGTTCTTCTTTTCTTTTGCTTCATTTTAAATTACTTTGATTACCTTTTAGTTTGTCAGTTAGCTTGATCCATTTTCTTTTATTTTGTTTGTTTTCCCTTTTGATTAAGTTCTTTGTTTAAATAAATCCAAGCTCAATTGTGGTGTAGCTAAATGAATGAGACTCCAGAAAACTCAGAAGGATGGTCATAAAGAAGCCCACTGATAAAGGGAATACATATTTGTAACTTTGCTTTCACTAATTGGTTTCTTAGAATGCAGCAATCCTCTTTTATGTTTGGTAAAAAATAACCCCTGTCAAATAGATAAGATCTAGCATTTCCTTTTTACTATCTTAGGGCCCCATTCACTCTAACATTAATCGCTGTCTCAAGAAGTTAACTATGGCATACCCATGGAGAGGAAGCATGTCCCACAGATACATGGTATTTAAAATGATCCCATGCTGCAAGTAAAGCCAAAAAGCATATGTCAAAGAGTCTGGTTTCCATAAATTCTCGCCTCAATTAAAGCATGGCTGAGAAAATAAAAGAAGCTTGTAAATCAAGGAAGCTGAAGGAAGCTATTCAAATAAACCAGCCCAGCAAGGTTGTTCTCCATCCGTGAAGCATGAAATCAAATAAATATTCTGCTCACACAAAAGGACATTTTGGATTGAAGAACTTATATCAAAATTTTGAAAGCAGGAGAAACTTATTTATGGAAGACTCAAAGCGGCTAAAAGTCGTGAATTAAAGAAACGTCTAAAAGGATGTAAAAAGCATGGGAATGAGGAACAAACAAATGTGCCTATGAGATATTGTCACGATCCTGTGGAGTCCTATACTAGTAAGCGTCTGGAAGACATAATTTTAAAATAAACCCCACACTTTGGCCCTTAGATAGTTTTAAAGAAATCTGAGTCAAAGCTGCCTTTCCCTTTATCACCATCATGATAAGAGTGATCACTGCATTCTTCGAAGCTGAACTATGGAGACATTTGGTTGCACATGTAATCAACACTTTGAAAGTTTCCTGACCTTCAGATGAGTTTGTTTCAGAGATCTGTGTTCACCAGTGAATCGCCATTTGTTGTTGCTACAACATCCCCCCCTAGATTTTTTGAAAAATATTGGGGCCCCTCCTTTGTTTTTGAGAAGAAGTTTGCCTAAGGATATTTGGACATCATTTCCTTACTTAGTTTTTTTCCTGAAGAAAGGTCTTTACTTGCCTTACTTTTTGAGTTTATGCTCATTTTTTTCCTAAGTAAAACTCAAGATTCTGGGCCGCAACGGCGGAAGCTCTGAGCTAACCTTGCCGAAACGGCGGAAGAGTTGGTCCAAAATTTCTGAAACTGCGGAATAAAAAATACTAAGTCAACTCGCGGCGGAAAACTTATCTTAAAGCATCTGAAAAGGCGAAACCTTTGATCAAGTGAACCCACGGCAGAACAAATTCACCAAGTTTCTCCGCAACGGCGGGATATTTCGTCTAACTCTTCCGCAAACAATCGAAAACTTACGAATAAGTCATCTTTGTGGGAAGACTCGTCTATCTTTCCCGAAATGGCGAAGGCCTTCAAGAAACTCTTCCGCACCGGCGGGTAGAGTGGCACATTTTCGGAAGAAATCGGATAACTCTCCTGCAAAGGCGGACAAACTCACTTAAGTTTGCCAATGCGTCGCGGCACACTTCCCCTTTGCGGAAACATTCGGACAATTCTCCCGCAACGACGGGAAAAACTCAGCCTTTCTTTCCGCAGGAGACGGAGACCTTAACCTATTCTTTCTGATTTTTGGCGGTCGTATTTATTAAGAAAAAGGTCGATTTGACCCATCCGTAAGCCGCCCTAATCCGGTTTTAATGGCTTGCAACCACCCTAAAAATGGCTCGCACATACCATTTTTATTATATAGGGCGTAAACCCCGTTGGATTTCCATTGTTTCTTGTCGCTTGAGAGCTCTCTTCCTGTTTTTGTTTAAAGTCACGAAGCGCACATTCCAGGCTTGTCGGTTCCACAAAAAACACAAGCATCCACATATCTCTTCACAGGTTAGTACCTTTGCAGACCTTATTATAATGTGTTCTTCTTATCTAAAATGGCATGATTCGTCACTCTTTCCATTCTATCCTAGCCATGGCGGGACTCTCAGAATAACCATGACTATAGCCGACCCATATGCACCTCTGACTAGGCGTATTTAAGCCCTAATTATGGACATAAAAGGCTCTAGAACCTCAAACACCCACCACTTAAATGTTAGAATAACCTGCAGCATACCCCTGCCCGTCATAGAAGCCACCTGCTTGGTGATTTCGAGACCAACCTTGCCCATCCTTACATCAAAGTTATAAGCATTTTTTTTTTACGCGACTGTAGAGTTTTACGCCATTCTGCGCTTTGAAACCGATTATTATCATGTTTTTCTCTTATAAGATCGTAGAATACCCAGGCCTACTTTATGTGCATTGCTTTCGTAGTTCATAATTACAATATCAACAGTGGAAGTAACCAAATTAAAGCTTTTCACGAGATTATAAAATAGCATGTGAAAGAAATATTTTGAAACAGTGAGACGAGCAGGAATTAGAAGTTTTAGTTGGCATTTGTATCTTATCATCATAAGTAGGATGCCGGTTTGGATTGCTGACATCGCGTCATATATTCTTATTCATGTCTAATTGTTGAACAAGATTTTCAAAAATGGATAAAGGTGGCAAGAGAAAGTCAAAGGCAACCGACGAAAGCACAAGAGTAGAAACTACATTCCAGGATACCAAGTGCACCACAGGCGTGCCTCCAGAAGTAAACTGGGGAGATGTATACCGTATGATAAGAGATCAGGACTTCCCTGAAGCTCTTCTAGAGGAAGAATGTTTATATCAGAACATCAAAAACTCTTGTATATCCAAGGCGTCCACACGTCCAGAGCTCTTCCGATGCTCGAAAGTAATTGGATGGATTTTACAGCATGCGAACACCGAGACAAGAGTTATAGCAGACAGCAAAGGAAAGGCTTTTGCCTCATTTCACCCATCCTATATCTCAACGGCTTACAAGTTTCCCAAACCCTAGTAGCGGCTTGATGATGCATGGTTGGAAGGGATGCAGATGGATAATCTAGAGATGGCAAGGAAGCTGTTAATTTCGGGCAAACAAATTAGAAAAAAGGATAGTGAGGAGTACGAGGTTCAGAATCTGAGGCCCCCTTTCAGATTGATCACTCTCATGTTGAGCAGAATCTTCGGAAGACCCGATGGGACGATGTTCATGCTGCAATGGGTTCCCATCATCCACTATGTAGCTTTCAAAGGGACAATTTTCAACTAGGCTGATATTCTCTCAGACAACCTGTCATCAACTATAATAGCTGCACGAGAAGGATTAGTGGAGAGGAAGGAAGAATATTATATGGCCTCTTACTTGATAGATTGTATTGTGGCGAAATGCCTCTTTCCCAAGTTGGGATGCATATGGAACTCGGTGGATGGCTCATTGTTCATTGCCTACAAAATATTTTGGGCTCATAATTACAAAAAGATTTACAAACTCATTTGTGAGGAGTTCATCATGCCCCTATATGAATTAATGTTTAATGAAGAACCCAACTGCCTATCTGAGAACACCATGGAAGTTTTGGAGAAATATGGTGATTTCTATTTTTCGCCAGAAGGTACCTACATAAGAATGTACGGAGGCTCCAAAACCCCGTATATCCTACCTAGGTATGCTACGGATTATATAGTCCACAAGGAGATGGTAAGACAGGTATTCATTGATGGAATTGGTAATACCCTGTATAAGGCCAAGAAGTCTACTTTTATGCCTTTACCTTTCTATGTCGAGGCCTACAAGTTCTCAGGAATTGCAACTGTAAAATATTTTGTCGCAGAGTTGAAAAGATTTCATTTTGGAGAAAAGATTTTTCACAGGAATGATCAACAAGGCAAACCTGCACAACATTGCAAAGAACTCTCCACTCCCTTTGAGTATGCTAACTATTATGATCAAGAGGAGGAAGTATATAGGGGGGTTAGAAATATGACTGAGCTACGGATTTGTCAAATGGGAAAAGGAGCAGCCAGCTCGAGCTCTAATGTTGTGGAGAAAATAGATCAACAGTGAGAAAAGGGTACCTTGGGGACTGCTAAGGCTCTCTCGAAAGAAGAACAAAGGCTCCAGGAACAAGCCAAGAAAATCCAAGAGGAAGCTGAGAAAAGAATCAACAAGGCAAAAGAGGATAAACTCCAAGAAGAAGAGACTTTGAGAGTCCAAGCAGCTGAAGCTGAAGAAAAGAGGAAAGAAGAAGAAGAGAGAATCATATTGGAAAGAAATGTGAAGCAAGAAGAAGATGACACACTAAGAAGGGAGCAGGAGGAAGAGGCACAAAGAAAAGAAATCCAAAGAGGATGCTGACCCCAAAAGCCCAGACATGCAAGACTTAGATATGGGTTCCCCCATAAGAGACCTCCGCATTGTCCCTTTAACACCCTCAAAAGGCAGTACAGTCTCTCAATGGGAAAAGTTCGCTTACAACAAGAAAAGAAAAACCATTGTTAAAGAGACAGGTTCTAGGTTGAAAAGACCTTTTCAGCCAGACATTATCACTACACATGAAGTCATGCGGAACACATAGGAGGCTGCTAAAATCCTAGCATCCATCTCCGTAGCCATGGTTACAATGACTGCAGACAATGTCAACATACTAGGAGATAAATTGAGTCTAGAGAAAGAGAAAGCCTGTCAGTTGCAGGAAGCTTTAGTCAAAGAGCAGAATTATACAAATTTGATGATCGAGAGGAATGATGCTCTCACATCTCAAAAGGAAGAATTAAATGAAACGCTCTAATAGCTGGAAGCTGATAGGAGAGCTTTGGCAATGCAAGTAAGGGTGTTAGAGGCATAAAAGGGAGAACTTGGAGGTAAAAACCTGAAGCTTGAATCAGAGAAGTTTGACAATATTCAGGAGATCAACGACCTGAAAGAACACATGGAAAAGTTGCAAGGAGGCAACGAATTGTTAGAACGACAATTGGAACTGGTAAACAACAAAATGGGGGACATTAGCCCCTTCCACGAGCAAGCCTGTGAAATACTAAGAAGGACCTACGGCTTCCAAGAAATCCTATCAGAGGAAATATACAAACTAAAAGCAACAATGGCCAAGGTTAAGGAAATCAATGTCGAAGCCACCAGGGTCAGGAGGAAGCACGCACGCATCAGTGAAGAGATTAAGAAACACATTGAGTGGAGAGAAGGGAAATCAGAGTTCCCGGTGACTCTTCTCGTTAAATCTGTTGTTGAATACAGGGCAGATGTGCGCACCTTGGATTATTCTAAATATTGTGGAGTAAAGTTGGCCACCGTAACCCTAGCTACTTATGAGCGGTGTAAGAATTTGTATTCTCAAATACGAGCCACACATGAAAGTTGTCAGATGGCCATGCCCCAAAGGATAGAAGAATTCCCAAATAGAGCACAATGTTTATCTGACCTGAATGAGGGGCTTAAGGAAGAAAGCGAATATGTGCAGAAGCTGGACATCTTGACTTCAGAAGACCTGCACCAATTTATCAGCCAAGCTGCTATTCATAAACACTGCCTAGAAGAAAGTCTCCAGGCCACTATGGCAGAAATGATTGTCCTAGCAGAAGAGATTGCCAAGCAAGAAGTGTCTCTTAGATTTATGATTCCCCTGGTTGGAATCAATATTGTAAAGGAAGCGAATCAATGGGGAAATTATATAGTAGAGGTAGACAGGGCACTGGAAGCCAACCAAGCTTCGACCTCATAAAGTGTTCCAGCTGCTGCAGTAGCGTTAGTTTTAGAAGAAACACCAGCGGTCTCAGAAGCGCCCAAGTCAACCAAGGAGCCAGCTCAGGGATAGCTCACATTCGCAAACGTCTAACTAAAGAAAGCCAGCATGCCTCTTGGGTTGCTATTTTATCCGTATACCTTTGAATTATTAAAATGACTTATGGTCTTTAGCTCCCATTCTTTTTTTTGTAACGTTAATTGGGATATTTCTCCTTTTTTGTAATATCAGCACTACAAGACAAATTGGAGGAATATAAACGGTTAGGGTATAGGTGGCATCTCCTAGCACAACTTGTAAAGTTATATATAGTTGATTAGAAGGGAATAGAAGGGACTTTTGGCAGGTGAAAGGACATTTTCTGTCTTGTATATTTCTGCTACATGAATAAGAAAAATGGTTTTGGCCTGTGGAAGTATGCACAGCACTTTGCTTGGGATCATGTTGGATAATTGCTAAACTATTTCTGCGTCTTTCATACATTTCCTGTGAGATCTTTCCTAGCTATTGTGAATTAATTCTCTACTATGAATGGTTTCATTTCCTTTGCAAAATTTCTGTGTTAAATGGGTAATAGAATGTTTATCTTTATCGAAGCTATCTTGGATAATCTTTATTTCTGTTGTAAATGCTTCTTTCAAATTTAACAGCTATCTGTGAAGTTCTTGGGCGCATTTCCAGTTTATTACTCATTCTTTAAATTTGCTCCTTATAAGGATAGGTTAATTTAGATTTAATTAGCTTAGAATAGGTTTGTTTAGCGCATGCATTTAATTTAGGGCACATGCATATCATATTAAATACAAAATATATAACTGGTGGATCGGGCCGCAACCAGTAAAATAAACAAATCTTTACACCTCACACGGTAGCTGGAACCGTTAACCGGATGGATTCCCCACACCAAACGGTGGGCGATCTAAATGGGATCGCGTACTGGGGAGAATCCCTTGCTGATTGATGTTGCGATATTCGAGGCATCAACACACCCTTATCATATGTATTCTCAATAAGCATCCAAATCCTCAATAACCATTCATATAAATTTGAAATTTCAAAATGTAAGTTTCGTAGGTAAATTTAGTAAAAGAAATTTCAATAATTGAAAATACATTATTCTCCTATTTGTTTTGTCCTCTTCTCTTCTAAAAATCAATCAAATCCTATAGCAGCTCCAAATCCAACAATGGCCCAAACTGGGTTAACCACCCAACCAACTGGGAACAGTCTCTCTGACCCCCTATCCTAGAAAACTCATAATATCTCTCTGGCCCCCATGCCCAAAACTCCAAGAACAAAGTTCCCATGATCCTACAAGTCCAAAACTAGTCCAAAATCACACAATCTTTGTTATGTTTTTCACCACCCCCCTTTTCTCCCTCCCACTTTGAATTTCATCCCCTCCTTGGCCAACTTTCCAAAATATTAAATACTATGAAATAAAGTCTTGGCATACCATTCAAAATAATAATATATTAAATCAAATCTGAGCAAACAATAAAATCTTAGCAACAATAAATATTAGCAAACAATCAAATCAAATCTTAGCAAACAATAATATTATAAATTAAATCTCAATACCTAGTTCCAAATTTAATTATTCAACGAGAATTAAATTTTTGCTCACTTAATTTGGAATTAATCTATTTAGTAATTAATTACGTGTAGTGGTGTTTCTTTAATTACTCTAAACCACATTCATACATATATTAACAATAAGGATATAATTAAACAATTAAGGATGACCATTAGATCTAATTTATTACTAATATTTAATTAATATAAATAATATTACATAATTAATACTTATCATATTGATTAATATAATTCTCGCATTAATATATAATTTACAATCCACTCAAGCAATTTGCAATGTATAAACAATTAATAAATATACTAGCACATTGCATGCGAGGTATGGGTATCTATCTAGCATACACATACCTTGTACACATGCTAATAATCGTGAGCTTGCAATGCACCTAATACCTTTAATCTTAATTGCACATTAACATTCATATGCTTGTGATAATAAAATCAAAACAAGGCATTACAGAAAGGTGGTACAACATATCCTTCCATACTTCATAAAAATGTCACCATTTATGGCACTTTATGGCTCGCATCCTCCATCCCTCACATAATATTTGAAAGAGAAAGCTAAGGTTAGCGCAGTGGAGGATCACATACAATACCAACAAGAAATTCTCAAACTCTTGAAAGGCAACTTGGCTATAGCAAAAATAGGATGAAACAACAAGCATATCAACATCGTAGTGAAAAGAAATTTGAAGTAGGGGATTGGGTATTTTTTAGGCTACAACCATACAAACAGATGTCCCTCAAGCAACAAAAGGACAATAAATTAGATCCCAAGTACCAAGGTCCCCATAAGGTGTTGCATAGTGTAACATACCCGCGTTACATATACACACAATTTACAAACTGTAAAACAATAAAATAAAAATTACTTGGAGCATCTAATTAACAGTCCCATATCTACATTAGTTGGCCTATAAACATAAATAAATACACCAGCAGCCATAAGCATGCCATCTGTGCTCGGAATTAGACATATCAGAGTTCAATTCTAACTTTTCCTAATTTTCGGTGAAGACTACCATCAAAATTATAAGCAAACATAAGCTTAACACGGAGTTAGAAAGACTCATCGAAGCTTGCAAATTTAAACAACACATCTCAACCTTATTCGTACAAAAGACTCCCAATCGGACATTCAAACTCATAACCGGGTTTAGGCTTATCATGCTATGAACATTACATGAACCATTCATTCCTCGTAAGGTTATGACAGCATATATGAGATACATAAATGAAGTATAATCCATGCATCTTTCACATATAAGATTCCAAATGCATATAACTCACACAATTGAAGGAAACATCATTCAAGGATACAACCTTCTACACAGGATTAAACATAACATAATTATGGCTTACATATAATTACACCTTCATTCAACAAACTGAACATAACAAGCATAATAATTCACATGAACAATAAAATTCATCCACAGATAAACTTATATGATATTCACATGAGAGTGGCGACTGACTGCATGTGAACCACACTCCACCCAACCTTAGAACTTGTCCATCCTGTACTATTTCACCTCCCAAGTTCACCCTCGATCCGAGATCCAGATATTAACCAGATATATCTCACCAATTTTCCCCAACTCACTCTCAGAGTCTAAGGTGGAATTAACAGAGGTAAAAGATATACATAGGTTTCAGCAAACAACGGTTTGGTAACCAATTCCTTTTCAATACCACAATTGACCCACCTGAGTTCCTTCCCAAAATGCACAGTGACACATTTCACTGCAAGCGCGGGTTTCCCTCTGGGTCTCATGCTTAATTGCCAATTTACTGGTGGGTGCAACCAAGGAAATCATGGCCAAAACGGTTTAACTCGACAATTCGGGTTTAGTTTCATCACAAGGATTCTTCCCCAAGCTTTCTTCACTCTCTGATAACTCAAACACACAGTGATCCTCTTCACTGTCTGTGTCTGAAATTCCTCTTAGATTCTCCCCCTTCTTCTTGCACTCTACAGACACTTTTCCCGTGCTCCCTGCATGCATTCGCCGTGCATCCTACTCGACTAAAGTCCAACCACCCAGGCCGTGCATAGCAGCACCCTCCCCACTTCCTCTGGATCAATGAGGAAACCCCGTGTCCCTTTTGGGATCCCACATGGCTATCCCAAAGGAACACGTCCTCCCATCCATAATCATGATTAGACACTAAATATCCAGATTAATTAATAATTAATCCCCCACTAAGAATATGGCTTATGGGTATGGGTTTTGGGTTTATCATAATGTTTATAGAACAAGGGTTTAGGGAACAAGGTACTTAAGTCAACCTTACCCCCTCACAACCCTCGATTAATATATGGATCTCCTCTTCAACGTTTTTCTCTTCATGCAGCCAGCTGGTATTTGTATTAAAATATAATCAAGCTATGTACATACTCATAGCCACAATGTTCATATTACAATAAAATATCTAACCTGGGCCAGGGAGTGTTACAATTCCCCTCCCCTTAGAGTCTTCATCATCCTCGATGATTAACATTGTATCAAAACATATACAAAATTACGTTGTCATAATGTTTTATTATATACACATTTTCAAAATAAATGCGGATACTCTTCCCGCATTATATCTTCCAGTTCCTAGGTAGATTCTTCAGGACTGTAATGGATCCATTGGACCTTTACCTGTCCGATGACCCTGTTCCTGATTATCTTGCTTCTACGATCCAATATGCATATTGGTTGAACCTGCATTTCCCCTTCTGGTTCCACTTGAAGAACAGACCAATCAAGCACATGATTAATATCGTAAACACACTTTTTCATAAATGAAATATGAAACACATTCTGTATTTTAATAGTGGGAGGTAGTGCTAACTCGTAATCTATTGATCCCACTCTGCTTAAGATTTTGAATGGTCCACAAAATCTAGCAGCCAATTTCTTGCATTTTCCCAACCACAAGGAATTTTTCTTCCCTCTAACCTTCAGGAACACCATGTCCCCAACTTGGAATTCTTTGTGTGTCCTTCTTTTATCTGCATAGCTCTTTTGAGGATCTTGTGCCATTTTCAAATTATGTTTTTTATCGTTACCACTTTATTTTCAATATCATGAAGCATTCCAGGCCCAATGATTAACTTGTCTATAGGTTTATCCCAATTTATTGGAACATTACACTTTCTACCGTATAAGGATTCAAATGGACTCATTTTCAAAGATTCTTGGTAACCATTATTATAAGTGAATTCCACCAAGTACAGGTACTTTTCCCATTTTCCTGGTTTTTCCATGACATACATCCTGAGCATGTATTCAATGACTTGATTTACACGCTCAGTCTACCCATCAGTTTGGGGATGATAAGATATGCTTAAATCAAGCTTAGTCCCAAACTCTTTAAACAAACCTTTCCAAAAATTAGAGGTCAACTTTGGATCTCTATCCAACACAATGGCTTTCGGAATACCATGCAACCTAGCAATTTCTTTCATATAAATCTCAGCAATTTTAGCTGCCTTGAAAGTTGATTGAACATGAATGAAATGAGTTTTTTTGGTTAACTTATCAACCACTACCATGATATAATCATGTTTCATCGTGGTTCTCGGAAATCCTATAGTAAAATCAATAGTTACAGTGTCCCATTTCCATTCAGGAATAGGCAATGGCTTAAGTAAACCAGCTGGGTATTGATGCTCTACTTTGACCCTTTGACATTCTAAACAACGAGCAATGTAATTGGCCACCTCCTTTTTCATATTTGGCCAATAAAAATTCTTCTTTACAGTTGTAATAGTTTTTTGATATCTGGGATGTCCTACATAAGGTACATTATGCATTTCCCTCAATATTATTCTTTTCAATTCATCATGATCAGGTACATACATCATATCCTTAAAATGAAGGATACCATTCTTCGCTACTGTAAAATTGCAGAACTTTAATTCTTTACTTCCTTCTTGCAATGTTGTTGTTACTTGTAAATAATTCTTGTCACTTTTCAAAGCTTCAAGCAATTTGATTTGTAATTTAGAATTCCAAGTGTTGATGGCTGAAACTTGCATCAGCTATCCCCTTCTGTTGAGTGCATCAGCTACTCGATTTTCTTTTCCTTTCAAGTACTTGATCTCAAAATTGAACTCACTTAAGAATTCAACCCACCTAGCTTGTCGGGCATTAAGTTGAGGCTGATCAAACAAATACTTTAAACTGTTATGATCAGTTCTTAACTCGAATTTATTTCCTAGAAGATAGTGTCCCCACATGCGAAGTGCATGAACAATGGCTGCTAGTTCCAAGTCATGAGTAGCGTAGTTCCTCTCATGCTCCTTCAACTTCCGTGATTCATAGCAAATCACATGTCCTTCCTGCATTAGAACTCCACCCAACCCTTCAAGTGATGCATCAGTACATACCAGAAATTATTTATCAGGATCAGAAATATTCAATACAGGCGCACATGTAAGCAATTCCTTTAGATTTCGGAAACTATCTTCGCATTTCAGACTCCAGATGAAAGGTACACCTTTCTTTTGCAAAGATGTAATTGAATTGGTTATTCTCGAAAAATATTTTATAAAATTTTGGTAATAACCATCCAATCCCATGAATGATGTTACCTCAAAGACATTGCGAGGAGTAGGCCATTCCAAAATAGACTTAATTTTAATTGGGTCCATAGCCACACCTTCCTCAAAGATGATATGACCCAAATATAACAATTGTCTCTGATAGAACGTGCATTTGCTAAGCTTGGCATACAATTGATTTTCTCTTAAGATTTGCAAAGTAATCCTAAGATGCTCTTCATGCCCCTCCTCGGTTTTGGAATATATAAGTATATCATTCAAAAATACAATTATACACTTATCCGGAAACTCCGTAAATATACCATTCATCAAACACATGAATGTAGCAGGATCATTTGTTAAACCAAAAGGAAGCACTATAAATTCATAATGTCCATATCTGGTTCTGAATGTTGTTTTACATATGTCTTCATCTTTAATACGTATCTGGTGATATCCAGATCTCAAATCTATCTTAGAAAATATTCCTGCACCTCTTAACTGATAAAAAAAGATCATCAATTCTAGGTAGAGGATACATGTTCTTAATTGTGGCTTTGTTTAACTACCTGTAGTCCGCCGATACCTCGCACCTCCAAGGATTGTTTCTTCTTTGATCTTGCTTCTCTTACAGCTTACCTCTCCAAATATTTTTCACTTCCTGCCTATTTTGGCCTTGCTCATACAAGCATCTAGCCTTTCGGAAACAATCCTTCAAGGTGCAAGGTTCATCATAAGTCAATCTATCCTTATAATATGCAGGCAAGCCACTGATAAAACATTGTACCTTCACCTTTTCATCCTTGATAAACTCCATATAACCCAATAGCTCCAAGAATTTCTTTTCATATTCCTCCATGGACATATTTCCCAATTTATGCTCAAAGAATTCTTGTGTCTTTTTATCATAGTACTGCTATGATAGATATTCTTTCTTGAAGAGTTTTTGGAATTTCCTCCAAGAAATCTGCTTCTCATCCAATTCTTCCACTTGTTTGAGTTGTTTCCACCATTTATAAGCCCTTCCTTGCAAATTATATATTGTAATTCATGCTTCTTGGTTTTCTGATTAGTCATGTAAATGCAAATACTTGTTCATTTCCATAAGCCATAGCTCTGCATCATCTCCATACTTCTCTCCATCAAAGGTCGAAGGTTTTAGTTTTCTGAGTTTGCCTTCTAGCATTACATCATGCTTTCTTTTTCTCCGCCTTCTAGGATATTTAACTTGCTGGTTATTTTTATTCCCGTGATAACTTTCATTGGTTTGATGATGGAATGTACTTTCATTCTATTGTCTTCTCCTTCCTAAGAGAAGTGATACCTATTCATGGACTCTTCACTTCTTTCCCTATTGGATGTGACCTGCTGCATCTGATTCTGTAGCTGAACCAAACTCTATAGTAATTGTTGATTAATTTGGTTCTGTTGTTCCAAACTTCGCAAAATTACATTGTTTCCAAATTGCAAATTCCTCAAAGTTCGCACAACCTCCAGGGTCCCTAACCCACTTTGGTGACCATTGGATTCATTACCTTGTTCTTCTTCACCAATTTCTTCAACAAAATTAGAAACTACGGGATCCTCCGCCATCTCTTTAAGTTCGTTTGTTTGTCTTTACTGACAATCTACAAATTTAATGGTTGAATATTTCTGTATAATGCTAACAATCTGAAATTTTCAATGATTATTAGTCTAAAAATTAATTACAGCATATATTCAAATACATGTATATATCTCTCTTTTAAAAAAACAATTTCAATTCCAGAGGCCTGAGTGCTGCAACCGGTACTCTGATACCAATTTGTAACATACCCGTGTTACATATACACACAATTTACAAACTAATAAAAATTCCTTGGAGCATCTAATTAACCATCCCATATGTACATTAGTTGTAATTGTTTGATAGGAAAGGACCTTAATTGTAATTGTAGCCTTTCTCTCCTATATATACCAAGGATGCTTAGTTTTATAGATCATCTCATCTTGTGAATTTGATAAATTGTAAAAGGAGATTTCCTTGTCGAAGAGACTTCTTATTCATCTCTTTATTTCATTCGCAAGGTATTGAGTTACTCTTTCTTTCTATTTTTTAGTATATTTGGGAAAATTTGATCCCAAGAGAAAGGATCAACCATAAACAAGAAAAACCATGATTGGAAGAAGGAGGTGCTGAAAAGGAACCATGTGACAGATTTTTTATCATGAGGGGAGGGAGGGGATGTTACCAGTAAGCTATATTTGGAGGAGATCAATGGTATCAACCAAGATATAAGTAGAATTAAGGGGTTTTTGATTGATATCATAGCCAAGATACCAAAGAAGTGTGTGAAACAAAAGATGAATCTAACTAGGGTGGTGTTGGGGAACAATATAATATTGGATAATTGAGTATGAAAAACAATACCTAACTAGGAAGTCCCATGGAAGAAGTATTTCTAAACAAACCCTAAATCATTGGATCCAACATTTTTGGAGGCCTATCTTGGGGTATGGTCCAAAATATAATTTGATGGTAATAGTATGGTGGGATTCATGTTTAGGTCAAAGGAAGATGCCACAAAAATTATGGAAGAATTTTGGTTCTTATAGGGGTCAAAATTGACTTCCTATTTCGCTCCCATAATAGAGGTAGTAAGGAAGCAACCACTCTAGATCAAACTTCCAAGACTTCCTATTAAGATGTGCACAAATACGGTTCTTTGAGATATAGGAAATTACTTGGGGAAATAATAGAATTAACGAACACACAAATCCAAGGTGTATACTAGCACAGTGGATAAAGTCCTAGACGAGGTGTATTAAGAGAAGGCATGTGCAGGAGCCTAGTGATCATCATTAGAGATGAAACTTACAAGAAATTGCTATATTATGTCACAATACTATTATAATGTTCACATTGCCATGTATATGGCAATGTCCTGGAGGATTGTGCACTTGATTTTGTTCGAAAAGAGTGGCGACATAAATACCACTAATAGAATGGAGATGTTTCAATGAAAGGAAATGAATGAAAGGGTACAAAGGATCCCAATAAGTCTCATAATTCACATGATCCGAAGGAATAAAAAGAGGTTGGTGGGGGTGAAGTAGTAACATGTAATGAATACTCCTCAAAGGAATCAGAGGAAAGAATAGGCAAAGGATTATGGGAATCCTTGAAGAGAAACCTATAAATGTTAGGAATTGATGGTGAAGTATCCAAGGAGAAGTAGAAGGAGGCTCCAATTCCATCTTTCAAGGAAATTTCAGGTATGTCAAATTATAAAAATCAGGAAAATTTTCCAATTTAAAGAATAAAATTTTGATTTCAAGGATAGGGATAGTTGACCTTCCCTGGTAGAGTTGTATAGAAACCCAATAAGGGGTTTAAAGGGTGTTGAAATAAATGATGAGACTAGTAGTGGGAAGGGTTTTCGCAATCTGATAAAAAGAAAAGAGAATAATAACCCTTATGTTTAAGGAGGAGACTTGGAGTGTGAGTAAACCATGGAATCCATCTCTAGCCCATTAGCTTCTATAGGGGGAGGAATTTTAGGTAATTCTTCCAAATATAGATACCATTTGAGGCTAAGAAAAAAGGGTGTATTCCCCAATGAGGAGGGTACTGAAAGAGGACTAGGATTATACCCAATAAAATACCCTACCTCCTCAAATGTACGGGAGGAATTCCTCCTACAACATGCTCAAAAGAAAGCAAGGAATACAAAAGTGCAATAGAGGGATTCTTAGAGATGGAAACACTCCACCTAGGGTTAGAAAATGTGTTCTACCATTAAATATTAGGGGACTGGGAACTGCCTCCAAAAGACTTGCCTTAGCTAGGTTTGTGGAGATTCATAAACCAAATGTGATTTTGTTACAAGAAACCATGGGGGAAAGTTAGAATTTGATAGGAGGTATGTTAAGAAAAATATTGTAGTGGAATTTCTTATCTAACGCAATAGGAAATTATGGAAGGCTCATTTCTAGGTGGAATGGATATGTCCCTTTACTAAAAAACATCAATTCTTGTATTATTTCTATTCATCGAATTTTCATTTTAGAATATAGGGTAGATGATTACTATGGTTCATTTGTCTAGTCCATATGATGATAGGAAATCATTCTAGGAATATTCTTCTCCTATGACGTACAAAAAGGGAAAAGATGAGGCGGAGACTTAAATTTAACTCTCAATAGATTAAAAGTGTGGGGGGGAGATAGAAAGAATAGATAGGTTGGCATATTTTTCCATATTCAAAATAGAAGATATGGGGTTTGTGGTTGTGGAACTTATAAAAATAATGCATACATGGAGGAACAACAAATTAGGAAAAAAAGAAGTTTGAAAATGATTAGCTAGAGTTTTAGTAATTGAGAATATAATGAGTTATTAGAAAGGGTAAGATCCTAGATAGAGATTGGAGGGGGTTCAAATTATTTTCCATTTTTTATTAAGATGGACAAAAAAGAGATAAATCCAACAAGCCCCTTTAAGTTCAATCATATCTAGTTCGAAGATGAGGAATGTGTGCTGCATAAAAAGAAGATGAGGAATGTGTGAATTTGGCTAAAAAATGAATGAGTGTATTATGATGGGAGCTCAAGAGACTCAATGATTTTTCAAATTGCAACAACTTTGAAAAAGGTTAAAGTAGCAATGGGAGCTTGGGTTGATACTAAGCATAAGAAGTTGGATCAATATTTAAGCAGGTCAAGGAAAAAAAGTTGATCTATATGAGAGGAATGTTATTAGGGTTTTTAATGATGTGGAGAAGTAAATTCTGGAGAATTTGTAAATTTCTAATAGAAAAGTGTTGGATTGGATAGAAGTTGAATGGAGAATAAAGAGTAGGGCAGTCTAGTTGCAGAAATGTGAAGAAAATACAATTTTTTCAATCACAAGAAAATAATAAAAAATATGGAAAATGAAGAGGAAGGATGATAGTAATATCACCAAATCCCATGATCCAACTAAAATGGGGGTTTCCGATTTCTAAGCCATCTATAAAGAACTATATTAAGATAATATCGTAGAAATCTTCAAAATATCCTTTCTCCCCAAGATTGTGACTAAGGAGGCTGATCGGATGTTTATGGAGGAATTCTCAAAGGAGGAGTTAAAATATATATTAGCCTCTTTTGAAAAGGAAAAAATTATGAGGCCAAATGGATAGCCAATAAAATTCTTAATTGGAATATGTGACTTCTTAGAAAGAAGACTACTTAGGGTGGTTGAACAGGTAAGAAGTACATGAAATGTTTCAGCTTCATTTAATTCTACTTTTACAGAACTCATTCCTAAGAAGGTTAAGCTAGAGTCTTTTGATGACTCTGGGTCATAATTATCCATGCAAGATAATTGTATATACAAGATTATAGCAAAGATACTAGTTATAAGGGTGAAGAGAATCTTCCCGGATGCAATTTCTCAAGAGAAGTTTGGTTTCCTAGCTGAAATACAAATTCATAATGTTGTAAGGGCAGCTAAAGATGGATTATACTAACTAAAATAAAATAAGGATCCAACAATGGATTTGAAATTGGATTTTTCAAAAGCCTGTGATAGATCCAACTAGCTCTAAATTAGGTTGATGCACCTTCATGTTGGGTTTAGTTTTCCAATAGTAAATTTGATCATGGATTGTGTTAGTTCAATATCATATGTACATAGTTATCATAATGGGTCAACATCAAAGTTTTTAAACCCTTCAAGAGGGTTGAGGCCAGGGAAATTTTAAGGGCGAAATTTCGCCAATTGGCTATTTTTTGGACTTTTTTTCAAAAAATAAATTCGTTATTTGGTCATTTTTAGTCTCTAATATCGCCTATATTTACATAAAATATGTTTTTTTATCATAATATTCGCCAAAATTTACAAGTTTCAGTAGTAAATTGTAAGTTTCATATTTAATATTCGCCTACCAATCTATATATATGTTTTCTTCAATCCAAAATAATCGCCTATAATAGTATGCTTAAGTATACTTTTATAATCCTTAAAAAATACCCTGGTTGAGGCAAGGGTGCCCCTTATCTCCTATGTTGTTTTGAATTATTGGTGAATGCCTTACTAGGGCCATTCTAGAAGTGAGAAGGGTAGGTTCCATATCAAGGAACAAGATTAGAATTCTATTAACTTCAACACATCTTTTATTTGTTGATGACGTATTTTTTTTCGATGATGGTTCCCTAAGAGAAGCACAATGCCTTAAGGAAGTATTAGACTTGTACAATATTGCATCAAGCATGGAAGTAAATATACAAAAATCTAATATAGATTTGTATGGTTTAAACACGAATTTGGGAAATTTGTTGATTAAAATCTTTCCTTCTAAGCAAATTGATCCCCAAGTTGGGTTTAAGTATCATATATTCCTTCTAAAACCAGTGGGTATGGGAAGCAACATTGGAGTTGGCTACTAGAAATATACTAGCTAGAATAAATATTTGATGGAATAGACTGTTGTTAATCAGTGGTAGGTTTCCTTTGGTAAAATTGGTCTTAGAAGCACTCCCAATGTTCTAGTCTTTGGTTTACATACCTAAAGGTGTCTTGGAGACAATCAAGAAAAAAAGATTCAAATTTATGTGGTTAGGTAAAATGAAGATGAAGGGATCCCTTTAGTAAAGTGGGAGAACATTGCAAATCCTAAATAGGATGGAGTTTAGGGGTTAAAAATATATAGATTTTCTTGGGATGTCATGGGAAACGAAGAGTGTTTGGAGAGCATTAAAATCATGAGGTCTACAAAATTATATAATATAGTAGATAATGTAAACTTGGCTCCTTTATTGATTGGATAAGAAATCCAAGGAAGTTTGTAACAATTGTCTCTTCTTAATGGAAGGCTCTTGTCCAAGCCTACCCTATGACTGGGACTCAGTTGGTTCATAGAGGAGGGAACACGGAGAAGGTTATAATTGGATTTGATTCATATGTAGGGTGCAAGACCTTGAGTAGATTTCCAGTGGAGAGGATTCGAAAGTTTGTAGAATCTAGGTTACTATACTCTCAACTAGGTATTAGGTGTTTGATTTCCACAGAACTAGTTTATGGCAACATGGGTGGAAATATTCTCAATAACTGGGACTAAAAGGGGAAAATATTGATCTTGGTAAAACATGTGTGAACAATTTGCAAAGAAGTCACATTAGGCTCAAGGATGAGGAGGATTCTCTAGCATGGTCTAAGATCAAAATTTTGGGAGTATGTATAACATGCTTGGGGTATGGAACAATGTTTTCCTTGGAAGATTAAGAAGTCTAGTGGTAACGGACAAAGATATGAAGTTAAAATCCCCAAAGAAGACTGGAATATTCATGTAGCTTGCCATAAAGAGTAAAGTGTTGACTTGGGAAACCCTTCAAAGGAGAAATAAATATGATTGTGGATATGCATTCTATGTAAAGGCTTGAACCTTGAAGAAACAATAGTTCACCTACATATTAAATGTCAATATGCACATCAAATATGGATCAAATCTTCATAACATACTAACATGATTTCAAAATGTACCGAGGGTTGACTTTTAAAAGAGTGCATGAAAAAGTGGTATCATTAAAAAAAGTTAAATGATTTTAAAGCTTTTCCTTGTTTTATAATCCACGATATCTCATTAGCCAAAAAATTCCCAAATTTTTTAAGAAAAGTTTATACTTCTGTTTCACCGCCAAAAAAAAAAAACATACTTGTTATTCAATAGAATCAAAGTATACAGTGTCACTATTAATCTCTGTCCAGGGACGATTACATCCTTTTCAAGTGCCATAATATGTGAGATCACCTTTTTGTTGTAAGTCACGGGCTTATCCCAAAAACTCCTATGTACATAAGAAATCTAAAAATCAATGAGTCAAAGGTGTGGGGAGTTTTTCGATGGAGCTAGTGAAGGCCCTATTGACCACAATGGTAATGGAGGATGTGTAGACTTTTATAATGATTACTTTGTCAAGTTCAAAGTTGGGCTAGGAACAAGATTAAATAACCATGTTGAATTTATGTTTCTTAGTTGTCTTGTAAAATGTGCCATGGACAATAATTAAAAAAAATAGATCTTTGGAGATTCTATTGTAGCTATAAATTGTATGAAATGCCTCATACAATTAACCGATGTTTTTCTCAAACCTATTGGTGACTAGTCGAAAATGGTGCCAAACTCTTTTGAAGAAATCTCATTTACTCAAATATATATGGCGTTGAACAAGGAGGTAGACACCTTATCAAAGAAAAGGCCTCATATGATTAACCGGTGTTTTTCTCAAACCTATTCATGACTAGCTGAAAATGGTGCCCCTCTTTTGAAGAAAACTCATTCACTCACATATATAGGGGGGTTGAACAAGGAAGCAAACACCTTATCAAAGGAAGCTTTTCAATGAACAAAAGGTCCCATGGTTTTGGAGGATGTTAGAGGATGTGCATACATTATCAAAGGAAGCTTTACAATGAATAAAAGGTACCATGGTTTTTGGAACATGTTAGAGGATGTACAATGGCTACCTTTATAGTGAGGTTACGATGAAACCTTGTTTTTCTATTTATTTTTTAGTTTGGATTATGCTATTGTACACACTTTTTTTTAAACTTATATGGTTGTCATGTAAGATTGGTCTAAAAATATTTTTATTATGTTGTTTTAGCTCCTTTTGTTTCAATTCTAGGAACTCATATGAGAGCACAATAAACCTAGGTTGGGGAAGCTATCACCATATGTATACAACATATTGAGGTTTGAACTTGGGCTTGTCTTCGGAGAGCAATGAGGAACTCCCACCCTCAACCCCTCAATGTTGTTTTAGCTTACATAGAAATATTACATTATATTATCTTTATGGAAAGATATAAGGACTATTAAAGGATTGTAATTTTTGGGCTAGTGTCATTTTTTGAAGAAAGAGATATATAGAAAAAGTCCATTTTGTATTTTTATTGTAAATGCACATGAAAAATGTAATTTCAATTCAAGCTATGAATATAAATAGTTGTGTTTTATTTGGAAAGAGTTCTAATATCAATTTTAATTTATTTGATTTTTAAAAAATGATGAGTAAGTAATTTGGTTTAACTTTTTGACTTGAAAATATCTATAAGTTATTTACTTTTATGGCATTTTAGATATTTTTTCATTTTCTATTTTCTTAGTATTATAAAGCTTATAAAAAACATTGATTTTATGCAAAAATGTTATTGTCTCATATTTGATTCATAAAGAGTAAACATGTTGCAAAGTGAAATTTAAAATACAACGGTTAGTATAACAACTTTCCTTTCAACCACTTAAACTAGACTGAATTAAAATTCTTTAAATCCACTTAACATCATCACTTATAATAATTTTAACTTCATGATTCTTTAAGTCTAATAATGAGAATGTTTTTAATATATAATTAAAAAAAAAACTTAAAATTACATCTGCAAGAGCGTCATCAATGGCTCAATGCTGAAAGTCAAAGATATTTCTGTGTTACCAAACTGGCCATTAAAAAAAAAACTTAAAATTACATCAGCAAGAGCGTCATCAATAGCTCAATGCTGAAAGTCAAAGATATTTCTGTGTTACCAAACTGGCCATTAAAAAAAACTTCACACACAATCCCCGGATATCGTCCAAAAGAATCCTTTATCACTCAATTTTTCCCAATTTCATTAATCACTGTGCAGAATGTATAATGCAAACTTGAAACTCAGAAAACCTCGATCCTGTTACAATTTCAATCAAAATACATAAAACAGTGCCATAGATAACACACAATACTCTAACAGTGCCGATCTATGTAGAGTAAGGAATGCATAAATTACTTTAATTTACTCAGAGAGACAGAGCACTGAATAATAAATACCAGAACTCCATATATATACTTTCTGTGAGTATAGTATTCTATATTTTCTCTGAGTCTATATATATATATATATGAACTCTAGTTTACTTAATCTGCCTGGCTCCTGTAAGGTTTGAGAGAACAAAATCAATACAGAAAGTATTGACTCTGCAAGATCTGATCAGTGAAGAACAGTGACATTAAACTTGAGAATAGCATTGGCTCCAATTGTCAACTGGGTTTCAAGTATGGCATGCCCAGTGGCATGACGAAAATGCCCAGTTCCCCCCACTATGGATATCTCCCTCTGCTTATCATTTGTATCGTCCTGCCCCTGCAGGGAAAGAGTGCTTCCACTGTGCTCTCCTGCCTGAAAAACAACAGTGAATACCAATAACAGATTAACTCCACTGAGAGAATCTTGCACATACATTCCTCTGGCTCTACCCAGCTCCTTTGAATTGTGTTGGGGTCCCTCTGTGAGAGAATCATCTATGACTCTGATCATTCCAAACCCAATAGGGCCGTCTGTCACCTTCACTGCTGTGACATTCAAGGCTTTCACAATATCATGCATGTAGAATTCTATCTGTGTTTTCTTCATCTCCATCCCCACTGCATGATGAGGATGATGGGTTCCTCCCATAAGAAGAACTATTACAGCCAACAGGCTGAGATTGATTGACTTTTGAGCTGCCATGGATCCAATTGGGGGAGCTTGAGGCTTTTCAGAGAGCTTTTCTTCAATGCCTGTAGAACTGCTTGGGCTATCTATTGGCTCTGGAAATGACTCGCTGATTTATAAAAAAAGTATAAGAAGAATGCTTTGCAGGTGAGTTGATCGCTTTTGGGTCCCATGGAAAAAGTGGAAGGAGGATTATTCATGAGATATGTACACGATTTGAATGGTTTTGGTGATAATATCAGTTGATCATAGCTGATGGATGGCGATTTGCATTAAAGTTGAAGATAGCATGAATGAGGTGCTTGAACGTTCAAATATAAGTGGTTCAAAGCGGTTGTGTTTTGCTTTTTTAGTAAATGCTTTTTTCAACACTTCTAGGCGTTTCTATGTTGTCAAAATCACTTACATCATTTAACGTCATGCATGCCTATGCACACTTCAAAGTGAAGTTTGATTCATTATTTTTTAAGTTTTTATGGACTAAAATTTTAGTTAAAACCAGAGTAAGTATTTGAATTTGCTATGCATTCAAGGATATTTTTTAATTTTTAATAAGGAGTTTAGTTTTAATTTTAACTTTTAAGTTTCAGGTAGTCTTTATGTTAACTTTGCTCTTTCTCGATCATTTGATAATTTGGATGGATTTTTCAAAATCTTAAATAACAATGTTTAAATTTGCATAATATAATGTTACGGAGCATTTAAAGACGTTATATCAGAAACACAATTTGAACAATATAAAATACTGATTTATTAAAACAAAAATAATCCGATTCCAATCAAAAACTTACCAAACAGACTGCCTTTAAATTTGTAAACTTCTCCTTAAATTTTTAAAAATGAATAATATTCCAAAATATTGTTTCATTTGAGTGAGTAATTGAATTTGCTATGTATTAAGGTATTTAATTTCATTCTTATTTTTATGCATTAAAGTATTTAATTTCATTGTTATTTTTCAGATTTAGAGGAATTTAGTTTCAATCTTACATTTTAAGTTTTATATAATGTGTAAGTTTTTAAAAGTGAATAATGTTCAAGAAAAATAATATTTGTTTATTGTTTCTAAATATTAAGATTTGTTTTTTTTTGTAAGTTGTAGACCAAAATTTAATTAACAGAAACCAAATATATATTTAGAGTCAAAGATAGTTTTGCACATTGGAGAGGCCTCAGGTGATGAAGCCACCATCCCAATTGCTCAAAAATATTGTAATGACTGACATAATACATAATGAAGACCCCCTGAGTGTGGTCTGCCCATAAAAAAATTGGGACTTTCATCAAAATTAAAGACTCATACTATCTGTCGGTGTTAAAAACTAGACTGTGCAAAAAATAAAAACAAAAAAGCTGATAGTCACAGAGATGATCGGGAGCTATGGCAGCCCAATTATCATTTTGCAGGTGGTTCTTCTGGTTCTTCCTCGACGATGGGACAGGCTGCATAAAAATCTTCAAATTTCCCCGGAGGGGGCAGCGTTGGAGAAGGAGAACCTGGAGTACGCATGCCATTCGGAGCGGCGTCATGATCAATGGTTGCATGAGCCTAGCCTTTGTTCTTTCTGAGCTTGGACTTCTTCTTTGCAGACCCGGTGTTTGGGGTTGCCAAAGCAGCTTCGTCTTCATTATTGTCCTGCACAACAGGTTCTGAGTTGCTTCCAAGGGAGAAAAATCCCAGGTCATGTTGGCATCAAGGGTATTGGAGTGGTCCACGACCTCTTTCAGACTGGCCTTGACATTTCTGACAATGTTGGAGCTAGCTTGCCAGCTAGCTTCCACCTCTTCAATTAGGGTGCTCTTCATGTTTTTGAGCAGCCGATAATGGTTTATGGCACCACCATTGCTGCTAGAGGCAAGGAGTGCCACCACCCTGCGAGCTTCCCACCCATCAATAAGACTACGAGTCCGCGTAGAGATGCGTTCTGCATATCCGTCCATCACCGTCCAGTCCATGGATACCTTGGGTCGTCGGCTGGAACTCTTGTGGCCACCACCACGACGAGATAGCCCCCTGTTACGAATCGTCATAGCAGTGAGAGCCATAGGAGAAACCACACAGAGATTTACAGACTCGGCAGCATAAACCACATAGAAAAACCAGAGCTTGATGGTAGGTTTATCATTTGTGCCGACGGTAGGCTTTAAAGAGCCGAGGTAATAAATATTACAGTCTGTCCTCCTCATTGAAGGTGGCGATAATGAATGCAGGTCACAGAAGCTGAGAGGAGACGTCATTCTAGACGCGCGCGAGAGAGATCGTGATTAACACCCTCGTCCTCTAGCCTTGAATAATCGTCGGCGTCCAGGTTGTTGTTATCTTCGTCGTTTTCAATGGACAGGTGTGTGGCTTTTATCAACCCAGCAGCAGGCTCGTGCATGTGAGGGCCATCGCCACGTACAACAGGGCAAGGTGGCGGCATTTCCAGATGCGCAGTGGTCGAGGTGGAAGGAGGCTGATCACCCGCATCCAGGAAAATATTAAGATTTGTTATAGAAATAAAAGGAATTCATTAAATATACTTGAAAATAATGATAAAAAAGTATGAACATAATTATAAATTTTTATACGAAAAGGTTTAAAAAATAATAAAATTATGAAATTTGATAAACTTGTACTTTAATGAATTTTATTATCAATTTTTTTTTATAAATTTTAAAATATATTTAACATTAAGATGTTTATGGATTTGTTAATCTACCAATTTACCAATTTTTAATCTTAGTGATATTCTTCAAAATTAGTAATGTTAGAAATCTTAGCATATTTTTTTTTTTAATTCATAATGTTCGAAAATAGAATGCATTGAGTGCTAGGTTAGTAAGATTTGATACGAGTGAATTTAATGCTAAGTGAGAGATCCCTTCCCCCTCATGGCTCCCTCTTTTCCCTTGCTCCATCATTGGCTTTGTATGCATTCATCTAATACCAGTGGGATATCTTTGTTAAAAGATATCTATGGTGCAAGAACTTGGGAAAGTTAGAGCATTTGTGTCCGGTGGTTGGAATCCATGCATTCTTATCCAAGGATCTTAGAGTCATTTTTGAAAGGTAGGGAATTTGCTTGTCTTTCTCCAGGTTTGGTTTCTCCTCTTGACTTTGCTCAAGCATTTATTAGATGCAGTGAAGATCAAGGGATGGATAGTATATCATTCCTCTTTTTTGTGTTTATTTTCAAATATGTTTCTAGGATACAATTTGGTTTCGGCTAAGAGATCTTTGGCTCTTGAATCCCTCTGTGAGGTTGAGTATGGTGCACCCTTCAAACTAGGAATCATATGGAGGGGGAGTGTAGAGTGACATTAGAGAACTTAAAATTATGATGAAAAGACTCAAATCTCAGATGGAGGATCTGACCAAATTTATTTTCATATAGTACATTATGATACTAAATATGATAAATTGGAGAACATAGTTATAGTGCAAGGGGGTCAAATTGAAAAGTTGATAAATTACATAGAAACACACTTCAATCTCTTGCTAGGTTTAACATGTGGGAATCAATCTCAGAATAAACCCTATGTTGGCCCTAAGCAAATTTAGGAGGATTCGGTTCAACAAACTCCAATGGCTAATCTGGAAATTCCAAGTTCTCAGGGTCCAACTAATGAAGAGAAGCAAGTGGATGAGACACACAATAGTCACATCTTCCCATTAAATCTTTGTTTATATGCACTTATTTTTCATCATTTTGTTAGGACAGTTCATAGGAATATATAGTCGCAAGTTCTATGTCAAGGATGTTAACACAATATAGTTTTACTACCTAAGGAAAATTTTAGTGTTGTAGCTCTAATGGGATAAGAGCAATTTTGGGAAACAATGGGACTATATATAAATTTATGGTTGCATTCCTCAACCCTTAATACACATGTCTACGTATTTTGGTTAAATAAATAAATTATTTTGACTTTGCTCAATTTTATTCCAAATCGGGCAAGACATACTTCACACAAATATAGAAAAAATGATATAATTAAATTATTGAAAAGGAATTTTTTGTTGTCTCATTCCCAAAGATCAACATCCCTACATTTGTGATTATTTTTTAGACATCATGGTTTCATTTTAAATAAAAATTGAAATAAATCCCTAAGCATTTGTTAAATTGCATCTTCTCAAAGATACTATCAACGTAGAAATAGAAATTGAAATTGGAGGATAAATTCATTTCTTAGATTTAATTGTCACATTTTAATTTTATGAAGTTGTAAAATGTTAAATTTTGCAATCATAGTTTTAACTCAAAAACCTTAACTTATATAAATTATGAAAAAATTATAAATTGTGTTTATATTTAAATAAAATGGTTTTTTAAGTTATTATGGGATATTTTTACTACTAAGAAAAAACATATAATACAACATCATTCATTGGCTAACCTGCCACTAAGGAAACCACATTAGCTAGAAGGATTGAGAGTCAGGTAAGTATCAGCTTAAACATCCAAAAAAGGTATAGTATTGTCCTAAAGATATAGGGCCTATCCAAAAATATTGGGAAACAAGAGCTTGTTCTCTTCTCCATAACTATTGCTTATGACAAAATTTAAAACTCTACAAAAAAGACCACGATAATCATAAAGGGCATTTATGCCATTGTTGAGTTAAGAAAGAAAGTAATAACTTATATAAATTAACCGTTGCTATCATCCGTTGAGAATGGGGTGTGAGTGGATGGAATTCCACCTAATTACTTATGAGCTTCCAACTAAAGGGTAATGTTTGTAGCATCTACGAGGATACCCAATTTGTTGTGGATAGCATTGATGTCCTCCCTTAATGCATTGATGACCAAAAGAATATTTGACTGAGCTTGATTGCGCTCCATGAGCACTTTCCCTAGCAATAGCTTCATGATCCAATAAGGGTCCATGGCTGGGGAAGAGGGGGGATAATCTAAGGAGGAATCAGACTAAGAAACCCATAGAAAATGAAACCATGCTCCCCTTTTGTCTTGAGTCTCATAATCAAGCAGGAGAGCCAATTTGGAAAACCCATAGAAAATGAAACCATGCTCCCCTTTTGTCTTGAGTCTCATAATCAAGCAGGAGAGCCAATTTGGCATGTCCAATTTCTTGATGGATATGCCAAGGGATTTCCCAACAAAACCATTCTTTCGTTGGGAAGTGTCGAATACCTCCACCTATGCATATTTGAGTTCGCTACCAAGGCATGGGGGATCCTCTACGAGGAGTGCGAGCACATAACCAAAGCTAAAATACATGCTCATTTAGGGTAGTGTTTGAGCACTTGAAGAATGTGGTGACACCATAATGCATAAAATACCATTGTTGATACCCATAGAGCCTAGAAAAAGGAAAATCTTCCATGTTGCAAAGTTTTATGACCACATGTGAGAGACGAGATATGGTGTACTGTAAGGATTGCAGTCTCATGTGCCTCCTCCTCTGCACAACTAACACCATGTCCCTAAGTAGCTAAGGAAAATACATGCTAATGTATTGACTAGTATTCATCGCATGTAAACTTATATTTGCTTTCATTGGATTCCCCTCTCCATGCACATTTCTCACCTTTCGCCAATGCCTTCCAAGCATGCATAATGACAAGATTCACATCCCTTCTCACCCCATCCGAGGAATATTTAAATCAAATGTTATATATTGTATTTTCTTTGAGTTATTATATTTCAATTGTATCTACTATTATTTCTTTTTTTAAAGGAAAACTTTGTAAGATCCTTCTCTTCTCTAGAATGTTGAGTGTAGGGCATTTTATTTGCTAAACCTGAAGATAACACTCTATCTCACAACCACTTGAGCTCTCTCTCTCTCTCTCTCTCTCTCTCTCTCTCTCTCTCTATGGGTTTTGCAAAATTTTGAGATTATTAGTTACACTGATAGGTGTTTATATTTAACAATTTGGGTTGGATGAGGGTCATCTTCCTAGATTGCATGAAGATTAAACAAGTGTATTGTCAAGATTTATTTTATGGTTGTCGTTCCAAATTCGAAATAAGCAATTATATATATATTACCTTTGTTTACATGTGATAACTGGTAGTTGAGGCAAGGATAACAGGAAATTCATGGCACTTAACTTGTGGTCTATCGGTGTTCATCAGCCACAAGGTGTTCATCGGCCACAAGTTAAGTGGTTGTGCTGGTTGTAAGGACTAGGTGGTGACTTTTTTTCTTAGGTTGGAAAAATCTTGTTCTAATGAAGATTATGGGAAAAAGACATTCCCATCACTTGGAAAAATTATAATATGGATGAACTAATTCAACATGAGGTTGCTAACAGATAAAATCTTCATTTGATTAACATTGATATAGACACATCTTAACTCCATATTTTATCAATCGAGAGGGATCAAATATCTTGATAGATAGTCTTGATAAATCAGGAGTTAAGATGTATTTATGTTGATTTATTTTATTATAGTGATCACTTTCTTTAGTTTATCATTATTATGGTGGACTATCTTTTAATTTTTATTTTTTCTAGATTCATTTTTTTTTTAATTTGATTTATTAAGTTACAAACATGATGCTCTAATAGTTATTATTTTTTTTCAATAACATAGATGTACTATATCCCCACGACGGGTGCCTACCACATGAGAGGAGGGACATGTGAACGATGAGGGTGACGCAAGTATCGAGGAGGCATGTGGCAGCATGAGTGTTGGTTGGCCATGTAGCACTAGGTTATAATGAGATTGAAGGAGGGCGACAATATATGAGTAATCATGCAATGCACTGGAGAATTCAGGCGAGACTACTATGGCAGTTGGGTTTACGTGGGTTCTGTGTACAAGGATGATGCATCCATTATTGCACTCTACATTGATTATGAAAGCTTGGAAAGGTGGTGGTTGCGTTTATCAACAAAGCCGTGGGTTCATGTTGTATCCATTCAACTGGAGTCTTTGAGGTTGGGTATGTGTTTGTCGAAATTGAGCATGAGTCCATCGTTCCCTCTTGGCTCTGGTGGGTTCTCAGCCCTAGTAGCTAAGCGAGGATAATTTTAAGAAGACCCCACAAATTTATATGTATAATAAATGGGCGAAAATCCCTAATATATAGGAAAATTTGAAGGCTATTTTATCAATAATATAATATGTATATATATATTTTTTGGCTAATATTTCATTCTATTGTAGAATCTTGTAAAATCTTGGTGAGTCTTTCACTAAATTATAAGATATTGTAAAATCTTGGCGAATATTTCACTAAATTATAAAATAGTGTAAAAACTTGGCGAATCTTTCATTGAATTATAAAACCTTGTAACATCGTGGTGAATCTTTTTCCAGGAAGACTCAACTTTTGATTCTGCAGATTACTAAGGTAGTGCAATAGAAGAGCATATACTAGATCCCAACTCTAGACTCTCTCGACTCCTAGACTCTCGAATGAACAAATGCATGGATGAGGAGAGGAGGGATTTTTTTATACTTTTCACAAGTAGTATTCGGTCACTCATGACTAAATGTGTCAGTGAAACACAACTGCACTAACTAGATTTAGGGAAAGTGGAGAGCCCACCTGTTATCTCATTCCTTAATAGTCCAACAGACATGTGGGGACCCAAATTTTGACAAACTGACAAAGTGATATATTTGAACACTTTACACGATGGAGTGATTATGGCACCCACATACCATTATTACAATGTAGAGTCTTATCGATACCCACAACCTTAATATAATGTATGAATTCCCAATTAGCTTATTTTCCAAACATCACATTTTTAAGCTACCCTCTAAGAAAAACAATAGCCTGTTTATCTATTTATAAATACAAATACCACTTTTTCCTTTCTTTTGCCGACAATCAAAATCTAAATTATGTCATTTGATTTAGGATTTTTAGAGTTAGTTAGAAACTTGCAAGAATTATTACAAATAAGAACATACACTAACATGAATAGAAATCACATTAATGCAGCATCATATGTATCAATAGAACTACTCTGTTAAATACTACTTTTTCTCAGATAAACTAAGGTGGTGTTTGTATCCATGTCCTTGAAATTTTCAAAAGCATGCAAAAAGTTGTAAAAGTGGTTTTGCACTGTCATTGAATGCAAAAGACAAGATATCAAATAGCAAAATGTCTACATCTTAGGTCAAACATCCCTTGTATATATTATATATAATCATGATGGACATGAAGTATCGTGTTCCAACTAAGTCATATATTCATCATACATAACTAGTTATGTTTCTAGATGATAATAGCAATTACACATCAAAACAAATCACGAAAAAAAATTTACTTCTAAATGACTCTGACAAGAAACAAAATACCGTAAAAAAATACCAAACTCAACAAATTTAGGTTACAGATAAAATTGGCGGACTTGGCAATACAAATAAAAAAATCTATTAGTCACAAACTTCTCAATGCAAATAAAAGAATCTACCAAAACGCTTTGGACAACTTTACATGAAGATAGTGCCAAAATAATTACCACTCCACTGTCGCCCCACCTATGTAATCAATGTGCATTCATTTATATTACTAATGTCCCAAGAATAACAAACAAAAAATATGAACATGCACAGTCTCATGAATGCCTCAGGTCAAATAATAATTGTAGAGCAAGATCCTAATAAAAGCATATTTTAAACAACTGGGTCAAATTTAGTTTGAATATATAAAATCCATATGGTGTCTCTCCATCAAGAGTAGCATCCACTGACAACGTAAAAATGTCATTCAATGGTTTAAACACGATGAGGCATAAAATAAATAATATATTTTGAGCTTTATAACGCTTTCACTAAACCAATACTCCTAGAATAGATAAAAAAACTAACAACACCGAATGAGCCCTAAAAATCAAGAGCGCCCTAGAATTCAACAAGCCTTAAAAAGCATCTAGATAAAAGGCATGATAAAGGCAAATTTACAGTATAATAATCTATTGTAGTTGCAGATAAAAAGCATAAAAAGCATGATAAAAACCATATAGTGTTAATTATTGGATAAAAAGCATGTTGCATCTTTGTATTCTCCGATAAATTGCATGTGCGGTATGCCCCTTCAAGACCTGAGCTTCCGGCAATGGAGATGTTGTGCAAAGATTAAAATGTCAAGAAAACTAAGAATGAAAAGTGGAATCACATAAATAGGAGCCTTCACCTTGCAAGTGCAATCCAATGTGGGTGAACCCTTATTCCCTATAGTCGTTATATAAGACAAAGTTGCTCCTGAAGGTATCAACATGAAATTGACTAAAAATCTGGGCGAATGCAACCATATGCCTGAATTATAGGGAAAATGGAGGGCGAAATAACCCTTGGGAGCCTCCATTACTGAAAATAAGGGGCGAAGGAATGATTCCACTGTAATCTCTTTAGAAATCAGGGGTGAAAGATAGATTGGAGGGAGTTTGTTCTAGGGCGTAAATAGTTTTTTGCATTTTCCTCATTAATATATCGAAGGCTATTCAATTTGGATTTATTTGTTTTCTAATAAATATTGGGCGAATATATTTCAACTAAAAACCCTTTCTATATAAGAAAATAGCCCACTAAATTTCTGTAAACCCTTTAATTTAGCCCCTGAAATTATCCATGTAGCTAAGGATTGTTTCCTGGGTTCAATTGCAAGGGGATAAGAAATATGAGGAGGGATATGGATTGGAAAGGTAAGGTGACTCCTACAGAGTCAGCCTTAAGTGATACTCCTGCCATGGCTCCGAAGCTAACCAAGGAAATGCAACGAGTCATGGAAGCAACACAATTTTATTAGAAGCATACCCCTCTTGTGGTAAAGCGAGAAATAGAAGCGGTAGAGAAGTTAATCCAGGATCAACATGATGTATTCTAGCCTAATAAAGAGTATGAAGCTTTGGCTTATTGGAATTTTGACCCTAGGGACACTCGCTTTCGTATGGCGCTCTACCATAGGGCCCTACACCTATATTGGACCATGAAAAATATGTTGGTAATGATGATGGTGGAAAAAAATGGACTAGTTTTTGAGATAAAGAAGGACCTGGCTCCCTTGAAACGAATGAGGGTTGAAGTCAAGTTTATGGATGCCAAGTTGGACATTGTTGCGAGGCACTTGGGAGTTGAGATCGAGGCCAAGCACCCTCCTATGGGTGGCACTCCTCGATTGCCCCACATCATTGAAGAATCAAATGAAGACTAACTCGAGGTTCTTCATAGTTGATTTCTTGGTTTTTCATTATGATTTTGATTGTTAGATCAATGATTCGGTTTCTCTTTCTAGCATATAGTAGGAACAACTATAGCCCTTGCTTTGTCAATTTTGATTTTTCTGCTCAAACACATGCATCTAACAACCTTTTATTTCAATGTTTAAAAAAACAATGTTATGGACCTTATGTTGGGATCCAAAATAAACACATTTTTTGAAAAAGCTCAAGTTTGCTCAGTTTTCCACTCTATGAAGGGCCAACCTGATCTTTCAACTATATTGTATATATATTCCCAATAATAAATAGAACAACCTTCTTACTTACAAAAAAAAAGCATAGATATGTTATATTATCAAATTTATTGAATACACATCTATATTTTAGAATTTGCATGTAGAAATTAACTTTAGTGAAGACTTAAAAAAAAATTAAACCATGTTTGATGTTTGTTTGTTATAGAACCTAGAATGTGATGATGAAATGTATAAGTTTAAAGTCTAAGTCTTTGTTTTCATTTATTTATTAAAAAAATTACAATCTCATTTTAACTTCTAAGCTTTTGTTTTCATTTATTTAGTATTATTTAGTAAATTACAATTTTTAATATTATGTTGTAAAATTTAATATGTATAATTGTATTTATGTGGAGAAAAATATATATAATTTTAAATGTGAATTAACATATTTTTTTTCATTGATTGTAGCTTGGGTGGTTGGGAGGAAAGATTGTTGCCCTCCCCACCCAGGTTCAATTCTTGTAAGTGACATGATGCTTTTGTTGAGTCCTATTGTAATGATTGTATTTCAAACTTTCCTTGATTCCTTCGAAATAACAGCCGAAAAAAAAACATTATGTTTTTTAATCAATAATATCTTTATTTTTTATTTTTATATTGATTCATTTTTAAGGAATGCTATTTTTTATTTTTATATTAATTCACTTTTTAAGCGAGGTTTATAAAATGACACATTGACCGATCTAAATTATAAAAAAACACCTATCTAAAACTAAAACTTAAATCGCATTCCCATAAATAATTATAAAACGACCAATTGACCCAAAACGTTCAAGCTCTTAAGATAAAGTTCATGTGTAAAATACTAAATGTTGTACAAATTCATGTGGTTCTAGTTAGCTCACAAGGAACTTGTAATGATTCGGTCAAGAGGTTCCTTCAATTCTACTACTCTTTGTATTCTATATCTCTCCATCATTGTGTCTCCTAAGTGGCACTTCACATTCTCTTCCACATGCAATATCTAAGATGATGAAGAAGAAGTGTATAATCAAAATCTGCACTTTGAAAAAGTAAAACAAGGACAATGATTGAATGTTAATTAAATTACAATAATTAGCCTTAATTAAGGCACAAACTCACTAAGTGGATGGAGAGAAATAACATCAATTTTAGGTAGAACATTGGGCATAGGTAACGGTAACATTTTAGGTAGTAAATATATTCGATGTCCATATGGATGGATGAGAAATTATATAAAACTCTTAATTAATTTAATGTGTAATAATTATTTGATTAATATTAATAATTTTATAGCTTAATAAAAAATTATAAATTAATAGATAGTAAGCATATGCTATAAATCATTTTTTTCTTATCTAAAAAATAGTGGTTTTACAACATAATAAAATATAGATGTTGAAATATAATTTAACGTAGTTACCACTTAGTTAAAGGTAAACTCTTCAATACAATACATTTATTAAGTGGTGCATAGCTATTGGATATTGATGATGTTAGAGGAAAATTCAAACTTTTAAGTATGATATTTTATCTAAATTGGGTGATGGAACCGGAGTGTCGCTGAGGGTTTCGACGATGGACTTAGAGTGGGTTTCGATAGGTTTCTGATCCATTTTGATTATGGTGGTATTTTAACTATTGTTTGATCTCTCCTTTGTTTGTTTTGTGATAATCATTTTTTTTAGTGTTTTCCCTTGTAACCTTTATGGATGGTTTTTCTTTTGTTTTGGTCTCTTAGTGCTTTAGACGGTTTCTTGTCTTTAGTAACATCTGATGGGTTCCCCTAATGGAGATCCACCTGACACCATTAAGCCTTGAGCCGTGGTGGGACCCAAGAGGACTGCATAATGTTATGGGAATAAGATATGCCATCATTCTCTGGTGGGTCACATGTGTTTTCAATCAAAAAATCCCCTCAATCCTGATAATGAGTCTCACAAGCTCTCGGTTTTTTAGCAAGTAGCTGTGGAACCTTACCTTGGAACTTGTTTACCACATACCTCACTTGCTCAAAACGTCTCTCAGAAAGCCTCTCATACATCCCCTCGATCCACACCCGCTGCATCTTTTATTCCTCGGGACTTTACCACCACTTTCCAATAGCAATCTAAACACTCAATCCCTGGTGTCAATGGGTTACCCTATTCATTTTCTCAAAAGGAAACCCTCACAGATCCGTCTGGATCTTGGAGAAGATGTAATGATGAATGAAGTCTGACCCTCTCAGAATATGCTCTCGTGCGTAGATTTGAAGACAGATTTATGAGTGCTCGGACTTTTAACAACTAGGTGGTGAAAACTTGGAAACATGTCTTAGGTTATCCTCCTCGGTGTCTTTCTATGGAAAAAGGTTGGTTGGTTGTCTTTTTGTCATATTCAGACGAGGTTCAGAAGATTTTAGATGGGCTCTGGTATTGGAGTTCTCCAACTCTCAAACTAAGAAAATGGACACCTTTTTTCGATGCTTTCCGCTCCAAGCCACCCACACATATCATATGGGTTAATCTTCCCAACCTTTCGTCGGAGCTCTAGACGATGGAGATCTTCAAGCGCATTGGAGACTCATTAGGGTCTTTCATCTCTGCATATCTGTCTTTTTCCCAAACTAGCAACATGAGTATGGCTCGTATCTTGGTCGAGTTAGATATTCGGGAGGGCCTCCAAGACTCTATGGCCATTTCTGTTGGAAACTTCACTCATATTCAGATCATTGATTACATGGGACTTCCCCTCCGCTGTAACAGATGTCACATATATGGACATCTGCTACAAGATTGCAAGATGCAATCTCGTAAAACTATCTGGAGAAAAAAGCATAAGGTGGATCCCATCCGACCTGCTGTCTCTGAAAGTTTCATGGATGGTGATGACTCAAATTGTTTAGCTACAAATTCCTTGGGCTTCTCAAACATTTCATCACATCTGAATGAGGACCTCTTTGTAGCATCCTCACTGACAGTTTTGGACACTAAGGTGTCATTTCCAAACTCTGATATTTGGATATGAACACCTCATGTGGTCCTGAATCGGCTCTGCAGTCTTCACAAGATATAGATGATTTTATGAACCTACCTCTTGTTCCTTTCAATCTGAAAGAACCTAAGACTTTTTTTACCTTTGTCTCTATCTCATCTATTGTTCCCGACCCCTCTGATTTAGAGCCTCTCAATGTCCATGGATTTATAGAATCATCTCTGGAGATACCACACCTCTTGAAGCTTATTTCTCTCAGCCAGTTTCTAGAACCAACTCCTACTTATTCTTTTAATTTTTAAGGCACCCTAGAGGTTGTATCTCTTACCTCTCAAGTCTCCAATGCTCGAAGGGCTCACCTGGAACCCCTTTGATAAGCCCTTTTTGTCCACGTTGGAGTCCCCTTTCAAAAGGAAGGGTTGCTTCTCTGTCAATAAGGTTCTCTTTCCTTTTGAGCCCTTTTTTAATCTCACCTCCCCTTTACCCTTATCCAAAACCCTAGGGCCCATCTCCAAATCTATGTTATCCACTTCCCCCCACTCTAAATCTAGTGAGCCTCTTTGTATTAGCCCCTCATCCTACATGTCTCATGATGCCCCACCTGTCGAGCATATGGTTCTTCCAGATTACATGTCCAACACCCTTATATTGTCTCTGCTTCATGATATTTTTTCCTACCTAGAGGTTCGTCTAAGCTGACTACTCCCTCACCGATGGGCTTACCCCCTGATCCGCTGGTTACCTTTCCTAGGTTGAGGGGGGAAAGAGCAATTATTGTTTCTACTATATCTCAAGAGGTCAAAGATGTTCGGGTGAGCAAACAAAAATCACTTATTGGGACTCTTAGAGCAAGTACTCCCAGGAAGATGGTTACTTAATGTTGATACTATCTTTCAACTGCCGAGGGTTAGGGTTGCCCTAAAAAATGCTCTGTGGAGAACCTGCAACAATTAATTGATAAAATGCACAATATATGAGATCACATAATATTTTTATTGATCGCATGCCACTTCGAGGGGGCAACCTCCTTTGAGCAAGCTCAATACAAATAACTTCACAGTGCCTTCATTGGCCTCGACACACACTTAAATACTACGTCTATGCCCAATACTATGGGTTAATACCATGGAACATATAATACTACGGGACGAATTACAAAGCATATGCGTCCAATACTATGGGTCAATACCATGGGCTAATACAAGCTATGGATCAACAAATACTACGGGACGACTTACAAAGCAAATGCGTCCAACAACATTATACTAACAAAGTAAAGAGAAGGGTTGACACGAGTTCCTAACATCCCCTCTCCCTTAGAAAAAGCTTTGTCCTCAAAGCTTTAGATGTGGAAATTGATGCGGAATCTGAAGGAGTGGTTCCCCTGTAGCATCCTTGGGTTGTATTCCATGCCACTGAACTAATACCTCTGTGATAGATTGAGAGAGAAGCTGACGCATTTTGATTTTCAAGGAGGATTGCTTGGAAGGCTATAGACGAAGAAGAACCATATCACCTGCTTGAAAAGTGTGGTCATAACGGTGTTGATCGGCTTGTTGTTTCATTCGAATTCTTGCCATGTGAAGATTGTCCTGCAAAATGAGAATAATCTGATCGCAGTTTCGAAGAACCGAGTCAATTGCCTAAACTGGGGAACTGTTGAGGATGTATGGAAGAAGAACTGGTGGCACCTGTCCATAGATTGCTTCATATGGTGTCATTTTAGATGTGATATTGTACCACCAAAGTGCTTCAAGGAAATCCATAGAAGTAGCTATCCAAATCTGTGTAGGCATGGGAAAGGGTTCGAGCAGTCCCGGAAGGAGTGTCATTTCACCCTTGTTGACCTGGAAATTATCACAGTCAGCCACCATTTGTTGAATTTTCACTTTCAGTCCCTTCCAAAAGAAGTTACACTGTTCCCGGTCATACGTTTTGAGGAACCCAGAGTGCCTTGCCGATGGAGAATCATGGAGTTCATAGAAGAAATAGCCCTGTTGAAGAGATTACAACCAATTTGGAACAAGCATAGAAATAGCTGAAAGAGAAACTGGGTCATCAAATGTGCGAGAAGGAGAATCCTCCACTAGATTTTCCTTACCCTTCTTGTAAGTGATCACATAGGCATAACCCATGAGTTGGATAGCCCATTTCAGGTGTGCTGGGGAGGAGACCCGTTGTTCCAGGAAATTTTTCAGACTCTAGTGATCAGTCTTGATGCAGAAATAATTCCATAATAGGTATGGCTGCCACTTCTGTACTACATGCAAAATAGCCATCATTTCCTTCTCAAATATATATGCGGCTAAATTCTTACCAGAAAGGTCTCTTGAAGGCAACAAGCCCACTAGTTCAGCAAAGACACCTACATATCTATCCAAGGAAGTAGTGGAGACCGTTGATGGGTGCATCTTAATGGAATGGATCTGAGCGATGACACCATGTGAATTATTCTTAAGGATATTTTCCAGGCGATGTGAACTGATGATGTGGAGAGACCCTAGTTGTAATCCCGTAAATGTGTGTTGTTTCCCATTGACTGAAAACTGCAACCAAAGTTCAGCAAAATCCCATAAGATAGGTACAAGTGTGCGTAACCATTGAGTGCCTAAAACCACATCGCATCGGCCTAAGGACAAGGCAAACATGTCAGAGCGCAGGTTATAATCTTCCATAGATATACACACATTGCAACACATCCCATTGCAAGGTAAGGTGCCCCCATTGGCAATCATGACTTCAAAGTTGGAGAAAGGATGGACAAAACAATCAGCCTATTTGGCGATCCGAGGGTCAATGAATTTATGAGTGCTACCAGAATCAATGAGTATTGTAAGAGGGATCTTCTTGAAGTAACCCATGACCCGCATTGTTTGTGGGGTGGTGACTCTGTCTAAAGCATGGAGAGATATGTCTAAGTGGTCGTCTGGAGAAAGAGGGTCAATAGGAGGCTGATGAATGTTGACTTGATCATCTAGTGTATCTGGAGCTTCTGCACCAAGTTCAGAGGCAGGCGGAGAATCCACATCTAAGATATAGAGTTGTTTCTCAACACATCTATGTCCCCGAGTGAATTTCTCATCACAATTATAACAAAGCCCTTTTTCTCTACGTGCCCGCATCTCTGCTTCATACAAATGCTTGATAGGAGTTGTGCGAGGAGCTGGCGTGATGGGAGGTCGTTGGGAAAACATATTTCTGAATGGAACAAAAGTGGATTTGGAGCGTTGTTGGGCTGTGATCTTGTCCTCCGCCAACTTAGCCAACCCTAGGACTTCCATGATTGTGTTGGGATAGAACATTTTAACCTATGAGCGGATTTCATCCTTAAGACCACTGATAAAACAACTTCTGTAGAATTCATCAGACAATCCTTCTGTGTGATTGGCTAGTTTCTCAAATTTTGCTTGATACTCTCTCACAATGCCAAATTGGTGAAGACCAAATCGGTGCAAAAGGAGTTGGAAAGAATCTATCCATTTTGGCTCGTCATGAGCCTTGATGTACCAACGGTACCATTGAAGGGCTTCCTATTCCAAATGAAATGATGCAAGTAGAAATTTTTGGACATCAAAAGTATTATGCAGACTGAAATATTGTTCTGCCTGGTATATCCATCCAGTCAGATCATTACCATTGAAGCGAGGAAAATCAAGCTTCGGCCCATGAAAATTGATGGAAGAAGAGAACCTAGTGTTCATGGATGAATGCTAAAGATGGAGGCTGAGAAATTTTTCATCCAAATCTTGGAGTTTGGTTTTGAGGGCTGCAAGTTATTCCTCCATGATTTTTGATCCTCTGCGGGTGACAACCATAACCAGGAGTTTTTTTTTTTTGTGAATAGGTAGAAAAACACAAATAGAAGCTTATTTAGTAAAGGGAAATTTGGATTTGGGAAAAACTCTGATGGGTAATTGGGGTTTGACTAGGTTTTGGACACTTTCGAATGGACAGAGAAGCAGAAAATGAGGATTTTAGAAGCAGGGTGAAAGAATGGGAAAATTTGTCAGAGAGGGACAAAGAAGCAGAAATAGGGAATGAACACGGTGGCAAAATTTAAAGGCGATTGGGTGAAAATCGAAGAAGTTATGGCAAACCCTAAAAATAGACAAATATGGGATTTCTAGTTTTGAGAAGTGGAATTTGAGATAGGGTCCTCAGGAATTAAATATGCAGAATGGGATTGCAGGGATGTGATCGAAAATAGATGGATATGCAATGGCGTGGAAGTGATCAGAAACAGATGGATCTGCAACAGCATGGAAGTGATCGAAAACAAATGGATCTGCAACGATGTGGAAGTGATCGAAAACAGATGGATCTGCAATGACGCAGAAGTGATCGGCAATAGGTCTGGACATATGTAATCTGTGATTTAGCAGCTGAAAATAGATATGGACCCCAGGTATGCTCGACTTCCTAACGGTTCAGGGGATTCACTCAACCACCAATGATGTCTAACGACTTGCATATTGGGGCAGTACCCCTCACTCCATGGCTCAGGGAAAACTGATAACCGCTTTTCCACAAATGACAACTCTTGGTTTACCTCACCGGTGGGAACTAGTCAATCAGGTAGGGTTTGTTGCCCTTTTCTCTGGTAGGTCCTCTCAATGGGCCAGCTACTTCGGGGTTCCTGTGGTACTCCTCACAATGAGTTTTAGGGCTTATGCCTAAGTCCTTCCCACAGTTAAGCCGATAGGGATTATTCCCAGATCCAAACCTGCAACAGATGCAAAAAAATTGGCAGAAATTCCACCCAACGAGCCCAAGAAAGTGCTCTGATACCAGATGTGAGGAACCTGCAACAATTAATTGATAAAATGCACAATATATGAGATCACAAAATATTTTTATTGATTGCAGGACACTTCGAGGGGGAAACCTCCTTTGATCAAGCTCAATACAAATAACTTCACGGTGCCTTCATTGGCCTCAACACACCCTTATATACTAATTCTATGCCCAATACTATGGGTCAATACCATGGAACATATAATACTACGGGACGACTTACAAAGCATATGCGTCCAATACTATGGGTCAATACCATGAGTTAATACAAACTATGGATCAAAAAATACTACGGGACGACTTACAAAGCATATGCGTCCAACAACAATATACTAACAAAGTAAAGAGAAGGGTTGACATGGGTTCCTAACATGCTCGTGCTCAAGAGGATAATTTTTTATCAAAAACCTTCAGTTCTGTTTCTACAGGAGACTATGGCCATAAGGGATCAAATCATCATTGACTTGAAGAGATTACAACCAATTTGGAACAAGCATAGAAATAGCTGAAAGAGAAACTGGGTCATCAAATGTGCGAGAAGGAGAATCCGCCACTAGATTGTCCTTACCCTTCTTGTACGTGATCACATAGGCATAACCCATGAGTTGGCTAGCCCATTTCAGGTGTGCTGGGGAGGAGACCCGTTGTTCCAGGAAATTTTTCAGACTCTGGTAATCAGTCTTGATGTAGAAATAATTCCCTAATAGGTATGGCTTCCACTTCTGTACTGCATGCAAAATAGCCATCATTTCCTTCTCAGATGTAGATGCGGCTAAATTCTTACCGGAAAGGTCTCTTGAAGGCGACAAGCCCACTAGTTCAGCAAAGACACCTGCATATCTATCCAAGGAAGTAGTGGAGACCGTTGATGGGTGCATCTTAATGGAATGGAGCTGAGCGATGACACCATGTGAATTATTCTTAAGGATATTTTCCAGGCGATGTGAACTGATGATGTGGAGAGACCCTAGTTGTAAGCCCATAAATGTGTGTTGTTTCCCATTGACTGAAAACTGCAACCAAAGTTCAGCAAAATCCCATAAGATGGGTCCAAGTGTGCGTAACCATTGAGCGCCTAAAACCACATCGCATCCGCCTAAGGACAAGGCAAACATGTCAGAGCGCAGGTTATAATCTTCCATAGAGATACACACATTGCAACACATCCCCTTGCAAGGTAAGGTGCCCCCATTGGCAATCATGACTTCAAAGTTGGAGAAAGGATGGAAAAAACAATCAGCCTATTTGGCGATCCAAGGGTCAATGAATTTATGAGTGCTACCAGAATCAATGAGTATTGTAAGAGGGATCTTCTTGAAGTAACCCATGACCCGCATTGTTTGTGGGGTGGTGACTCTGTCTAAAGCATGGAGAGATATGTCTGAGTGGTCATTCGGAGACAGAGGGTCAACAGGAGGCTGATGAATGTCGAATTGATCATCTAGTGTATCTGGAGCTTCTGCACCAAGTTCAGAGGCAGGCGGAGAATCCACATCTAAGATATAGAGTTGTTTCTCAACACATCTATGTCCCCGAGTGAATTTCTCATCACAATTATAACAAAGCCCTTTTTCTCTACGTGCCTGCATCTCTACTTCATACAAATGCTTGATAGGAGTTGTGCGAGGAGCTAGCATGATGGGAGGTCGTTGGGAAAACATATTTCTGAATGGAACAAAAGTGGATTTGGAGCGTTGTTGGGCTCTGATCTTGTCCTCCGCCAACTTAGCCAACCCTAGGACTTCCATGATTGTGTTGGGATAGAACATTTTAACCTATGAGCGGATTTCATCCTTAAGACCACTGATAAAACAACTTTTGTAGAATTCATCAGACAATCCTTCTGTGTGATTGGCTACTTTCTCAAATTTTGTCTGATACTCTCTCACAATGCCAAATTGGCGAAGACCAAATCGTTGCAAAATGAGTTGGAAAGAATCTATCCATTTTGGCTCGTCATGAGCCTTGATGTACCAACGGTACCATTGAAGGGCTTCCTATTCCAAATGAAATGATGCAAGTAGAAATTTTTGGACATCAAAAGTATTATGCAGACTGAAATATTGTTCTGCCTGGTATATCCATCCAGTCAGATCATTACCATTGAAGCGAGGAAAATCAAGCTTCGGCCCACGAAAATTGCTGGAAGAAGAGAACCTAGTGTTCATGGATGAATGCTAAAGATGGAGGTTGAGAAATTTTTCGTCCAAATCTTGGAGTTTGGTTTTGAGGGCTGCAAGTTATTCCTCCATGATTTGTGCTCCTCCGCGGGTGACAACCATAACCATGAGTTTTTTTTTTGTGAATAGGTAGAAAAACACAAATAAGCTTATTTAGTAAAGGGAAATTTGGATTTGGGAAATAAATCTGATGGGTAATTGGGGTTTGACTAGGTTTTGGACACTTTCGAATGGACAGAGAAGCAGAAAATGAGGATTTCAGAAGCAGGGTGAAAGAATGGGAAAATTTGTCAGAGAGGGACAAAGAAGCAAAAATAGGGAATGAACACAGTGACAAAATTTGAAGGCGATTGGGTGAAAATCGAAGAAGTTATGGCAAAACCTAAAAATAGACAAATATGGGATTTCTAGTTTTGAGAAGTGAAATTTGAGATAGGGTCCTCAGGAATGAAATATGCAGAATGGGATTGCAAGGATGTGATCGAAAATAGATGGATATGCAATGGCGTGGAAGTGATCAGAAACAGATGGATCTGCAACAGCACGGAAGTGATTGAAAACAGATGGATCTACAATGATGCGAAAGTGATCAGAAACAAATGGATCTGCAATGACGCAGAAGTGATCGGCAATAGGTATGGACATATGTAATCTGTGATTTAGCAGCTAAAAATAGATATGGACCCCAGGTATGCTCGACTTCCTAATGGTTCAGGGGATTCACTCAACCACCAATGATGTCTGACGACTTGCATATTGGGGCAGTACCCCTCACTCCACGGCTCAGGGAAAACTGATAACCGCTTTGCCACAAATGACAGCTCTTGGTTTACCTCACGGGTGGGAACTAGTGAATCAGGTAGGGGTCGTTGCCCTTTTCGGCGGTAGGTCCTCTCAATGGACCAGCTACTTCGGGGTTCCTGTGGTACTCCTCACAATGACTTTTAGGGCTTATGCCTAAGTCCTTCCCACAGTTAAGTGGATAGGGATTATTCCCAGATCCAAACCTGCAACAGGTGCAAAAAAAATTGGCAAAAATTCCACCCAACGAGCCCAAGAAAGTGCTATGATACCAGATGTGAGGAACCTGCAACAATTAATTGATAAAATGCACAATAAATGAGATCACAGAATATTTTTATTGATCGCAGGACACTTCGAGGGGGCAACCTCCTTTGAGCAAGCTCAATACAAATAACTTCACGGTGTCTTCATTGACCTCAACACACACTTATATACTAAGTCTATGCCCAATACTATGGGTCAATACCATGGAACATATAATACTACGGGACGACTTACAAAGCATATGCGTCCAATACTATGGGTCAATACCATGAGTTAATACAACTATGGATCAAAAAATACTACGGGACGACTTACAAAGCATATGCGTCCAACAACAATATACTAACAAAGTAAAGAGAAGCGTTGACATGGGTTCCTAACATGCTCGTGCTCAAGAGGATAATTTTTTATCAAAAACCTTCAGTTCTGTTTCTACATGAGACTATGGCCATAGGGGATCAAATCATCATTGACTTGAAATATCTCTCACGGGATGGGAGTTCATAAATGTGGATGCATCTAGGAGATCCGGTGGTCTCATTACATGATGTAAGTCTAGTTGTTTCCTTTGCACAAATTTATGGTAGGTGCAATCCGATATCGGCACTCGACTCTTTTCAAAATGGCCTTCCTTTCTTGTTTATCAATCTTTATGGTCCTTACCTCAACAAAGTGCCTTATTGGGAAACTCTTTTTAACTCAGGATTGCTGGACGTGGATAGGCTTGCCATTGGAGGGGATTTCAATTTCTCTCTTGGTGATTCAAAAATTTGGACAAATAAGGCTCAAAGTGACTCATTGGAAGATTATTTCATTAGAAGATGAGACCAGTTATTCCTCTTTGATATTCCTCCATTCAAACTCCGACCAACATGGACAAACATGCGCTCTGGTCTGGACCACATTGCAAAGAGGATTGACTGTTTTCTAGTGAAGGAAGGCATCATAAATTGTGTTGTCAGTATCTGTCAATGGGTAGGTGAAGGGGGGAACTCTGATCATTTCCCCATCTACATGGAAATAGTTATTCCTGGGGGTAAGCTTCCCATTCCTTACAAATTCAATGCATGTTGGTTAGACGAAGAAGATTACTCTAATATGGTTAGATAACAATGGATGCCTTACAATTCTGACCAAAGGAATCTACTAGCATTTAGTTCCTAAACAATCTAAAAATGATCAAATCTTGTTCCATCACTTGGGCGACTTTACGCAGAAAAAAGAGGGATGTTGAACTTATTAACATCGAGAATGAGCTCGATACTTTATACTCTAACCACCCAAATGTTCATTTGTCACCTGAGTAGAGGACAATGTTTATTGGTCTTGAGACTAGGCACACACAAATCGTAGATGAGAATGAAGCTACTTGGCGGCTCAAGAGCCGTGCTTTATGGATTAAGAATGGGGATGACAATACTAAATTTTTTCATAACTTCGTCTAGCATCGGAATCATACCAACTCCCTTGGCCAACTGATGGATGTTGAAGGTAACCACATTTCTGGATTCAATGATCTTGCGAGATCCGATATTCAACACTTCGACAAACTATATAAGGAGGACACAAATGCAAATATTGCTCAAATGTTAACTATGATAGCTACACTACCTTCTTTTGTGGATATGGATCAAAATGTAGAGCTTATGGAACCAGTCAGAATGGTGGAACTGCAATAAGTTGTTCGATCTTTACAAGGTGACAAAAGCCCTGGACCGGATGGTTGGCCGATCGAATTCTTCAGAGCTTTCATGGATTTGTTGGGATCTGATATTTTGGAAGTCATTGAAGAGTCCCACAGAACTGGTAATATTCTATAAGCATTCAACGCGAATTTCATAACTCTTATTCCTAAGGTATAAAATGTGACTACTTGGGAGGAATTAAGGCCTATTTCACTATGCAATTGTGTATATAAACTGATAGAAAAAGTGATAGAAAAGAGGATTAAACCTATTTTCTCGGCTTCTATCTCGCAAGAGCAGTTTGCTTTTTTAAAATATAGACAAATTCATGAAGTTGTAGGGATAGCTTAGGAGGTTCTCCACTCTGCAAAGATTCAACATTTACCTACAACCATTTTCAAAGTCGATCTTTCGAAAGCCTATGATCGTGTTAACTAGACCTACCTTCACCTCATGCTCCTGCAAGTTGGTTTTGGTCTAGCATCGGTGAACTGGATGCAATCATGTATAAACATTGTCACTTTCTCGATTCTCATCAATGGATCAGCCTCGGCTTTTTTCAATCTAGGCAGAGGATTGCATCAAGGATGTCCGTTGGCTCCTCTACTTTTCATTTTTATAATGGAGGGCCTCAATAAAGCTATCATCCATGACCGTCAAAATGGCATGCTGACGAGTATTTCTTTAGGTGTTCATCTCAATTTAACTCATCTATTTTTTGTGGATGATATTTTTCTTTTCTCCAATGGGACCTGCATAAACATTGTCAAGCTCAAATATCTGCTACACACTTTCTTTGAAGTGTCGAGTATGGTGATCAATACCACTAAGTCTACCATTTCTTACATGAATCTGTCTGAGGATTGTTCTACCTGGATATCTTCACAATTTGATTTCGTTGTGGCTAATATCATTGATGGTTTTAGAGACCCGGGATTTTCTTTACAACCGAACAATTATCTTATCAAGGACTGGCTTCGACTTGTAAGGAAAGTGGAAAGAAAACTACCTCTCTAGTGCAACAAGTGGTTAAGCATAGGTGGTTGATTTATTCTTCTGAAACATGTGCTCGAGGCCCTCCTGGTCTATTGGGTCGCCCTTTTTCAATCCCTATGGGTATTTCTGATATGATCAGGAAGCTTGCATCCATATTTTTATAGAAATCCAATAGCGATGATAGATCATTCTCGTGGATTGCTTGGGAGAAACCCACTCTTCCAAAGGCTCAAGGAAGATGAGGATTGAAGGATTCCAATTTCTTTGCACAAAGTTTAGTGGCCAAAGGTATATGTCTTATAATCAAAGGCGACGGATTATGGGTGAAAGTGGTAGTGCAAAAATCTATCAGTCCACTAACTATAGAGGAATGGATCTGATTGTCATAGAAACCTCTTAGGGATATTTTGTCGATGTGGAGATCATTGATTTAAACCTTTCATCTCATTGGTGATTTTATTTCTTGGAAGGTTAGTGATGGACATTCACTGCGTATCAGACAGGATCCTTGGATCAATTGCTCTGATGCCTTCAAACTCCCTCAACACATGATCAACCATATGGAAGAATTGGGGATTCAATTCCTTTATCAAGTCAGTGACCTTCGTACTACTACTCGCTATCAGCAATGTTGGTCTAAGGCTGGGCAATTAGGTTTCATGGGTGATGATCCTAGTCAATGGGACCTACTCTCAAAGAATTTAAAGGACTGTAACATCAGAATTTCAGGTATGGCGGATAAGCTTTTACGAACTAGGAATCAAAACCATGGTGCATACATTCCCAGAATTGGATATCAAATTCTTCATGGGGCAGAGGTTCTACAAGATCCACCTTTGTGGAATCAAACCCTGTGGAATTCATGCTATCCAAATAAAATGAAACTTTTCATGTGGCTTTTGCTCCAAAACAAAGTCCTGGTTTGGGGAGTTCTAAAGACTCGCTTTTAGATCAGGCCAGGGTGGTGCTCTCTTAATAAGTCTGATAATGAAACATCTAAGCATCTCTTTATTTCCTGCTCATACTTGCAAAGAATGGTGGATCGGATCAATTGTTCAGTAGGTTTGAATATTACGTGTTGTGGTAACAATTTGAATGAGTCCTATAGGATTTGGACAGATTAAGGCTCTTTCATGACTTCACCATATTTACCTCTCCTTTTATTTGGTTCACGAGGCTCGCAAGAAACTCTGCAATATTTGAAGATAAATGCATCAATCCTACTTTCCAAGCTTAAAAGGTTATGGTTGTACATGCGCTCCTCCCATGGGACAAATCCCCTTCGACTCGCATAGTTATTACTAAAGAAGTCATTCACAAATTCGGAAGTTGGAGCTATTTCGATGGTGCATCTCAAGGGACTCCAGCCATTGGAGGTGCTGGCAGTGTCCTCTTTTCTAATGAACAGTCTTGGTCAAGTTTTTCTACAGATGTTGGTTTGAGCACCAATAATTGGGTAGAGTTGATGGCCCTCAAACTACTACTCAGACTTGCTATTTCAAAAGGTATTCAGATCCTATAGATATTTAGCGATTCATCTGTAGTGATTCAATGGATGAAGTCTAATCGACCACCTTGGAACATCACTCTCCAACCGATTTTTGAGGAAACCTACACGCTTACCAATACGATCCCTCACATTTCTTTTCACCATATTTATCATGAGAGAAATATGATTGCAGATCACCTCTCCAAAGATGACCTATTGATAAATGATGGACACTTGATATTGGAGCGTTATCGCTTGACGGAGCATGATCCGGGACCACATCTGGGGTAATTCTAGCCACCTATCTCCTTTTTTTATATCTATATAGATCAATCCATTATTCTGAAAATGGAAAAAATATATATTTGATTCCTTATATAGGATAAGTATGAAACTAGTTTTCTATCTATGGGTGAAAGCTGATCTATTTTGTATATGAAAAGTGAAGGATATGATAATGAACATGCATGTATGACATACAGATTGACAAAACTACGTCCATGAATATGTAAAAGGTGCATTATTACTAATATAAATTGTGATCTATTTTATGGGGAGAAAAACAACCAAATTTATAAATAAATAAAAACTTTTACCTTTTTTTTTCGGAAAAAAAGGATCACAGACCATATTTGTATTTCAAAATATGAACCATATTGTTTAGTTGCTATACAAATAGCCTTACATTAATACTTTTGTATTAACTTCAGTCAAAATCACTATATATATTCACTTAAAAAACAAAAAATAAAAGTTATTATACAGATTTCCAATAATTGCACATTACTAACAAACAAAGAAGGCACATTGCTTAATATAATCTAAGTAAAGACTTATCCACTTATGCCCATTGGTTTGTGTTGGAAGTTGGGTGCCTTATTAATGCAACATTGAGTGTATTTGAGGTGTTTTATTAATTCAATATTGAGTTTACTTAAATTAAAATTTATAAATTACATATTTTTTATATATAAAATATTATGTGAGTAGGAAGCTGAGAAAGTTAAGCAAGAAAATATAAGTTTTTTTATGTATTTTTAGAAATTTATATAAATATCATAATATATTAAGTTTATTTTAGATGTTTTATTAATATAATATTAATAACTAAAATCAAAATTTATAAAGAGCATATATTAAGCTAAATATTATGTTAAAAAAATTATATTAATAGGAAAATGAGAAAGAAAAGTAAAAAAATATAACTTATAATCAATTAATAAAAATCAAATATTTTTAGAAATTTATTATTAATATCAATATCACATAATATATTCAATATTAATATTACAAAATAATTATATTTAGTCATTCATTTTCAATTTTATTATAAAAATAGGCTATCCAAAATCTTTCATAAATATTTATATTTAATCATTCATTTTCATTTTTATTATAAAAATAGATTATCCAAAATCTTTCATAAATAATTATATTTAATCATTCGTTTTCATTTTCATTAGACTATCCAAAATCTTTCATAAAATGGTTAATATTAATAACTATTGACTGAATTAAATAATAATAACTACAATGAAAACAATTTAAATAAATTTGTTATAATTTAATCACAACGATTGGTTAGGTTAGAACATAAGATTTCCAATTCAAACCATTATGCGCCTAGAATCACATCGAGGAGAGGAATCATCATATGGCCTAAAGTCAAAGAATGTGAAATGAGAAATTATCATAAAGTATAAAGAGATTAAGTCTTAAACTATGGAATCAAATATAGAAAACCAAATTCTAACTTTCATATCAAGCAATGGTACTCCTTGTAAGATAACTTAACATTTAGGCTCCATGTTTTTATATGCCATTATTCAAAGAACACCAATGATGAATTCCACTTGGGGTTGGTATATGCAAAAGGGGAGGATACGTATGATGAACATTGGTGTAGGTGTTAGAGTGAAAATTATACAATAAGTGGTTCCTCCATGTTAATATAAGAATTATCTTGGTAAAGGGTTAAATCATTTTTTAAAATTTGTGGAAAGTTATGGATTTGATGATTCCAACTAGGGAAGCTCCATACATCGTTTTTAAAGAAATTTGATTGTGTCACACTAAACACATTAGACTGATGTTTTGTTTTTGTATTTTTATTAAAATTATGTAAGGTATTATGCAACAAAGGTTGGTTTTTGGACTTAAGTAGTATAATTTATTGCAATAGTTATTTATTTATACTTTGTTATCCTAAAGTGTTAGGAAAAATGTATATATATATTTTATATTAGATTAATGCAAACATCTTAATCAACTATGTGATAATAAAACATATTAATGTGTTCGATTAATTATTTGAAAATTAAACATATCAATGCGATCTATATAAGTGTGTTTAATTATCTTCTTAGCTCATTATACTATAAAGTTGGCTATGTGCATACCAAAGTAAGGAAGAGTTGTAATCTAGCACAACGTATGATATTTTAAGTACCCAAATGTAGAATTAAGCCCTTGCACATATACCACCAGTTTTGTTGTCAAAAGTGCAATGTCTTTTTTCATTGGAATATGTCATGGGGAAACCCTTAGGTACTTCCCCTCATTGTGAGGATGGTACCCAAGGTAAACCATCAACCCTGATTACGGGGCCTAACTCGGTGGGGACATCAAGTGAGGCCCTTATATAGCAATGTATAGCCACCCGGGGATTTGAACCCGAGACCTTCTGCTCACAACTAACAGCACTCAACCACTTGAGCTAGCCCATTGGGCTCAAAAGTGCATTGTCTTGTGTAGTGCATGGCCCTATATATGGATTTGTAGTGGTAAAATAACAAACTATCATCCGTTTAATTTAATTTCTATCCCTTCAACCCTAGAGTCATGGGAAGAGCACTATTTGTATATGGATTTGTAGTGGTAAAATAACAAACTATCATCCATTTAATTTAATGTTTATCCCTTCAACCCTAGAGTCATGGGAAGAACATTATTTGTGTGAGGAGAAAGAAAAAGAGTATTGTATAATGACTTTTGTGTTTCCTTCCAATCCATCCAAATATAAATGGTGTCCTTTACAAAGGTCATGAGCTCATTGATTGCACATTGATTGTACCTCAACTCATCATTAAGGGTCTATTTAGTATGATCCCATTAATGACCTACCTAGTTTTGAATATTTGAGCGTAGCTTTTAAGAAGTTGGTTACTTGTTCGATAGAACTTATGCCACCACATGGAAAGGTACTTTATCTAGCTTATATATACCTTTGCGTATCCTCCTCTAATACACTTTATTGACTACTTCCTCACTTATTACCAATAAACCATACCTTGGTTTATTGTTCACGCAAATTTTCATACATTCCACTATACCACCAATCCCATTAGAGTTTCTTCTATGGACATAGATCAATTTTCTTCAGGTGTAACTAATATCCATCTTCCTCAAGTTCATATATCATAAACTAATAGACACCAATTTGTTGGCATACACCCTAATAATATACACCAATATGTTGACAAAAACAAGATATTCATATCCTTTTTATTTTCTTTTCTTTTCTTTTTTTTAGGGGGGGGGGTCGTATATATGCTCAAGATTGTGGGGACTCCAACACACTTTATTGACTCCTTCATCACTTATTACCAATAAAACATACCTTGGTTCATTGTTCCCTCAAATTTTCACACATTCCATTGTACCACCAATCTCAATAAAGTTTCTTTTATGGACATGGATCAATCTTCTTTGGGTGTGACTAATATCCCTCTTCCTGAAGTTCCTATATCATAAACTAATAAATTGGTGATTGCATATGTTTGTTGTAAAAAATGTCTTAAGAGTTGTATCCCCAACAAAACATAAGCATGCTTTCAAGATCACCTACTTTGTAATTGTGGGTATTTTTTGCGAAATAGCCCTTCATTAGAGGGACTAGTAGATCCAACTCCCAACCACATTCAAAGAGGTTCATGATGATTTTATCAATGAACATAATAATATGGTCTAACAATTCATAAACATAATTTCCATCATCGATATTTGTTAGAAACTATTGAAAATATTCTTAGGTTAGAACATCATAGTCATTGATGTATTAATCTTATCATTAGTTGTATCAATGATTGTGTGTATACAAATTTGAGTTCTTACAACAACTCAACTCTATATAAGTGAGTACGAGAGACATTCTAGGAAGGATTAGACATGATTCCTATTTTATAGTATCAAGCACATGTATAAGTATTTTACAATTTTTGTAATAAAATTAATTAGTTAGCTCTTCTCGTTATGTAAGTCTTGGAATGAGTTTACCATAGATTAAGCAAAGTATTTGAATCACTATGCAATTCTATGTCATCAAGATAATCACATTGATTCGAATGGCTTGCAACACTATGGTTATGTATTATCAATCTATTATCTTGTTCTCTTATTTCCACCTTTGCAAACTCTACATGGATATTAATATCTCCCAGCTCCCCTCTTCTCATCTTCTTCATCAAATGCATGATATTGTCTACTTGTGAATTTTTCACGTTGAATTATTTTTTATGTTCTTCATCCAATTATGTATCTAATATGTTAATTAAAAAGACTTGAATATTTTATCTAATACGGGCAAACTAAATCTATAGTTTAGATTAAATCTAGAACATAGAATATTATATTCTACATAACTTTGATTGCCAAAGGTAATTAGTTACATTCATAAATCAATATTGGCAGCAAGATTCTGAGTGATAAAACATCAAGAAGAAAATATCATTGACGGTTGATTAGAGAGGGCATACATGGAATTGAGAGATCGACTAATAAGGATGGTAAGATTGATTTCAATTTGTTCCGCTATGAAATTTCGTGTTGCTACTAAAAATTAATAGAATTTAATAGTACTAAAAGATAATGGATTATATTATATTATTAGGAAATATGATGCCCTCCCCATCCTTCATCCATGAGTTCCTAATTTATAGATTGCTTATGTTAATTAGGTTAAGGGGCATGACTTTAGAGTGCCCTAGAAAAATTATTACATTAAATTAAATTTTTATATTTTATAAGAAATTGATCTTGGGCATTACGCTCATGCAAGAGGAAGAAACATATAAAATCTTCTTTCACAAGAAACTAGGGATCATTGATTAAGGTAGACTTATATATTTTCATAAGAAACTAGGGATTATTGATTAAGGTAGAGTTATATACACAGGTGATTTGTAGGCTATGGATTTAGGTAATGGATTGTTATGGATAGTTTTTAATCACACCTAAATCCTATAAGCAACAAATAAAACCATTCTAATCTATACCATCTTTATTTAAATGAATTTGGATGCACATGGTATTGTAACAATAAAAATCCTAGATAAGATTACATCACATAGCACATGAGAGAGATACAAACCATAATACAATATGTTATTATGAGTAACTATTGCAATTATTACATAGGAGTTCACTTCCTCATATATGGTTACTTGTGGAACAAACCATTTCTTCTTATGAATGTAGGATAGATTTGCTTTACACAAAAAGTACAAACTTGTAAATAAGTCATAAAGTGACCTTTTTTACACAATGTAAGCCTTATATCCTAACACCTCTCAAGGCTTACACTACTAAAAACCAAAATTTACGGAAATCAAATGCATACTAGTTGAAACAAAATATTATAGGTAAACATAACCAAACATTCTTGGCCTAAACATCTTCTTGAAAAAAATTCTTGGACCAAGTACAACTCCATCAAGCTACTTCATAACCCTCTTAAAGATGTTTCTCCCATGTTTAAATCCAGAGTTCTTGGATTCCTCTTCCCCAAAATCTTGAATAATGAATCTCATGAATTACTAGACAATAATCCATATTGAGATACATTCATAATGCTCTGTTAAGTTGTTTCAAGAAGCTCGTAAGGGTATAATTCCTAAGTTTCACAAACACTTGAACTATCCACACTACAAGGAAAACACCAGGTGGGAGTTTTTGTGGACCATTCACAAAAAAGATCCAATTTATACGTTTATGGTGGAGGTTGGTAGTGGAGGCAAGTGGGTTGAGGTTTTAATTGAGGTTTGTATTTGGTGAACATAAACATACCAACTGCACTGGTGTGCTTAACTACTTGATGCACCTGTGCACCAAAATAATAAAAGCACTGACAAACCAATGTGCCTAATTAGGGCATGCATTGAATCAAAATAGATCAATGCCATTTCAAAAAAATATAAATTTTATCTCCCGAAAAAACTCGACAATGAATGTTAAGGAGAAAGACGCACAGGTGTGTGATAGAGTAAAATACACCTTTTAAAAGACAAAAACATAAATTCTAATTATTTTTAAAATACAAAAAAAACAGTGCACCTAATATACCTAGCGGCACCAGTGTGCTAAAATCAAAGACACACCAGTGCCTAATGAAACAAAGCACCTGCGTCAAATAACTCAATGCAATTTTTGTAACTATGTTTATTTTTTTCTCGACAAAATTGTTCAATGCGTGGGAATGGTATTAACACACCGATGCATTTAATAATACCATGCACTGCTTTATGTCAAAAAATTCCCGACCTTGACTGAATATATATATATAGATAGATAGATAGATAGATAGATAGATAGATAGATAGATAGATATATCCAATTTTTCCAATAGGGCACTCCGGTGCATTATAAATTCTAATACTTACCAATGTGCTACGTAGTATAATGCACCGATTTATAATAATAAAAAAACATACTCTCTTTTCATTTTGCGAAAATTGAAATACCTAGCAGTGCTCTATTTAACGAGAAGCACACCGATGCGCCACTAACTTGGGTACACCAGACTAGGGTAAAAAAAATATGGCATGAATAACTCAGTTGACTCATTTATGAGTGCGGTAGACCTCCTAGGCCCACCTAAGCATCGGTGCAGTACTCTCTCACTGACGCCCCCCACACGTGGTGCTCCTTTTTTCTCAAATTTCTTCTTTGGTTTGGTTCGTTGGTGGAGTTGGAATTTTTCCAAACCGGTGGAAAACATCATTTGTTGTGTACCTGGAAACCATGCCTCCCAAGTGACCAAGATTCCAAGCATTGTCTTTATTAGCTTCTCATTTATTTTTTTAGCAGATGAAAAATTAAAATTTAACTTAAATTTGTCATTTTTTAACAAATTTTATAAAATCACTGCGGTGCATGTCATAAGTTCGGCTCACACCACTCTTTTCGCTACATTGTGTGTAAACACATAGCGCATTGATAATGGGGGGGGGACTACAACTTTCATGCACCGTGACCGGTGCGTTATAGAAAATGTAATGCACTGACATTATTAAAAAAATAAAAATAAAAATTTAAACGTGTGGTGCTCTGTAAATATAATGTTGCACCACTAATAATGCATTGGCAGATATAAAAAAACCATTTAGCTAAAAAATACTAGGGCCACGATGTGTTGGAGGAAATAAAATGCACCTCCATTGAAACCATAACATTATTTTTTTAAATATAGCGATGCTCTGTAAATATATTGACACACCACTAAGGGTGCGTAAGGATATATAAAGAGCATCGTTTAGTAAACAAAAAATTTAAGGTCCACAATGCAGTTTAGAAAACTAAACCCACCGCCTTGAAACCATAAAACATTTATTTTTTAAATATAGTGCTCTCTAAATATATAGATGTGCGGGCATCGACCTACTTGTATATATAAAGAGCTCCATATACAAAACATAAATGATAGGTACACATTGTGTTTTGGTGAACTAAATGCAATGCCATTGAAACCATAAAACTATTTGTTTAACAAATAGGTGTTATTTAAGTATATTGACGCAATGAAGCCTATGCATTAGTATATATAAAGAGCACCATATAATGAACAACAAAATGCTTTTTAGTTTTTCAACAATGTTAGTGCTTTGTATATATAATAGCTCACTGTGATTGGTTTGTATATGTGTGTATTCAATGCATCGACAAAATATTGGTACAAAGATATTGGTGCTCTATATATCCTGATGCACCGTGGTAGTGCACAATGCATTGACACTATACAAATTCAAAAAACATATAAATTAATGTTAGAGCATTGCAAGCTATGTGCTTATTTTTGCAAAGCACCGTTAGCAGCGTGATTATGTTTTAAAAGTACCTCTCATTGTGCGTTGTTCCTTTTTAGGCACATCAGTTATGCTTGTGATTTGTTTTGAGGGAAAAATAATAATTTTTGGTTTTATAAATAAAAATGTACTTTAATCATTTGTTATGCTTTATGTATGTATATATGTTCTTGTGTATATAACGTCCATTTCATTAAGTATGGATATATTCTAGTCCAAGCCTCTTTAAAGAGAGGCCAAAAACGACCTTTCGAAATCCCTGGAGAAAGGTTTCTAAATTGGAAAATTAGGGTTTCTAAAGGCCTATAAGTGTTAAATTGGGTAGGTACGAAATCCAATATTGGCACATTTGGAAGTCGTTTTTGCACTTTTTGAAGTACTTGATTATGCACTTTTAAAACTTGTTTTTGCACTTTAGAAAGTGGAATTTTGGACTTTTTGAAATTATTTTTGCACTTTTTGTACCGAATTATGCACTTTTCAAATCCGTTTTTGCACTTTAGAAAGTGTATTTTTTTACTTTTTGAAATTACTTTTTGCACTTTGTGAACCCAATTATGCCATTTTTGAACCCGTTTTTGCACTGTAGAAAGTGTATTTTTGGACTTTTTAAAATGAATTTTGCACATTTTTTAATCGAGATATTCATTTTTTATTAGGATGTTGCACTTATTGATTTGTATTTTGTACTTGTTAAATCCAATATTGAAAATTCATTTTTATTGTTCACTTTATAAATTTAATTTGCATACGTAATCTTAAATCACTATCAAACAAAACAAAATATAGAAAAATATGAAGACTTCCCAACTAGAAAACATTTTCAAACATATAAATATATCAGTATCAATAAACGTTAAAAATTATTTAACAAACAAGTTCCATACTTTTTATAATAGACCTCACACCACTAACACCACTGAGTTGTAGCAAGCAAGGCCATAGTTAATCTAACAAAATATGTCATTTTCATGATCACAAGAATGTCCTTAAACAATAATAACATTTCCATCATCGTTGCAAGTATGTTTTTCCTTCAAACCATCTACAACAATTGTGCTTAAAGCTTATAAGCACCCATTTAATTTTTCTAAACTTTATTAAGGGCTTTCAAATATACATTCAGACTTCAATCATAGCAATTGTAAACTAGGTGTACCCAAATTGTGGGTCGTGGTGTTTTCACAAAATGTATGTTTCCACTCTTACAAAACATATTTTTTCAATATTGTCATCTAAATTTGAATGTTTTTAACCAACGGCTCATGTTTGACCGAAACCCCAAGTGAGTCAATGGTGAACAAAACCATGTATTTACATTTCTGTCTCTTTAATATGAACCATCAAATCTCCAATTTGATGTCATTTATTCTCAATTTCGTCTCATCCATATCTTGCAGAGGTCTAAAAAAATTAGACCCATATTTTTTGTTTTATTTTGCATGAAATCATCGCGATGGATGCTTTTCGAGGAGCATGCCAATGAGCCATTTTTATTAAGCTCAAACACAACACGCCATTTATCCCCAAGCTCATCTAAAATATGATTCAACTAGATGATGCTTGACCCAAGGTGCAAATTTGAGGAAGTTTCGTCTAATCCTCCCTCTGGATTATAATTGAATAGAACTTCACATTTGAGGAAAGGTCGGTCGAGCCTTTTTCTAGATGATTCTTAACCCCAGGTGAAAAATTAAGAAAGATTCACCTGACCCTTCCTCTAGAATATTATTGAACTCATGTGAACATTTGTGGCATGGTCAGATGATCCTTCTTTAATATGATGCTTGACCCATTGTCTACATTGAGGAATCGTCGTCGGATCCTTCCTCAATATAATGCTTAGTCCGAGATTCACATTTGAAGAAGGGTATTTTGATTCTTCGTCTAGATGATATCTGACCCTACAGCCACATTTGAACAAATATTGGCCAATCCTTCTTCCAAATTGTGCTTTATGAGAGGTCCACTTATGCAGAAGGGTTAGTTGATCCTTCTACACGATAATGTTTGATCATACGTGACAATTTGAAGATGGGTCAGACAACCCTTCTTGAGATGATTCTTGATTATAGGTGCATGTGAGGAAGGGTCACTTGATCCTTCCTAAAAATGATGCATGAATCAAGGTGAATATCTGAGAAAGGGTGGGACAATACTTCCTCCAGACGATGGTTGACCTATGTGAATATTTTGGAAAGGGTTGGTCGATCCCTACTATAGATGATTCCCGACGCATCTAGGTTAGATAAATATTTGGCTAATCTTCCTTATAAATGAATATTGAACCTCAATGTTCACATTTTATGAAGGGTATGCCAATCCTTCCTCTATATAATTTTTTACGGCATGTCACTATTTTAGAAGGTGTCAATCGATCTCTCCTCAAAATGAAACATTTTCTAGTTACCTTATTTTATACTGGATCAGGCGATATTTCTCCTAGATGGTACAATTCCTATATATAATTTTTACAAGGGTTAGATAATTCTTTTATCTAGATGAATATAGATTTGTTGGATACTGTATATTAAGAACGGGCAGACTATGTTTCTTCCATATGACGTTTGAAACAAAATCCACATTTTAGGAAGGTTTGACGGATGTGTTATCAAATGATCTTCGACCCAATGTCCATACTTGAGGAAGGGTCAGTCATTCCTTCCTCTAGATGTTGGTTATCCCGAAGTCTACATTTGGGAAAGGGTCAGGTGATGCTTCCTCTAGATGTTTTTTTACCCATGGTGCATAATTAAGGAAGGGTCATCTGATCCTTCCTCGCGATAATGCTTGAACATAGGTTCACGTTTTAGGAAGGTTTGGCCTAGATTTCTTCTAGATGGTGCATAACCCCATGTTAAAAATTGATAAATGTCTATCCTAGCCTTTTCTCTACACAATGCTTGAAACCATGTGCACTTGTGTAGACGTTTTGGTTGATCCTTCCTCCAAACGATGCTTGACCCATGCTCTAAATTTAGGTATGGTCATCGAATCCTTCTTCAATATAATTCTTAACCCAAGATCCACATTTGAAGAATGGTAGGTTGATCCTTCCTCTAAATGATGTTTGAACCTACAGATCCATCAGAGAAAGGTCGGTCAATCCTTTCTATAAAGAGAACTTGATCGTAGGTCCACTTTTGAAAAGCATGGGTCAATCCTTCCTCCAGATGATGCTTGACCATATGTGCAAATTTGAGGAATGGTTGACCGAGCCTTCCACTTGATGATGTTTGACCCCAAGTACACATTTGAGGAAGGTTAAGACGATCCTTTCGATTAATGATGCATGAACCAAGGGGCATATTTGAGGAAGGGTTCGTCATTCCTTACTCCAAATTATGGCTCAGTCCATCTAGGAATTTGAGGAAGGGTTCAATCCATGCGGTGCATAATTGAGGAAGGTTTGTCCAATCCTTCCTCATGATAATTCTTGAACCTAGGTTCACATTTGAGGAAGGTTCAGCCTAGACTTCTTCTAGTTGGTGTGCAACCCCATGTAAAAATTTGAGAAATGTCTAGCTAAGCCTTTTCTCTACACAATGCTTGAAACCAGGTGCACTTGTGTAGAAGTGTCAGTCAATCCTTCTTCTAGATGATGTTTGACCAATGCTCTAAATTTAGGTATGGTCGCTATATCCTTCTTCCATATAATACTTTACCTGAGCTCCACATTTGAAGAAGGGAAAGAAAATCCTTCCTCTAAATGATGGTTGACCCTATGGATCCATTCAAGAAAGGTGAGTCAATCCTTCCTCTAAAGGGTACTAAACCAAAGGTCTACTTTTGAAAAGGGTTGGTTGATCCTTCCTCAAAATGATGCTAGAGCATATGTGCAAATTTGAGGAATAGTTGGCCAATCCTTCCTCTTGATGATGCTTGACCCTAGGTATACATTTGAACAAGGGTCATTCAATCCATCCAATCGATGATGCATGACCCGAGGGGCATATTTGAGGAAGGGTTGGTTGTTGCTTCCTCGTGATGGATCTTTAAATCACTGTGATGTCACCCTATCATGATGACATCACTTTGACATCACCATGCATCAGAATATTGGGATGGTAATATTGTCCATTTTAATAGATCATTGTACTGAACTGGAATGAAAATTTGTGTTAGTGTAAATCCCAAACACAAATGGAGGTGAGGTGGTACTTTAAACCTACCCAAAAAGAGAATATATTGGAAATGCATATTGTGCTCCAGCAAATCCCTCCTCAAACACCATGATATCCCTTCAATACTCCTATATTTGAATTCCTCATGTGAAGAATCATGCTAACTAATGGTCATTCATATATGTTCATATGATAGTAATATATAGTTCAAAACCAACAATAACTCATGTGCAAGTTGCATGAGCATTGTCATCAACTATATCAAATACCTCAATGTTATATGAGGAATTACTCTTCCTAGTATAAAGTCAGGGTAAAACCCCAATTATTCTTACACATTCATGGTTGAAACCCATGGTAGACCTGTTAGTGCAAATAAGAGACTACTTGGAGAAGCTTAAAATGTACTAGATGTGATTATCCTTTGAGGAAATTCTCCTATTTGAGCCAATTCACCTATTTATGAAATAAGCATTACATAAAGGTCTAACAAATTTTCCAGTTTATAGGGATTCTAAGTTAACTATCATACGGATGATGGGTGAAAATCAAGTGTAAATGTCTGGGCATTTTAATCTTGTTGGTCATCTAATGGAGGTTGCGGCTCTCTTTCAACATATATCTTTTACTCATATATTTTGACAATTCAATCAAAGAAAAGTATTCATAGGGTCCTCTCACAGTTGTAACAAGATGAATATAGGAATGGGCCTCTTGTCTCCTCTTTGAATTACTCTATATATGACCTCTAAGGCATACGAATGCTTTGAATAATTTTAAATTAATTAATGAATATTTTACTCTTTAAAAAGGTTCTATCGATAATAAGGATCTTTCAAATATGTTTTATGATGTATAAATATGAACTCTAGGATGGTTGGGGATTGTTCTAACTAAAAATCCTACTCAAGACACCTCACACACCACCTTTAGGTTGTTCACAGAGTCACAAGGGAAGTGTTGAATAAAGTGTGGGAACACTGGCAGGCTAAATCTCCCCTCGACACAACATGATAGCCCTTCAATACTCCTATATCTGACTGCCTCGTGTGAAGAAAAATGTTAACTAAAATTAATTGATATATGTGCACTTGATGATAATATATGGCACCAATGATGCCTTGACCTGGAATTTCTGAAACAGAGTGATCAGAATGTCTTCTGGAAGTTATTCTTATCTATCATAATCAGTAAATACTTTGTATTTTTTAGAAATAGGTAGTTGGGGAAAAAGTACAAGTGCAATTGATTATGAGCCTTGTCACTATGTAAAACATGGAAATTATAAAAAAAAAATACTACAGTTAATGTATTTTCATAGTATTCTTGAATTACAACTCTAAATATAGGTTTCATAGAAGCACTCTCCATAGCACTATTACTTGATTGAAGAAGCATGCCTATAAATATATATAAGCCATGCTTTAGAAAAAAGGATTCGTTATTCCAATTTATGTCATTTTGGTTTTCCAATTTGTTGTCTATTTGTTAGAAAAAAAAAATTCTTGGGCATACTATCTATTCGTAGTGCATTACATATTTCTATAGAAGAGGTGTGTTGCTTTCTACTAACAGTTCTAAAGGCTTGGTTTCTTTTAGAGATATAAGATTAAAGTGAATGCTCCTCCTTGTTTAAAGTTGGTTAATGAGTTCAAAGTTGCAATAATTGAGACATTGTTTCCTAATGGCCCTTTCCACCATTTCAAGGTCCAAGCCAGGTCAAAATAATAAGATTAGGAATCGAGAGATTGTTATGTCTATTGGTTGAATAATTCCACCGAATGCTAAGTCAGATACATTTGAATGTAGGGAGATCGGTTTCTTGCTTCAAGACAAATGGTAGAGCTTTTGTCTCTGTTTGAAATATATATATGATATTTAAATCTATAGATTCTTACAAAGCATAAGCTAGATTTATGGGCTTTACAAGGAGTTGTGCTTGTTTTGGGAACTGGGTGGTTCAAAGGACTGCAATTGTAATAAGACTATTGGAGCTTGAGTGTGAGTAGGTAAACCTACTTGACATTCATTCTAACAGTCTAAAAATTTCCATAACAAACTGTAGCCCTAAGAAATTTGTATGGATTGGAAATGACATCTAGACAGAAAATATATCTGTGACTTTGAGCCTTAATTTTAATTTTCTCTGTCAATTACCAGTCAAAGATTGGAACTTCAACATTTTTTGTCTCAACGATGCATTTTTTAAGAAATTTGTGCATAAAACTTATCAGAAATGTTCGTTATGAGGAGATCGTAGTGAGATTTCCACAGTCACAACCATCAACCCTTCAAATCTCTCTCCAATCAATGAAATGTGAAAGTGTGTTTTGATACCGTGTAAAAAATCAAATAAGCATGGTTGAGCACCGTCGATTACACAGAGCATAATAGCATGGGATTTGACTCCATACCAAATATTTCAAAGGTTGTGCCTCATCCATATTACAATAGCAATAAATTATTGTTGGTTGTGGAGCATGATCTTCGAGTCTCATAGATGATGTTGTTTCAACCGTGTTTTACTCCAGGTTTGGTTATGATCCCGGCATGCACCCCAGCAAGCCCTCGAGAAAGGGGGTTCGGGGGCGGAGCCCCCGAAGGAATTTTTTGGGTTCTTCCTCCAACAGATTACGGGCCCATGGTTTTGGGTAACTTGTGGTATTTTCCCTTTGTATTTCCCCTTTATAAGAAAGACATTGGAATACGGCTAGGGTTGATGGATTAGGTATTATGCATTGTAAAGATCTATGAGATCATGAAGAGAGACTGTGAGACAGTGAAGAGGAAGTGCAGCGTATGTGCTGCAGAATGTATCCCTTCATTTGTTGGATGGTATAATAATAAGGATTGGAAATTTCAGTGTGGACGTAGCCCATCTTGGGTGAACCATGATATATTGGTGTCTCCCTTGTAATGTGTCCGTGTGATTATATTTGCATTTATGTTTATTGTTATTGCTCTGCGATCCTGTTTTTCTAACAATTATATGCTTTCCCCTACATGGTCAAGGGAGATGGTTCTCATTAGGTATCTTCATGTAGTAATAATGATCTTGAATCCCTATACATGGTTGAGTGAATAAGCATAGTTTCTCAAGGCCCTAATAATCTACTTTAATGATTTTAAGGACCTTGGAACCATCCAAGGAAACCATTTGACTTCTTGAATATATTTTGAATTCCATAACCAGTTTCTACCATTGAAACTAAAGCATAGGGAATAAAAGGTCTCTTCTAGGGCTCAAGGGCCAAGAGAAGTACCTCAGACCACCATGCATGACCTCTTTAGGGGATATTAACGATTTTTTATTTGTGATAAAGGATGAATCATAAGGTTTTGAGATTTCCAGATTGGTTGTCGAGACATGGACATGTTAAAGAGAGGAAATGTGGGCCTTTCGACCTTAACTAACCTTATAGGCATCAACCAAAATGAACAATTCCTCAAACCATAACCGCCCCCACCTATCAAGAGTGGCATTTTATTTTGAGTTCAGATATGGGCACCATATGGAGGTTTCTATTACTAAATATTATGGGTATTGGTACCCTTACTATGGTGTAAGGAAGTTGATTCAAACTTGAGCTTGAGGAATTAAAGGTAGGTTTCTTATAATGTTTAAGTTCAGTGAATGAAATTCTTGATCCACTAGACATGTCTTCTCTATGGAATCTGTGCCTTCCAAGAGGGTTAGGATATGTGTTCATCATAAGGTAATTCAATCACTAGGGATGCGACATGTGTCCTTGCACGCGGTTGAAATATTTATCACAATCCTTGATACCTAAATAAATATTTTAGGCAATGTCGAAGGCCAAGAACAATACCTTGAAACACCATGCACAATCTACCAAGTGTGTTCTTGGACTCAACGTGAAAATAAGGGTACCAATGGGAGATTTTAAGAAATGTGTATTGTTGCAAAGATGTAATAATATTCGACGGAGGAAAATCAAGAATTAGGCTCTTAAGTTGTCTTCTAGGGATGGAGCTCCATGAATAACACCTTGAAACATTGTAGATAACTTGTTGAGGGATGATGATTCATTGGTTTCAAAGTGGATATATTGGAACCATTACCAATTTTTAGTCACTGGGTATGTGTCTCTGGGCCTAGACATTGACATGGTCGAGAAGGATGCCCAGGCCTTGGCCCTTAAGGGAATATTATGGGCATTTATTGTGAAAAGGACATGTAAAACTATCACAAAAGATATTTCCAATGTATGATTGGTCTTCAAGTGGCGACATTGGCGTGATTGGGATATTATCAAAGGTATGTATGGGTGTTAGTCCCCTAGGCATGGATTGGAGAAGAAAATCACACCTTACACCTTAAAATAATATTATAGACATCTTGGTCAAAGCACAATTCCTTAAACAGTGGTTGTGACCTCTCAAAGGAATAATTTTCCCATGTGTGTGGATATGGGTGCCACAGCTATTAATTTTTTAAGCACTAGGGATAAGTCTGAGTTCCCAAAAACATTCTTGTAGGAGATCTAAATGTGGGGTTCGGGTCCTTAATCAATATCCTAGGCATGTATGGATAAGAAGGATCATTCCTTGAACAACCACATGTGTCGTCCTTACGGTATCCATGTCCTATGACCAGGTTTTGGTGCTCTCAAGTGGATTTGAGTAATCCAACATCGGTTTTGGGGAGATGGATGTTATTAGGAGAGGAAAAGTGGGCCTTACAACCTAAAGCAACCTTCCAGGAATCAATCAAAATGAACGATTCCTCAAACCATAATCATCCCACATATCAAGAGTGTCATTCTCTTTTGATTTCTCCATATGGAACCATATGGAGGTTTATATTAATACATATTATGGGTATCGGTGCCATTACTATGTTTTAAGGATCTAGATTCAAACTTTAGCTTGGGGACTTAAAGGTAGTCTGCTTCTAATGTTTTAATTAAATTTTGTAAATGAAATCCTTGATCCACCAGAACTACTTTCTCTATGGAATATTTGTATTCTGAGAGGGTCAGGATATGTGTCCATCATAAGGTAATTCACTCACTACGAATGGGACATATGGCCTTACACATGGTTGAAATATGTATAACAAGCCTTGGTATCTAAATAATGATTTAGGCAATGCCGAAGGCCAATAACATTACCTTGAAACACCAGACAATATATACCAAGTGTGTTCTTGGACTCAATGTGGAGATAATAGTACTAGTGGGATATTTGAAGAAATATGTATCATTTCAAAGATGTAACAATAATCAACAGAGGAAAATCAAGAATTATACTCTTGATTTGTCTTCTAGGGATGGATATCCATGAATAACACCTTGAAACATCGTAGGTAACTTGTTGAGGGATGATGATTCATTAGTTTCTAAGTGGATATATGGGAACCATTACTAATTTTTCATGCACTAGGTATGGGTCTCAGGGCCTAGAAATTAGCATGGTCGAGAAGGATACCCAAGCCTTAGCCCTTAAAGGAATATTAAGGGAATCTATTGTGAAAAGGAAATGTAAAATTGTCATGCAATTTATTTCAAAGGTATGATTGGACTTCGAGAGGGGAAATTGGCGTGATTGGGATATTCTCAAAGGTAAGTATGGGTGTTATGCCCTTGAACATGGATGGGAGAAAAAAATTACACCTTATGCCTTAAAATAATATTATAGATGCCTTGTCCCAAGAACAATGCCTTGAACACTTCTTGTGACCTCTCGATAGAATCACTTTCCCATGTGTGCAGATATGGGTGCCACTATTACATTTTTTGACGCTAGGGATAACTTTGAGCGCCCACAAACATTCTTGTGGGAGAATTAAATGTGGGGTTTGGGTCCTTAATCAATCTCCTATGCATATGGGGTAATAAATATTATTCCTTTAATATCCACATGTGTCCTCCTTATGGTATGCATGTCCTATGAGTGGGGTTTGGTGCTCTCGAGTGGATTCGAGTAATACAAAATCAATTGTGGGGACATGGATGTGCTTAGGAGAGGAAAAGTGGGCATTACAACCTAAAGCAACCTTCTAGGCATCAAGAAAAAAGAACAATATCTCAAGCCATAATCACCCCCACGTATCTAGAGTGCCATTTTCTTTTGACTTCTCCATATGGGCACCATATGGAGGTTTATATTACTACATATTATAGGTATTGTCACCCTTACTATGGTTTAAGGATGTCGATTCAAACTTGAGCTTGGGGCATTAAGGGTAGTATACTCTAAGGTTTTAATCCATATGGGCACCATATGGAGGTTTGTATTACTACATATTATAGGTATTGGTACCCTTACTATGGTTTAAGGATGTCGATTCAAACTTGAGCTTGGGGCATTAAGGGTAGGATACTCGAAGGTTTTAATTAAGTTCTGTGAATGAAAGCCTTGATCAACCAGACCTACCTTCTCTTTGGAATCTTTGTCTTCCGAGAGATTCGGGATATGTGTTCATCATGTGGTAATTTAATCACTACGGATGGGACATGTGGCCTTGCACATGGTTGAAATATTTATCACAAGCATTTATACCTAAATAAATATTTTAGGCAATGTTGAAGGCTAAGAACATTACCTTGAAACACCACACACAACGTACCAAGTGTGTTCTTGGCCTTGGTGTAGAGATAATGGTAACAGTGGGATATTTGAAGAAATATGTATTGTTGCAAAGATGAAATAGTAGATGGCAGGGGAAAATCAAGAATTAGGCTATTAAGTTGTCTTATAGGGATGGATATCCATGAATAACACCTTGAAACATCGTAGATAACTTGTTGAGGGATGGCGATTCATTGGTTTCTAAGTGGATATATGCGAACCATTACCAATTTTTAGGCACTGGATATGAGTCTCTAGGCATGGACATTGACATGGTCAAGAAGGATACCTAATCCTTTTCCCTTAAAGGAAGATTATGGACATCTATTGTGAAAAGGACATGTAAAACTGTTACAAAAGATATTTCCAAGATATGGTTTGTATTTGAGTGGGGACATCGGCGTGATTGGGATATTCTCAAAGGTAAGTAGGGGTGTTGTGCCCTAGACATGGATGGGGAAATAAACCCACACCTTACTCCTTAAAATATTATTATAGACTTCTTGGTCCAAGCATAATGCCTTGAAAACTGCTTGTGACCTCTCGAGGGAATCATTTTCCCATGTGTGTGGATATGTGTGACACTATTACCTTTTTAGCACTAGGATAAGTCTAACGGCCCACATTCTTGTGGGAGACGTAACTGTGGGGTTTGGGTTATTAATGTTTAATTTTTATCTATTTCCAGATATTGACAATTATTTCACAATGATTTCAAGCATTCATTTGATCCCACAATTTTTCATTTAATAATTGCATAATGAAATTTTCAACTTAAATTGCAATAGAAACACAGGTTCGTAGAAAGATAGCCATGCCCAAGAGATGCAAAAATTTTTATCTTGGGAAACCCAGAAGGGAGAAAACCCATCCAAATTTTCTTATAAAAAATCATTCTAATTCAAGTACAATACCAATCATGAAGATAAAACCCTAGCACATAAGAGTGTGCCTTTCATCACAGGAAACCCTAGCAAACCTATAGGGAGAAATAGTGAACCTCTAAGAAGAGATAAGAACCCTGAAATTGCTCCTTCAAATTTCACTAGACCCAACTAAATAATGCACATGAGGAGAGAGACGAATTTGTTGCAATGATGATAAAATGAAGCGTGTGAGCACTTTATTTATATTCTTCAATTTACTTGAATTTTTCCTCTTGGGGCCAACTTGTCTTTTTGCTGTGGCATATTTTTTCTTTCTTCTAGGACAACTTATCTTCTTTTCTTCAATATTATTTGGAACTTCTTCAATGCCATTTGGGACTTCTTCAATGGTATGTCTTGACTTTTGTGTATTTCTCCATCTTATAAAAGTTGTCCTTGTTGATGATCATCTCCTCACATGCACGTCTATTCATGCATAGATCTCTAATGTTGATTTGACCACCTCTAAGAAGTACCAGACAGTTCTTAGATCCTATGTCAAATTCAAAATTAGATTAGACTTGTATATTCCACAAGTGGATGAAATCTCCTATCAAATAAACAAGTCAACTCACTCTAGTGTAGAATAGATCACTCCATCCTGAAGTGGGAAATGTGAGAGTACCTTGGGGCCCATCTCCACACCATATGACCTGGGAGAATCATTGCCCCTGCCTAGTCGATTCACCACTAGCCAAATGGCCATTTCCCATGAGTGAATGTATCATTCACTACAAGTCAACTATTTCCTGTGAGTGAATGTCTCATTCACCACTATCCATCCATTTCCCGTAAGTGAATGTATGCCTGATGCTGAAACCTGGAGAAACATCAACACTCCCTCTCAGTGAGTGAGACATTTTGCATCACTGTCAAGCATCACACTTGGTGAGAATATTGTCTATGGGAGACATTTTGCATCACTACCAAGAATCACACTTGCGGAGAATGTATGTAATCCATCTTGGATATGTACTACATTTGCATCTCGAGTCTTTCACTCCTATCCAAATCAACATGGATATATGGATAAATATTTTTCTTGGGTCATTCACCACTAGCCAAATCAGCATGGCCATTTCCTGTGAGTGAATGTATTACCACTAGCCAAATCAGCATGGCCATTTCTCATGGATAAATTTATGTTGCTCATCTATATGTCTCAGTCATTCACCACTAGCCAAATTAGAATGGCCATTTCCCAAGAGTGAATGTATGCCCCATACTTCCCATCTATGGATATGTACTAGAGATACATTTCTCCCTTCTGCACCATGTCTTGGATGAAGTGATATTTGATCTCCTTATCAAATAGTCCTGTAAGAATATTTTGAGGCAATACTACTGTGTAGCTTGCAATAGTGGTTGCGATATACTCTGCATCTGTTGTATTGCGTGCTACAAACGTCTACTTCCTACTAAAATAGTATACCATAGTTTATCCCAAGCTAAAGCAACACCCGATGTGCTCTTTCTATCCATTGAACTCCCTACTCAATCATAATATGTATATCCTTGCATCCTCTCTTCACCACCTAAGACATCTCTCAAACCATATCCAACTATACCACACAATTACCTCAACACATGCTTCACCACAACCCAATGTACATGCCTCAGCTCTTGTTCAAGGTTCTCACTGCAAAGAAAATATATGTCCTAGTCTTAACCAAGTACATTAAGGATCCAATCAACTTCCTGGTCATAGTTGGATCCATCAAATATGTATCTGAAGTATAATCACTCAACTTCTTCAGATTTATCTCTGTGTAGCCATCGATTTCTAGTCTATCATCTCGAATATCTCAATATCTCAACTGTGTACTTCCCTTGAATGGGGAAGATCTCATCTGGTCTATGCCACACCTATAATCCAAAGAAGTAATGCATCAATCCAAGATCTGTCATCTTGAACTCTGAGGTAATCCTGATTGGGAACCTCCTCCATCAACAAATTATGTTGCAGCTACTCCCTATGTGCGAGAGCACCTTGCTCCCTATGCACCTGAGTATCCTTCTCCCTCTACATATGGAGATTTTGCTCCCTCTAGATCTAAGTATGCTATACTGAAGCAACCTATTTTCTTCTACACTATTGATCCTTGTGTATCCATCTATGTCATCTCCCACCAAGTGGGCCTACAAAGACGATCTTGTTGCTCCGTCTAAAACAATGAATAGCATTCGTGACTCTCTATGAGCTTGCAAACTGGTTGACTTCATAACCTATATAATGTGTCATTTGGAATGCATGCTTCATCTTATAGATCCATGTAGAAGTCACCATTGAATTCCCCTCTTATCTCGGAACTATCTCCCTGAAAGTATTACTGGGAGTTGCATACCTCTTTGCATCTCGACGGACCTCTGGATATGACCCACTATATCTCAGACTCCTGACTCTCATTGTGTAATTACCACCATAAGAGATATAACTCACTCATGTCCATTGAAGAGATATGAATTTCTCTTGACTTACAAAAGAAATGAATCACTTATGTCACTCACAAGAGATATGACTCACTCTTGTGATCATACACTGTCATACTATATGCCTCATCTTGATAGCTTCCATAATTGACCTATCCTAATACATGACAAAAATTTTCCAAAAGAGTTAACCAGTACCAATTTAAACAACTATGTTATTCATCAACAAAATATCAATTCAATTAAGTAAAACTCATTGCACAAAAGCATTAAATACTTATCTTTGTCATTGAATCCCTCTTGATTCATGCCTCCTCGTATAAATTACTAAATTCCTTGGAGGTATACTCTCCACTATATAACCTTAGGTCCTTGATCTTCTTTCCTATCAATTTATCTACCTAATCCTTAAACTACCAGAACTTGCTGAAGACTTTGTCCTTGGTATTCATGAAGTAGATCATCAATGATAGTCATATCATGCAAGAAACCACCTAGAGATGATACTGTCATTGGTGCGCATTCATCTAAATGTACTAGAAGAAATACTTTTTCTGAAGTTCATTTGCAATCTCATCAAGTTTATCTTCTTTTGTCTTCTTTTTGTGGTGGAAGATCATCAACATTGGAAGTTGATGCATGTTGCTTTATTTTATTCTCAGGAAACTAAGAAGCATAGTGACCAAATTTATGACAATTGTAGCACTTTATCTTTGAAAGATCCTTCTTCTTTTGTTCCTGAACTGGAGTTGATCCTCCACCTATATTTTTTTTCTTCTCAAAATTTATTCTTCCTTTTCCTTTTCTAGATTGCATGAGCTAGGAGACCTTTATTTTCTTCATTTTGAGGTATCTACAAACTATTCTTGGACAAAACTATGGCCTCCTCTTGAACACAATCATCCCATAGTCGATCAAACCTGGGTAACACTTCTCTTCCACAAATGCTTTGAACAAATGTCTCCCATGAGGAAGGAATACCATTAAGATTTATTGTAACAAGTTTTGCATCATCAATTTGATCTCCAATGGCTTTAAGTTTATATCTCAACTAAGATAATTTTATAAGATAAGTAGCAACTAAATCTTAACTAGTCATGCTAATATAACATAGTTGATTCCTCAAGGCTAATTTTATGCTTGTGTTCTTGCTCTCAAATAATCCCACCAAGGAATCAAGCATTGCTTTGGCAGTATTCAACTCAGCAACATGTGGAATCAGATGATCTTTTACAAAATCTATTAATATCCTCTTAGCCTTTGCTTCATTCTTCGTGTGTTTGGTTTTCTCCTCAGCATCTTCTGGTTATGAGACATCTTTCTGTACATAATATTGGATCTCATTTTCATCCAAGATGAAGAGTATCCTGGTATTCCAGGATCTGAAATTTGAAGCACCATCCAACCTGTCTTCTACTCTTAGACTAGACACCATCTTGAAAAAAAATTGAAATCTAATTCAGAAACCCTAGTCCCAACAAAAATTAGGTCAAAATTGAAAACTAACTCCACAATTTGATGTTCCATCCTTAGGAAACCTCCATAACACTAAGTTCAACCCAAAACTTAGGCTGGAAGAGTCCAAACTTGGAAGCCCTGGTTTACAGACTTAGGGAAAAAATATGATCGCTTGTTGTCTTTCAAAACTGCTCTGATACATTGTTGAATTTTTTTCTATTTCCATATCTTAACAATTATTTCACAATGATTTCAAGCATTCGTGTCATCCCACTTTTTTTCATTGGATAATTGCACATTGAAAATTTCAACTTAAATTGCAGCAGAAACACAGGATCATAGAAAGATATCCATGCACAAGAGACATGGCAAATATTTTTGTCCTGGGAAACCCAAAAGGGAGAAAACCCAGCCAAATTTTCTTAGAAGAAATCAGTCCAATTCAAGTACAATACCAATCATGAAGATAAAACCCTGACACATAAGAGTGTGCCCTTCATCACAAGAAACCCTAGTGAACATCTAGGGAGAAATAGTGAACCTCTAAGAAGAGATAACAACCCCAAAATTGCTCCTTCAAATTTTGCTAGACCCATCTAAATAATGCACATGAGGAGAGAGAAGAGTTTGTTGTGATGATGATAAAATGAAGTGTGTGAGCACTTTATTTATATTCTTAAGATCACTTGAATTTTTCCTCTTGGGGCTAACTTGTCTTTTTGCTAACGTAGATTTGTTCTTTCTTCTAGGCCGTCTTGTCTTCTTGTCTTCAATCTTATCTGAAAATTCTTCAATGCTATGTGGGACTTCCTCAATGGTATGTATTGACATCTTGGTTATTTATTCATCATAGAAAAGTAGTCCTTGTTGATTATCATATCATCACATGCACATCTATTCACACATAGAGCTCTATTATTTATTTAACCAACACTAATAAGTCTCAGACACTTATTAGAGCCTATGTCAAATTCAACATTAGATTAGACTTGTATATTTTACAAGGGGATGAAATCCCATATCAAATAAATAATTCAACTTATTATAATATAGAATAGATCACTCCATCCTGAAGAAGGAAATGTGAGAGCATCTCCACACCATATGACCTAGCAGAAGCACTGCCCCTGTCGTGGCCATTCACCACTAGCCAAATGGACATTTACCATGAGTGAATGTATCATTCACTACTAGCCATCCATTTCCCATGAATGAATGTCTCATTCACCACTAGACAACCATTTATCCTAAGTGAATGTATGTTCGATGTTGCAACCTAGAGAAACATCAACATTTAATCAATATCCTATGCATCTAGGGGTAATAAGGATTATGCGTTGAACAACCGCACTTGTCCTCCTTACGGTATCCATGTCCTATGAGTGGGTTTTAATGATATCGAGTGGATTCGAGTAATCCAAGACCATTTGTGGGGACATGTACGTGCTCAAGGGAGGAGAAGTGGGAATTACGACTTAAAACAACTTCTAGGAATTAAGCAAAATGAACAATGCCGCAAACCATAATTTCCCCCACATATCGAGAGTGTTATTTTCTTTGAGTTATCCATATGGGCACCATATGGAGGTTTCTATCACCACATATTATGTGTATTGGTAACCTTACTATGGTTTAAGGATGTTGATTCAAATGTGATCTTGGGGAATTAAAGGTAGGATTCTTCTAAGGTTTTAATTAAGTTCCATGAATGAAATCCTTGATCCACCAGACCTGCCTTCTCTATGGAATATTTATCTTCTGAGAGGGTCGGGTTATGTGTTCATCGTAAGGTAATTCAATCAATAGAGATGGGACATGTGGCCTTGCATATGCTTGAAATATTTATCACAATCCTTGATACCTAAATACATATTTTAGGGATTCAAGTCAAGGCCTTGATACCTAACATATATAAATTCATAACTATAAACCTTCAACCTTATTAGTCCCAACCTAACATTTATATCCATAACCACTATACTTCATAGCTCTTTATTCCTAAAATTTATTATTCCCAACACCACACTTACCTTAATTATAACAATAACCACTATCCTTCATAACCCTTCATGTAACCATTCAATACACCTGAATGATATCACTCTGCATACACCTTAATAATATCACTCTTCATAGAGTTAGAATTATATATGACCTTTGTTGCATAGAAGAAAATATAATTCCATAGTTCACCCCATACAATTTATTCGTATTGTAAGAGAAACAAGCCAAAACATTTGGGTTATTTTCTAGGGGGGAATCCCTCGCTATTATGGTCCATGTGGATCCACGGTTCTTAATCCTCTAATTTCCATATTTATAGTCTTACTTTTCATTGATCGGAGATAGATTCGAAGGGTGGGAATTTTTTATGGTGGAACCCTCGATCGCTTCATCATGAACATATCTAGTATGTACTATGCTCAAACTTCTTGAAAAAATGCATGAGATTGAAAATGTTGAAGTTTAAGGTTTAGGATATTTATTTAATTCTCAAAGTCACAAATTAGGGTATTTTTTATCAAAGTCGGCAACGAGTTGCACCTAGGTATCCATTTTAAATTGAAGGATATCTACTTGTCATCCTAAGGTCCAAACTTCTACCACCTCTTTCCACCCCCCTGTGTCAAAAAACTATGGAACTACATATTCACCTTTTTTTGTATAACTTGGCAGCTAAAACTTGTTGCAAGTGTCATTTAATTAGGAAGTAAATTGTATACCCTTATAAGGGAGTCCAATCGAAGATGTGTTCACTTCTTACTAACATGTGATTGGAAAAATGTATGCATGATTAGCACTTGTAATAACAAATGATAATCTCTTGAAATAGAAGGCGGACTTGCTTAAAATTTGTACACCATGTTTGTCTACATGGCTTAAATAGATAATGAGAGTTGTCAATATGACCAAGAATAAAGGATCCATATAGGAAACCCAAAGAAGGCATTTATTTTTATCACCCTTTTGTAGTTTAGTATAATAGGAATGAGTGCTTTATATAGTTGTATGGTTCCTTTATTCAAAGTGTGAATAATACATTAAAAAAAAACAATCTTCAAAGTTGAGTGCCAATTTTCTTAACAATAAAGAGAGGTCAAATTGCCAAAGAACAACATAATCATATATAATCATTTTCAATGACACATTTCCTACTACCAATTTTCTTACTAAATCATATTATGGAGATACCAGGATTACAATATATTTTTCTAAAAATATAAAAATGAGGAAGAATGCTTTGATCAAAATAGTTTGCAGATTCCACTGCAAAAATAACCCACATAATGTTGTAAATATTAGGGGTTGGAGAATGGAACTTCGTGACTTTTCAAGAGTAGTTGTAACAACTGAGCAAAACAATATTAATAGAATAACAATATTATTTTCAACTATTGTACCCTAAATATGACAACAGTATTCATATATTTTTAGTATTTTCAGTATAACCCACAGAATGTTATAAATATTAGGGGTTGAAGAATGGAACTTCATGATTTTTCAAGAGTAGATGTAACAACCAAGCAAAACAATATTCATAGAATAACAATATTATTTTCAACTATTGTACCCTAAAGATGACAACAATATTCATATATTTTTAGTGTTTTCGGTATATATATATATATATATATATATTCATTGGAATATGTCATGGGGAAACCCTCAGGTACTTCCCCTCATTTTGAGAATGGTACCCAAGGTAAACCATCGACCCTGATTACAGGGCCTAACCCGGTGGGGACATCAAGTGAGGCCCTTATATAGCAATGTATAGCCACCCGGGGATTTGACCCCGAGACCTTTTGCTCATAATTTACAGCACTCAACCACTTGAGTATGTTTATTTTGTAAGTATGTTTATGTTGATTCAATCGTAACCTATACCATTTGACAACGAACAGAACTACTTTGAAGGAGTTAAAGTCACACTGAACGATATCTTCCAAATACCCATAGTATCGATTTACTAAGAGTTCTGGATGTCTGTCACTTCTAGAGGAAACATTGGTCACCTCAAAGATTGCAAATATCCCACAATCTGATGTTTTCTTTGTTTCATCCAACTTTTTGATGCGATATTTACAACCATTGCACCACATAGACTTATGGTGTTTTACCTACAACAAGCCATACATGTAAAGTTTACATCGTGATCCATTTATGATTAAGTGCATGTTTATGCCCTGCAGGGAAAAAAATCAACATGTACATCAATATGTTTGCAAAAAAAAAATAGTGTAGCTGATTAATATGCTTGCCTGCTTATCTTTTAAACCATATGTAAATCAATTTCCCTTTGTGTAAGATTGGTATCTCCATTGCTATGTGCTTCTTTAACTAATGAAGCCACACCTTCCCATGATATTCCATAACCATATTTTTCACATCGTTCAGTCTATACCTTCATCCAATAAAGATTGTTTGTAATGTATAAATGAAGTGCATCCCACTCTCAACCAACTGTTTGATGAAAATAAAATTAAAATTCAATACAAATGTATATTCACTTAACAAAGTATACACTTTTAATTGATGCATATTGAATATTAAAAATAGAATAAGTATGATATATACATAAAAATCAACAGTCAAATGTATTATATTAATTAATATCCACTAGCTAATAATTACCTTTCACCTTCCTTGATCTACCTTTCCCCTTCAGGTTCTCCCCTTCGAAATTGTTATTGGAGTCTGGATCACAAATGCGACCTAAATTGAGCTTTGACGCTAATTCAGGAATATATTCACTAATATAGATCATGTTTTGGTATACCATATATGCCTCCACCGTAGAACCCTCGGGACATACTCGTTTTCTAACCAAACCCTTCAAAAATTTCAAGTGTCTCTCAACCATCCACATGGACCTTGAGTGTACAGGTCCACACAATTTAATCTCCTCAACTTGGTGTATGAGGTAGTGTTCTTGTGCATTGAAAATTTCTGAAGGTAGATGCTTCTGCATTTCACACATGAGACGAGGAATTTCTCTCCTCCAATACTTTATATCTTCTTTATGGATTTCTTTAGATGACAACCATCTACAAGTGATGCAAACCAATCACGAGATTTAACAAAAAAACATGATATTACATAACATGAATCAATGCACAAAAATCAAATATAAGTTATACAATGAATTAAACAAACACTAAGCTCATGCAAACAATCGCTACTTACCTCGTGTATTTCCCAAGATTATATATAACTTGTTTGACATTGTTGTCGAAGTTGTCCGGGAGAGAGAGAGAGGTAGAACATACTATAACAATATACAAATCGTTTCATTTTTTTACAAAAAGTAGACAAACAAATACCAACAATATGCACAAGAATAAAAAATATATAGCAATAATTATATGCATACCATAATGATTACCTTCATGAATATATGTCAATCATGTGTTTCCACCCCCGCAAAATCACCTTTCTTTGTTATGATATTCTTCATGTTCAAACAAAATCCGGTGGGAAATTTAATTTTTCGCATGACTTCTTTTACAACATTATTTTGTTGCTCCATTACCATCCATGGAATTGATTTTATATTAATTTGGTCTCCGTTTCTATGAAATTGAATGGCGTCTTTCATTGAATGGTTGGCTTCTTGAATTTCATTGCAAATTTTGACAATTTTTTCTTTCTCACTCCTTCCATCCAATATTCGCCATAATGTTTCAGTCACATTCTTTCTAATATGCATTGTATCAAACAAATGATCAATTTGTAGGTGCTCATAGTAGGGTAACCTACTGAATTGTTTAGGATAACTTTTCATTCCTCGAAGAATCCCATTAATGCCTACATGATCACGATGGCCATCGTGAATCATAGTTTATAAATAAATTATAGAAAGTCAGTTACAGTAAACAACACACAATAAAAAAAATTGCATAACATTTCATATACGATGATTCATACGTACCTTGACGATTTCTATTATATTGCAACTTCCATAGGTGAGGCGTCATTCTCTGCGGTTTTAATGCAGTCTCTTACTTCCCATTGAATAGATGTTTTTCGGTAGTTTAATACCTATGATTCTTAGAGAGGAAGTGCCTATACTCATTAAACACCTCATTTCCTAAACTTTTTGAACTACGAGATTTGATCTTAGGACCATAAACTGGACATGCAAGTTTTCCCTTTGTCTGGAGACCTACATAAAGAGATGGATTATCTATGTCAATTATAATTATATATAAAATGAATGGATTATTTAAAAAAACATGCGTGCATAATATATTAACTAGTTCATAAAATTAAATGCAATTAAAGTGGAACTTATAATTACAAACCGCAAAAATGGGTTAACCCTGGGGCATCATGTATTGTCCATACAAGCATTGCATGGAATTGAAATTTCCTTTGTTGTATTGGTCTAGATACGTCATACATAGTGATGTCATTCCATAACTTTAGTAGCTCGTCAATAAGGGGTTCGATATACACATTCATATCTTTAACTTGGTACTTACCTGATTGATTTGAACATATAAAATATATAATTATTATTACCATTTAGATATATAAACCATACACAAGAGAAAAATAAATATATATATATATGACATTATGCAACAAATTACGACAAATGAGATGCCACTACATTAAAAAAGAAATTGTAAACACATACCTGGAATAATCATTGCCAACATTGTGTGCTCCCTCTTTATTGACAACCATGGAGGAATGTTATTGTTGATAACAAAAATAGGCCACACCGAGTAAATGGATCTCATCTATGCAAATGGATTGACACCATCTGCTTCCAAAGAAATCCTAATATTACGAGGTTCTTCTTTAAAGTGAGGCCATTTTTCCTCCATATCTCTAAATGCAGACCCATCTACAGGAATTCGAATAATTTCATCTTGACTTCTGTTCCGTGCATGGTAATCCATAAATTGCGCTATGTTTTTGCACCTGAACAGTCGTTGCAAACGTGGAATAATGGGAATATAACGAAGAACCTTGCAAGGCACCTTTTTTGTTACTTGATCTGTTCGATATCACTAATATGACATTCCAGACATTTTGTTTCAAATTCATGCTGATTATAATATATAACATGGTCATCGGGGCATGTATGAATTGCTTCATACTGCATTCCAATTTCTTTCAAGATGGCAGATAAATATCGATATGTGCGAGGTAAAATATTTGACGGTGGTAACAAAAATTCAGCTATCAAGCTACAACAAATTAAAATAATAATCTAGTTAATATACTATATAAATAATATTAATGAAACACATTTCAGCCGTATTAATTTTACTTATGAATTAACAATTAAAAATTATTAGACGAACAGTGATAACCTTTAGCGCGATCATATATGTGTGATTGAATATATTACATACCTTAACATCCGTGTGACTGATGTGTTTGAAAGACCATTCATAACCTTCAAGTTCATTATCAACAATATAGCAAAGAGAATATTTGTGTTGGAGCCCTCATAAGGGGGTTAGTATGCCTTCTCAAGAAGAGGTAAATCATGAACATCATCAAAGTCCTCATTTTCATGATCTCATCATCATCATCCATTCTAACATTAAATGTATCATGGATCAATGTATTTATACCATCATCTTCAACTATGTTATCAGTATGATCATCTTCTTCAATATGATCATTAACTTGTTCTCCATTATTTATAGCTCCATGTTCCTCCGGTACTTGTTCTAAAAGCACGTCCTCCGGGCGTTATGTCGTAGGATGTATTTCCTTTATAATTACATGAAGCCATCAATAGATATTAGTTAATATAATAAATATTAAAATAATACATACATTTACAAAAGCAATCAATATAAAGACATATATAATGCAAAACTTACAAATGGACGATATTCATGTCCCCCCTCAGCGTGTCCATGTTCCCTACAATGTTTTATGGCCGTTGTGATATTTATTCTTCTCCTTTTAAATCCCCTGCATTGACTCCATGGACAATAAAATTTCCCATCTCCCTTTCTTTTCAGTCCATCCCACAATCTAGCAAGCAATTGTCGATTTTGTTCGTCTGGATCAGGAATATTGTTATTTGACATTTTCTCATAAAGAGCTTGAATGAAGATTATCAATCTTAAAAAATCAAGCTCCACAATTCACTATTTTTAATCACAAAAACAATTGAAATAATTTGTATTCTTTTACGGAAAACAGTCCGTGCGAGGAATATAATTTCCGCAAACCGTCACTTGTATAGCCAACATGTCGGAATGTTTCCATAATATATAGTTTCTAAAATTTAAAGTTCATCGGATATTCGGCGATATTATCATTTATACCGTTATACTCTATATGTCGGTTATCCGACTGTCGTTGGATATTCAACAATGTCAAATATCAATTAACACAAATTTGATCAAAATTCATAATTTTAAAGGTGAAATCCGACGACACAATCAATTTCGTCGGATTTTCTCGTCCGATTTTGGTTTCAAATTTTGTTTTGGATGGGATCAGAACGGTTTGGAAATCCTCTGAGGCGTTGAGGTTGGAAGGTGAAGTAGATAGAGAATGGACTTCGTATGTAGATAATCCGGTCTCTTGTTTTATTCATCTAGAAGAAGGAGAGCCTAACATGCTTCTTTGGTCAAAAAACAGTGTGACAAGAGATTTTACTACTGAGCTTGGATATGAGACTCGGGCTTTAAGATCCTTTGTTGGAAATAGAGAGTGGTGCTGGCCTACGGTGTGGAAGGTTTCAAGATCTTTAAAATCCAAAATCACTATGTGGCTTGCCTTGAGAAACAAATTGCTAATTTGGGACAACCTATTGAAACGTGGATGGCAGGGACTGAGCTAGTGCGTCCTGTTCCATATGAATGAGGAATCATGCTCACATTTATTTGTTTTATGTTCATATGCAATGTATGTTTGTAACGCTACGAAAAAAGAGATAAAGGCCTCTATAGTTTAGTTGGGAAATTAATTGGATCAGAGTTGTCAATCGTGGTGGAAAAGCTCAATGGTACGCTCTTTCGATGCCCTCCCTTCTTCTTTCATCTATGAAATTTGGTGGGAATAAAACACAACAATATTCCAGGTCCGTCTGATTGCAGTAAAGGTGATGATGGCTCTTATTGTGCAGTGGAAAAAGGAACATAAAGCAGTAGTTAAATCAAGAAATCAACAAACCTCGGTTCCTCTAGTCATTGATAGATCGTTACCGTGGTATTTCTTTGATGGGGCAAGCCAAGGTGGACCTCCTTTGGGTGGTTCCGGGGGGGTTTTATACATTGTAGAGAATCACAAGTTTAGCATCAAATTCGCTCCAGGTCATTGTTCAAATAGTAAGGTTGAACTTGTTTCTCTTTCCTTTGTTCTAAAGGTGGCAATCCCCAAGAATATATCCATTCTCCACATTTATGGTGATTCAAAAATGATCATTGATTGGACCAATAACAAAATCCAAATCAAGGCACCTCATCTTTAGCAACTTCTAAATTCTATTCACCGACAAATGAAATATTTTACGGTAATATCCTTTGCTCATATATACATAGAACTGAATACAGAAGCAGATCAGCTTTCAAAAAATGCCTTGATGCTCGAGATTGGGAAAACTGAGATAGAAGGAACAAGAGAAGGAATTGGCTCTTTGCTACAAGGATGATAATGAACATATGCAATCCTCATAAGTGAACGTTGATAAGCAATTCATGCTCCTATTCTGTATAAGGAATGTAAAGAGTATGTTTATGTAATAAAGATAGTCTCTTGTGATGTATGGATGTAAAAAAAATTACTAATAGTCCTTCTTGGGCAATTCATGTTCATTCTCTATGAATGAATGATATTTTCCATTTGGAAAATATATAATAATAACAAATAAAGATTAAACAAATAAATATATATATATATATATATATATATATATCAAATAAAATTAAAATAAAGATTAAACAAATAAATTTTAATATTTATTTATTTAAATCTTTATTAAGGTTATTTAAAGATTAAAATAAATAAAGACAAATCAACTTAGACAGAGACAAGGAAGACAAGGGGGAACATGTGCCCAGAGATATATCGACCTAGATAGAGACAAGGGAGACAAGGGGGAACCCATGCCTAGATCAATATAGAGATAGATATGGTGCCTAAACTCATAAGAAACTTGCTTACTCTTACTGATGGAGTCACAATTTGATTTCGTTTCTTATGATATCCCTCCATCCATTTTTTATGCTCAGTGGTTCTGTTATATATTTCCATCATTATTGATGATATGTTGAGGTGATAATGGGTGTGTAGAGAAATATTTCCTTTCAAATCGAACTACCCTCTAAATGATAATGTATTTCATGGATAACCACATCATAGAAAGGGGTTTGCAGAGCAACGAGGTTCCAAAGGATAAACCCTCTATGTGAGTGATGAGTTTGCAAAGTGATGGGGTTTGTAGAGAGATGGCGTTCCATAGCGATGAGGTTTTTCGGTGTGCCCAGCCTCAAAACCAAGTCCAGAGACACCACGTAACCTAGGGGAAAGGTTGATTCAAGGTAATGCAAACATATTTTTGAACATTGGTTGTCATTGATGTCAACTAATGTCAAAGAGGATAGCACATGTATATAAATATCAAGGAGGGAAATTCGAACCCAAGGAGACCAACTTGAATTAGTTTTAGGTGTGGTTAGGATTCATCATGGAGACTTAACTGGAATTTGTGTAGGGGAGGATTAGTTTAGGAGATTCATTTTCCTAGATTAGCTCCATGAGGAGGAGTTACCAAAAAACAAGGAGTGGAGGAAAAATAGCACAAGGAGGGTGCATGAGGTGAAAGTGTGGATCCAATGGGGTCATAAATATACCAAAAGCACAAAAACGAGAATGAATAGAGGAGTGGGGTGCACTTGTGGAGGTGGAGACAAGAATCAAGGAGGTGGAAGCTAAAAAGTAGGAAGAGGGTGCTCTTGTGCAAGTGGGGCCTACAAAAGGGCATATTTCAATGAAGGAGGGTGTATTCACCAAGAGGGACCCACCAAATATCCAAGAGGGGTTCATTTCTCAAGTGGGGCCCATCTAACCATGAATAAGGTGCAATAGTAAATCCAAGGTCCAAAATAATCAAGAATAGGATCCAAAGTACAAATTTTGGGTGGAAACCGTGTCCCTCCATTCTCGTTTGTTGTCCATGTTGAGCCAGTTAATTTATTAATAATAATAATAATGTCTCAAACCATTATCCCAGCACCTTCTGCCACAACAACAAAACAAAATAATAATTACATATGTCTTGGGATAGAAAACATTGGGGTATTACAAGTTGCAAAGGATAAATAAATTGTGAAGCAAAAGAGCAGAGAATACCTTACATGATCATAATAACACCAAAGGAAAGAGTGACCAACAGTGCCCAAAATATTTTTTTCTCTAAAGAAGCTATTGCAAGCTAGTGGCTTCTTGTTGATTTCATTCATTCTATATTTTCTTTTCTTCGCAAAGATGTATCAAAAATTCCATTCATATGCCTTTCCGTGAGAGCATCCTTTGCTCTTCCTCGCGGCCTTGGAGGTTTTTTCCAACTAGCTGTTTCAAGTTGCATTTTCCACTCCCATCTGTAGTCTTCTCAGAACATCCAAAAAGGGTATCCTCGCCTTTTTCCAAACCCATATCTTGAGACTAGTTTGCAACCACATTAACAATAGATTGATTCATTGTATTGTGATGAGATGAAAAATCCATCTTGGTATTTTTTTTGGACAACCCCACATTGAATTACATTATTCTTGGAATGGTGATCTTTTGATCCTTTAACTATCAATTGTAAAATTAACCTACACCCTATTTTCCCAAAAATCCTTTTGGCCAAATATAGGAATGGAGGAGCCTGTAGTTCAGTAATCCTAATACCACTTTCGATATCATAACCATTTTCCCTTTGTGATTTCAAGACAAGCCCATATATATTTGAATACACAATGGGTATATTCACATTCTGTTGAATAGTATCACTAGAATCTAGAGGCATATCTCTTGTTTTGACTACTTGCATCTCTCCAACCCATCCATTTGCATGACAATAATGAGCTTAAAGGGCACCTAAAACTGCTTAAACTAAAGCAAAATCGCCATACCTACCAATTGACAACAACAAAATCTCCAAGTTCAACAAAAGGGAATGCATCTTATTTCTAGATGATAGTCCTTAATGAGCCCCAATACTAAAAATCATAGGCCAAACTCATGTGGGAAAAACTAGATTGGAATTAGAAGAAAACACATATATTTAATACCTTTATCAAGTGGAAATATTTTGTTGGGGAGCATTAAATTGATGGTCTATTCATGCCAAGGATCTGTCCTAGTCATTAAGTTGGGGAATCTATGCATGTTTATTTGCATTCTAGTTGCTAAGTAAAACAAATCGATATCTCAATCAAAGGATTTGGAATCACTATTAGTGCCATTTCAAAATGGGATAACATCATCAAAGAAAAGGTGTGACAATCTATGATCACTAGTTATTTGGAGATCCTTGATGCTGCCTTCTCTCTTTAGGTGATCTAATTATATATTGAGGCCTTTTAATACTAGAATAAAAAGGAGTGGAGACAAAGGGAGTTCCCACCTCACTCCTCTTGAGTAATTGAAAAGGTTTAAATAAAATCCATTAATTAAATGGACAAAAGATACGGATGATATGTGGAATTCTATCCAATCAATGAAAGGGACCTTAAAATAATCATGAATAAGAAACAAAATTATATATAACCCACTTGACCTGTCATAGGCCTTTGATAGGTTGATCTTTTCAATAAAGGATAGATACTTTATCTTATTTATTGAGTGCATGACCTCAAGAGAAATCCCCACTACCTCATGAATATTTCTTCCACTTGGAATACTAAATTGTTCCTTAGAAATAGCTTCTAAAAACATGGTATTGGGGTTGGTAGCAATGAATTTAGAAATGATATTGTAAATGGAATTTCATAATGAAATAGGCCTAAAGACCTCAAAGGATGTAGGAGAATTGTTCTTTGAAATTACTACCAAGAAAGTGGACTTTTAGGCTCCAAGTATAGACCCGTTCTTTTAGATTATTGGACAACTCTTAATAGATTAGATTCAATGATGTCACAAAATATCATGTAAAAATTAGTAGGAAACCCAATAGGGTTTTGTCTCTTATCCCTCTGAAGGAATGAACCACCAAATTATGTTCCTCTTTTGTATTGATTTCCTCCATCAGATTATTGTTCTTCCCTTCATTTGAAAATTTGGGAAAGGAGGAAAGGGATTCATCATATATTTTCTTACAAGGAAATAACTGTGTTAATTTTGGAGCCTACAGTATTTTCTACTTGACCATAATGTGTTTATTGATTAGTAGAGTCTATATATTTGCACCGAGTAGCAAGGTGCTTACAACCCAGTATGGGGGAGATGTTGTCACATTTGTCACGTTATGTTTCCATGTCGGCTCAAAACTTAACAAAAATTAAAAATTAAAAAATTCCTATTGGCTCATAAAATAAAAAAAAATTAAAAGTACATCTTAAACCTGTAACTATTAAGCACCAAGAGGGATTCAATTACTTAAGGTGTAATCATTTGTGTAAAAAATTAAAGATACAAAAATTTACACCTTAAAAATTGGATCTATCTCAGGGCATAATAGATCCAAGTTTAAGATGGATCTAGGCTGGTTGAAATCTATTTCATGTATTCTCATTGTTTTATAATGTTATACCATAGGCATTTATAGTATCATATTTTCATATTTATAGAAAGATCACTTTCATGTAATAAGGGTCGACTTATAATTTTCATTAGTGAATTAAGTTTTATGCTAATGTTATTTCATATTTTTTGATATAAACAAGGGTTCCCCTCCTTCATTTGTGTCACTTATCATTTTTCCATACAATCAACAATTTTATTGGAGATGTTTTCCTCATTTACTTGAATTAAACGATGCAACCCTTGGGTGTGTAAAATTCCCCCACTGTGTTCTCTATTTTTGGCTCTTTCTTTATGTTGATGTTAGCTTTATGTTTTGCCTACATTAATAGTTGTAGTATTAGTTATATTTTGGGTACACGAACATTGCAAGTTGATATCAAAGCCTCCATTGATTTTCACTCTTGTTGTGAGGTTTAAAAAAATGTCAAGGGGTGAACCCAAAAATATGACTAATGTAGGGTTAAATTAAATATTTGAAAATTTTGAAGACTAAATGAGGAAACCAATATAGTTATGAACCCTAGTAAAAAGGAGCATGGAACGTAAGCCATACACCTCAATCAACAATTACCCTAAAATATTTGAGGATGAGGAGGATCTAAACCTTTGGAGAATGGGAGGTAACACCCTTAGAGAATGGTTTGAGGCCTTTGTTTTATTCCCTTAGCAATGATATACATTATGATACACATTTTTATTATGCAAAACAAAGGTTTATGTATTTGTCACACCAAAATCTCATCATCATGAGTCGTGTGTCATCTCTATGCCTTAATCCATGAAGTCCCTTGGCTAACACATCAACAGAAAGGTTGTTGTCCTTTCCTTTTACCTTTTTGTAGTCACCCCGACGTGCCCTTCCTTCTAGCAAGGAGCGTCAAGCTCAAGGTGACGCACTCGGCACCTTAGCAGAGTACGTCGGCGACGGAGTGTGCCTGTGTACAAGGTGCGGTGATCTACTTATGACACATGTTTCCTTCATGCAAGGTGCATCGGAGTTGTTTAAAATGGATAAAAAGAAGCTTTGAGCAACTTCTCGAAGCTTGGTGTCGTGGAGGCTTATCACTAGATGCTTAGAAAGGTGGCACTCGATCCCCTAATCTAGTGGGATGATCCCTTAAGCCTCTCCCCTAAATCCTCAACCTTCCCTATCCCTTTAGCCCTATATATATGAACCCCCTCTCCATTGTTAAAGGAGGAAGGATAAATCACCCATATGTTGGAGGAATTTGGTTTAGATTATCTTCTTCATCCATAGGAGGCTACAAGGCTTTGATCTTTGAGGCAAGATCATTTGAGTTGGAGTCATAACGTCAATGCATCGGTTGTAACTCTCTACTTTGTATTTGCTGCAAATTACATTTAATATAAATATATTTCCATAAACTTGTTATGTCTTATAATAATGTTTGGGATTGGATTATTTGACCGTTGATCTAGTTAGATTCATAATCATATGATTTCGTATTGTTCGTTCGTTTCCATTTGCTCCATCTTGTTTTGCAACCGGAGATCGAGGAACTGGGAGTAGATCAAACGAGGAGAATGGAATTGCAATCATAAGGTAACTCACTTTCTGATCTACCTTGCAATTTAATCTAACTAGGAAAGATAATTGTGTTATGTACTCTTTTGTTCTAGATCTAAATCATTTAGGCTAGAGAGATCAGTTTTTGTCCGCATTAACAGGTTGTCTTCAAATAGTATTTTAAGATTATAATTTGATTTGGTGTGCAGAAATGTCTTTATAGGTGAATCCATTTAACTTACTAAATTCAAGAAGGTCCAAATAGAGTACTATTGCAACTAAGCTCAAATAATTAGTTTGAGTGAGAAGAGTTACAACCTATTATTTGACATTTCATGGCTTAATTGGATTAAGATAGTATATCATTGTAAAAGAGACCCTCTAAATTATGAATTGTATTTTTTTAATTAAAACTTTTCATTTTTAATTGGATGTTCATTAACACAACACTGTTGCAAGAAGATTATATTCTTGAAACATAATACTTAGTGCAACCTTATTTTTAGCATTCTTCGGTAAAAGGGGATATGATTTAGTAAATGTTAATGCAATAGTAGACTTGTAATAGTTTGCAAATCTATCGTTGGTTGATTTTTCATTTTGCATGCACATTTGGGATTGATGTTTACTTGTTGGTAGTTGAACTTTGCATTCTAGATAAATTGTAGATTTTATTTCAAGAAAGAAACATCATTAGTTTTTAGTATTGAAAGTTATCTTATTTTTCTTTTCGTTACTTTACAAGAATTTACTTTCATTGCAATTTCATTTACTAGTTGTACACACCACTTGTGCACACACTTTTCACACCTTAATCTCAACATCATTTGGTTCATGACCCTAAGTGGAGCCTAAAATCAACCCTAACTTAACACTATAATCTTCCTCACTTGAATACCAAAATAAGTATGTAGTTAGGGTAGGACATGGGGATAGGCATCCAGAAAATTCCCCTTAGTCACTATACATTTGATACATAGTGATTGATCGTTAGTGAACCAAAATCCTCTTGTATTGGACACGGTCAAGACTAGTTTATTAGCAGGTCCATCCTTTTAGGGTGGTACATGTCGAGACCAAAAATGGAGGGTTTATTGGGGCACCACTCCCTTTCAATTCAGAAGAATTTGGATCATGGATTTTATCCGAAGGTGTGGGAAACCTATTGGACATGTCTAAGAACAAGGTAGCTTAGTGTCCATTATATTAGGATCTTACCGAGAGGTGGCTCTCACATTTTGGAGGGCACCTGTGTTGATGTATTTGTAACTTCGGAAGATATTCACTTGTATATTGTATGTATTACATTTGTACTTTATTGTATCCCCAACGAAGATGTATTGTTCCTCTTATTGGAAGTGTCGTCATTTGTACTTGCAAGTGTCGCAAGTTATATTGTAAGTGTCGTAACTTATACTTGATGGGTTATTAGACCACCTTGATGGGGTCGGCCCTGTATGAGTCATGTGGGTTAAAGGGTTATTAGACCACCCTAGTGGGGTCAGCCCAGTTAGTATTATGTTAAGTGGTTAAGTTGGGGCTGAACTAGTTGAGTAAAGGTCAAGTGAAAGTAAAAGTATAAATAGAGAGTGTGACTCTCTCATTTGACACATTCTCTCATTCACTCACTTCACATTAGTGAGAGAGAGGAGGAGTGCGCACAAGTGGAGGAGGAGTATGCTGCTAAAGATATCTATATATTGGGTTTGATCATTGTGATCCTTGTATTTGTGCTTATTCTATCTCTGAGGAAGTTGTGGGGTTTTTTCACCTTCTTGGTTTTCCCCGGTGAAATGTTTTGTGTCCCTTGTCTCTTGTCTCTTATGCTTGATATGTTGTACATGTTGTTCTCTCAATTAAGATCCTAGATCTATTGAATTAAATGATAAAAAACTAACAACCTAGAGCACATATCAACGGTTCGATTGGATTTTCCCCCAATGACCTTCTCTACAATTGTCATGTTTGTACCTTTACTCTCTAACTTGGTGGACTTGGTGACCCATTCAAGTTTAGTGTTTGGAAGGCCCCTGATTGGATTTCTACTTCTTTCTCTACAACATACTTGGGAACCCTCTATTTGAGAAAGGTTTGAGAAACATTTCTTTTTTCACATAATTTATTGTTTGTAGTTCACCTCCTAAGGCTAGTAAGTCTTTTCTTTTTCTAGGGTGTTCATTTCATATTTACTTTTCAACTAAATTAGATCACTTGTTACACCCACATGGCACTCAATGTTTGATTTAGCATCGTTTATTGAGTATATAACAAAAGTTATCTCATCACACTTTTTGTTGGCATTTGCGTCCAGGGCTCCCCGTGAGTTTCGTGACATGGGTTAACCCCCTCTCGTGGATCCTAAATTTGGCAATTGTAGCGGAGATTAACACCTGCAGGTTTTGGTCTAATGGAAATCGTGCTCCAACAAATGGTATCAAAGCGACATGTCTCGAGTTCGAAACTCACTCGGGTAACGTTGGGGGGGAGATTGTTGACATTTGCGTCCAACGCTCCCCGTGAGTTTCGTGACATGGGTTAACCCCCTCTCGTGGATCCTAAGTTTGGCAATTGTAGCGGAGATTAAAACCTGGAGGTTTTGGTCTAACGGCAATCGTGCTCCAACACTTTTCACTAGCATTATTATCAATCTATTTAGTTGGATTGGGAATCCTATATCATGTCATCATTACTCCTCTGAGGTACTCTCATAGACTTCAAGGACATCTCCCTCTTTATGGAATTTACAATTGGACCATTAGTCCACCTCAAGCGCAAGAAACATGTTGAATGTGTCTATGAACTGTTAGTTTTCTACTTTTAATCAATATTATCTAGGATCTTAACTGAAATAATAACATGCACAGCATAACACAAGAGACACAAAGATTTTCCTCGGGGAAACCATAAAGGATAAAACCCCACAACTTCCTCGGAGATAGAATTGTCACCAATACAATATCACAAAAGTAAAACCCCAAAACAAAGATGGTCTTTTGCAGCTCCTCTCTCTTTCTCATATACTAACTTGTCCTATCTCTCTCACTTATGTGAACTTGTGAGTGTGAGTGTGTGTT